>CM070033.1:163765120-163779270 GCA_036250615.1 Ptychadena robeensis
CAATTTTGGGGGTGAAAAAGTGCGTCTTATGGTCCGAAAAATACGGTAGTTTAATGTGCTGACAACAAAATCACAAAAAAAGTATTTAATTCATTCAGATCTAGGATGTCTTATTGTAGTGTCTTTATGTTTTTTGAGCAGTGTATTACCTGCTATGACCCTGGGCATATAAAAGCATCAGGCATTCAAACAGAGGATAAGCATTGGTAACAGCCTGGAGGCTCAGACTCATTCTGGGCTCTCAGCAGGCCCTCTCTCTGATTTGACATGCTGTATACTGGTATTTACTCAGGAGAAGGGACAATGCTACCGGCTGGAGACTCTGAGCAGAGTATGCAGTGGGGAGAAAGAATCACACCACAGTGAATTTGAAAATCATATATTCCAGAGGGAGGAGGGGCAGTGCTGACAGCTTGGAGTGTGGGTTTCTGTAAGTCAGTGTCTGGATTCTTAGTAGTGTGTGACGGACCCTTCCCCCCTGAAGTGAGAGGAGACTCCGAGGTGCTGCTCGCGAGGGGAGGTTACGGACTTTTCACCCCCCATCCACACATACCCACTCCCAAGCATCTCCACTCCAGGGGAGAGTGCATGGGGAGCTGAGTCTCTTCAACTCTTTCTCTCTCCGTGAGCGCTTGGATAGGCGGGCATGCAGTGGGGGAGACATCTGGGCATGATGGCTCCCTGGGCATCCTCCCAGGTTGGCCATGCCTAAAACCGCCACGGAGTGTGTGTACTCCCAAGTAATTACTGTTATACAACATGTTTGAGCCATGCACAATTTGCTTGAGCATGCTGTATACTCACTACTATAAGACCCCGGGACAATTTCTCCCTAATTTAGAGCAGAAAATACATTATCAATGGCGCAAAAGTATTTGATGTGATGTTTCCTACATCTGAGGCTTCATTTAAATAACTGTAGAACCTGCTATGGACCAGATAATATATTGAATTCAAATGTTGGAAATATGAAAGGGCCGGCAGCCACAAACACCTATTTGTTCTGCAGCTGATTTTACCTTAATTTTCTTTGGTTGCCCTTTAAACCTCGATGGTAAAAAAAAAGATCTTTGTGACTTTGTTTGATGTGGTAGAATATTTGAGAAGTCAGGCTGCCCTATCTGTGGTCCAACATCAAAGAACACTTTATAAACAAATTTTGCTTGCCTTCAAAGTATCTGTAAGATAGCTTTGCAGTCACTTTCAGTGGCTTCGCACGCAGCAAAATCTCAAACATTTAATAAAACCTTTAACAAAGTATACACCCTGACACATCAAGCTCCAATAGAAACTAAAAGCTTTTCTGTCCTTTCAACGGAAAGAATGACCCTGTGTTGTTAAACCTGTCTCATCATCCTGTAATTACTTCCGAATTTGGAACATAATAACTGTTTTGTATGCATACCATGGCCAAAATCAATACTTTTGTGTGTCCTTTCTAAAAAATAAAATGTGAGGGGCCATTATTTTTGTGATCTCTATCCATGTCGCGCTCTTCTTTTGTTAGCGCTATCCCCTGCATAGCAATAAGCAAAAGCTATATCGCATGCAAGGGAGATAAAACATGCTTTCCTTTGCAAGCGGTTTCATTAGGAAAGGTTGTTCTTCGGATAATGGGAATTTGCATGCGGAATTCTCCCGGGTATTTAGTTTGTGAAGATAAAGTGATGATATTTTTTTTCCTGCTGCGGTTTGAAGTGGAAGTTATATATTTATAAAAAGGACAATGCCTCAAGGACATTGCTTTTCCAGTATTACTCAGTGTGGACGTGTATGGGGATGCATTGTGATCAGTCAGATGATAGACTAGCCGCATCCTAAAATATGACGCACAGGTTTTTCTTTGTTAAGGGCTTGTTTCCATTTACATCAGGGGTCCCGACATAGCAGATAGACTTACCTGCTCGGAGAATCTGTCTTCACGGCGCCAAGCCGCTCTGCCGATGTAAGGCTCAGCGTAGTCGAGTACGTTGTAAATAGATCATCCGCCGAGCAGGCAATATCAATGTGCTGCGTGGAGACCCCCGCTAAGTGTATTCTAGGGGCCCCAACGTATAATGGAAACAAAGCCTTAGTGTAGTTCTAGAAAAAATCCTAAGGGCCATTTCACACTATGCGTTGCGGTGCATTTTAAAAACGCGCGCAATTTTTTACTGCACACGTTTTTCCATAGACAACCAATGTAACCATTCACACTGTATATATTTGTTTCCCCAAATATATAGCAAAAACGCATATAGTGTGAATGGGCCCTAAAGAATGGTAAGAAATGGGCAAAAGGTAAATGAGAAAATTAATATAATATAATAACCCTCTATCACTTTTTTTTTTTTTTCTTATTAAAAAAATTCCTAATTTGTGTTTGCTTTTATGTTTATTGACTAAAAGTATATTTTTTTTAAATAATACAGTTTCTTTAGTGTTACACACTCAACCACTGACGTGTCCATAATGCCAGTGTGTAGCCCCAGTCTAATGTCTGATAGACTCTTCCTCTCCTAGTGGAGAGCGTTGCAGGTGTGCTTCTACAAAGACAGATTGTGCTGCTCATATTATATAATATTGTATATAAATTGTATAAATTTGGGGTATTTAATAGGTACCTACCTCAGAACATATTTTTGCAGAGGTCAGCAGAAAAGGGCTCTCAGTATGGCTATGTTTTCACTAGAGTGATCGTCCACGATCACCCGCGTTTTTTAAACGTGGCGCGGTTAGCGCTGCCGAATGCTCCCAATAAATGGGCATGATCGCCTGTGCTCAGCCGCTGTCTGGAGCAATTTTGGACATGCATCACTCGCTTAGACAGTCACAAACACACACATTACATACACTATACTTACTTTGTGAAGCTTCTTCTCCTCCCCCCCCCCCCCCCCCCATAGGGCTTCCTGCTTGTCCCATCCCTAGGTTTCTGATTGGCTGGCAGTGGTATGGGAGGTCCCCCCCCAGGTGCATCATAATATCTCTTTGCTCTCCTAGGGAACCCACCCACAGTTCAGGAACCAATGGGTTAAGGCAAGATGGATTACCTATGACTACCTTAAAACCCATTTACTTCTAATCTGTTACTGCTGTAAATGTCGTTTTCTTTTCTCTTTGTGGCAGTGCACATGATCCTTCCATCGCACAGTTCTCTGTGCAGTCATAGATAAGAAACAGTTGTACCCCTTATTAAGCATATTCATGAACTCTAGTAATGGTTTGGATGAAAGGAGGGAACTTTTGGCTGTCCGAGTGCAACATTTCAATACTGGAAAAGTGTTTAGCTGGCCACATGTATTCATTTTCCTGTCTGGTGATGCAGTAAAATCACTTGTTGATTGAATCAGTTGAAAATCAACTCTTTTGTTTTTTATTTGAAATCCATCCACCAAACATAATTGAAATTTTGCATACAATTGAAAGATGTGTAAAATGTTTAAAATTTCAGAATTTGCATCAATTACACAATGTAGGATTGATTGATATTGCATGGACAGTCCTCAGTAAATTTCACAAGTTGATCAAATTAGAAATTGATGGAACAGAAGTTGATGTGTGCAGGGTTAGAGCTACAATAGACTTTGAAACAGAAGACTGCTTATGAAGAGTTATATTTATTGTGAACACAGACATAGAGTACAACATATAGGTAGTACAGCTTTTACCCCATCATGAATCTGTGTCACTACATTGTGTATTGAATTTTAGCTTGAAGCTTGAATTGTAGCCATACATGCACACTAGTGAGCTTTAGTTGTGCATAGGCATGGGCAGAATAAGCAAATCAATGCGGATTCATGCCACTCATGAAATCTGAAGTCCAGTTCTGACCTCTTGGACACCAGACTTGTAAAACATGTACTTATTCATATTAAAACTGTGTAATGAGGTCTACATTGTTCACCAAGGTCAGTATTGGACTCAGTAGTGGGATTTGCTCCAGTCTATACTCAATCATACAAAGATAGCAGCAGCTGAATGACATTTGGTGGCTCATGCCCTTATTGAGTAGATTGACACAAACTGAATTTGATGTTTTCTGTGTCTGGGGTGACCTTATGCAAGTCTTCAATACATCTGCCAATCGGGTTTATTTACAGAATTCTCAAAAGGGGATTTGTGATATACATGCCGTGTAGCTAATAACAATATTCTTTTTTTATTCATTTATTCCAGGATATGGATTTTGTACGTTTTGTAATCAACTGTTTCAAAATCTACTACCCAAGATACCTTTGTAAGTAGTTTCTTAGAGGCCTAATCAGAAAATGTCCCCAGAGTCTTTATTGCAACCATCATTTCCTTTTTAAGAATATATGAATATTTCACCTATTTTAGGTATTTTTAACCTATAAATTTATCATTATTAATCTATAAATTTGCTTTTAGGTAACACCATGTTGAATGTGATGTTTCCAGCCCCACTAGATAGTTGAGCCAACACTCAAGTCACACTCTAGTATTTTTATTTGCTCCTTTTACAAGCAGCTACGTGAAGGGTCAAGATGCATATAGGGTGAGAACAGCCAGGTCAGCACAGACATAACTAGATACTGCTGGAGGTGCCCGGAACTATAACAGACGAGAGACGAGGAAATTGAACATTTTTAATTACATAGAAAGTTTAAGAAGTCACATTACAGGTCAATAAATTTCTTTCGGGAAAGGAAATTCAGTCCACACGCCCATAGAAATGTAATGAGCAAACACATGGCCAATAAGCGGCTGTATGCATGTCAAAGGGGGTGGGGGGGGGGGCACTTGGCTTCACTGTAACCCTGGTTCTTGGGTGGGTAATCACTGCAATGTGCCGATCACGTGCCCATTTAAAACCATGAAAGAAACACACCGCCAATGTGCTCATTGATTTTTCAATAGATGCATGTGTACAGCAATGTCCTAGCCCCATTACTTTGGATTGTTCAGTGCTCCTCCACAATTGGCGCTCATGCTGAACTTGGGTAAAAGATGTAGTGGAGTGCAAGCCATGTGTAAAGAAATAAATAATAAAAATAAAACAATTTGGTTGAATAAGCTTTTTATGTTTTTATCTTAAATTTTTTTTTCTAATTAGAGATTGCATTCCAGTTAAACCACTGTCAATAGGACCCAGAGTGCATTAGAATGAGCATACAATTCAAATTCCAGTCATTGTGGCCAGATTTTTCCCTTCAAGTAATTACAAATAGTAAATGGACCCTCTCTGGCTTCGCTAGCTGCAGGCATTGTTCAAACATATCTTTAAGGTTACATTTAAGGCCCCCATACACGTCTAGATTTTTCATCCAATCAACTTAATTCAAAAAATTTTTTTGATTGATTGAAAATCTATGGCAGCCCACATAGTTAGATCAACTTAAAACAATTAAAATTGGGGAAAAAAATGATTGAAAAAGGATTTACGTGCTGGTAAATTTTAATTGGTTGTATTGAAATTCATTACACTTTAATGGCCCCCATATATGCACAGATATTAGCGGCCAACCGATTTAAAACGATCAATTTTTAGATCGGTCGACTGAAAATTGGTGCATGCCCACATGGTCCAATCAACTTAAATTGATCATAATTGTAAAAAAAAAACAATAAAAACATGATCGGACATGTCGGAAAATTTTGATCAGTTGAGTACAAATTATTTTGTAACCAACGGATTTTGATTGTTCTTGATCATTTGCATACTAACACTTCATTGTCATCAAATGACCATGCCCTCTGTACACAGCACTTCCGATTCAAAAAATAATTGCCCAATTAAACGATAAATTTCATGGACGATCAAAAATTAAAAAATCAATCAAAAATTGGTTATTCCATGTGGAGTATATTCTATTTACCATCAATTAATCTCCAATTGTACGATTGAAATAAATGTATTGTTTTTAGTCTGTTGGACGCTAAAATCTGTGTATGTATGGGGGGCATTAGTCGATCCCAAAAAAGTTGATTAAATATCTGTTACTACAGTTGGCAAACATACAATCAATCACCAATTTCCCTGAAAAAATTATCTTTTAAGTTGATTGAACAGAAAATCTAGACGTGTATGGGGGGGCTTTACACTGTCGACCAGGCGCTCCTGTCTGAGAGCTCCTGCAAACTTGTGCAGGCACTTCAGGGGGGGGGGGTTAGAAAACGACCCTATAATAGGTACATGGGGAGAGAGCTCAAAAAACGGACGCCTTAGCCGGCTGTTTATGCTAGCTGCTCATCTGGGCTAGTGTAAACGATAACGTTACAGTACAGTAGATGTGCTAAAATTATTCAAGTACACTCTGCACTCTAAATTCACTCTAAGCCTGGGTCTACACTACAGCGCCCCAGCATCCGCGGGTGGCGTTATGGACATGTTGGCGTGTAAGTGTCCATAGCATCCACCAATGGCTTGGCGCTGTTTCAGGGTGTATAGAGTGTGGTGTCAGCAATACCACATTCTATACCTATTATTAGCAAACCGTGCCTGGAAACAAATTGTTTACCAATGGGCACAGTACATGTTTCCGGTGCGTCAGCGGGACACTACCTGATCCCCAGTAGTGTAGACGCAGCCTTAAGCTCATAACCAGATCACCTCCCCCACCCCAGCTTTTTCTGTGCTGGCATCTGAAAATGTAGCGTTAGTTGGAAGAACAACTTCAGTGCTTTTGCTAATTAATTAAAGGATGGGTTGTTCCATAGTCTTTGGAGCTACAGACGTAGTAGGGTCTTTTTTTCCTTGCTATTAAGGATATAGAAAGCTTAAATACTACTGCCTGCTGTTTAAGGCATGTTTGCATATAATACTTATTTTTATCATTAGAACCAGATCTGTGATGTTTAAAAATTTCGCTGACCCTTTTGGACCGTACGTGTTCCAGAATAGTGTAGTTATTCTTTGTAAACAAAATTGTTTAAATTGCTGTTTTTTTAAATGTATTTTTTATGTATTTCTGCAGCTAAGATTGTAATCTTTGAAATGCCGTGGATAATGAATGGTGAGTTCAGTTTTTTTATTTGCCTATTTCAGAATATGCTGTTTCCATGACTAAATGTTTGCAGCAGATAACTTGGAATAAGCTTTAGAAAGAGAAGTTCTTTTATATAATAATCTGTCCATTTCTTCAGTAGGAATGTTTTGTATTTTATCTTCTTGAGAAATGTGTTTACTTTACTTGTGTTCAGGCCTAAAGCTCTGTTAACAGGCTGAAATTACACTCTAGTCAAGAAGTAAAAAATACCCTCAGTCCATTCAGGGGGTCCCAGCCTTCTAAATTGTGACCTAATGTAATCCAATCAATAATTTTCAGTTATCTGCGGAGTTTCCTTTAACCGCCCTAGCGGTCAGGACGGCACCATCTCGTCCAACGCTGCTACTGTTACTATCGCACTGGACGGTTCCAGATGGTGCCGTCCAGTACACATCGGGGCACCGGGAGTGCATACTTACAGTTCTGCGCTGTCCTGGTGTCCTCGATGTGACATGCTGCCAGCTCCTCCGTCTCTTCTTCCCTTCCTGTGATGACGTCACATCAGGGAGGCGGCAGGAAATTTTAAAGTACATTGCATGAAATCAGTTTTCTTTGTAGAAAACTGCTTTTAATGTGCTTCTATGTACAAAATCTCGCCAAAATAAAAAGGTGCCCCAGATGTGTCCATATGCAGTAACCCTCTCTAACCTGTAGTGATTTCATTACATCCATCACACCAGGTTAGAGAGGGTTAACTGCAAATGGGCACATCTGGGGCACCAGAGTCTTTATATGGGCAAGATTTAGTACATAGCAGCATAGCTTTGTGCCCTGATTTTTGTGTTTTCTCATTTATTTAATTATAAAATATTTTTTTATTTTACATAATTGTGTGTTTCAAACATTATTATATTCAGGATGTCTATTAGACCCTTGTACGGATATATTTTGGGAAGTTACAACATAAAGAAACATTTACCATTGAAGTCTATGGTGCACTTTTGGTACAGAAATCTGGACCTCAGCAGTGCGCTAGGGAGGTTAAATTTACTTCTGACCCTGTCTGCCTATTGGTTAGAAATTTGGTTAAAAAGTGAAGATTTACCTGTGTGTAATAAGTCTGCAGTCATGCAAGAAAAGATTGAGTTTTCTGCTGATTGCAGAATCCTGCTATTAGGCTATGTTCCCACATAGGCGAATAATCGCGGTGCGCTTACGATTTTAATCACACGCGGCGATCGCTGTTGATCATGATCGCGTACGCATTTAAAATCATGTTAAAATCACAGAATAAGTAAAGAAAATGTACATAATATCGTGTTCCCCCACCAGTTGCGTTTTTGGCCATCCGTTTTCAGATGACCATGTAAATGAGACCTAATTCTTTGACAAATCCACACCCAGGCTTATTTATATCAGCTTTGTTTTTCAGAGCAATTGCTCTATCATATATTTTGGAGAATATTCCATGTGCAGAGCATTAATGTGAACTGTTACAAACAATGGATATGTTTCTGACCTTGAATTGTGTCAGAACTGCAGTGGACAAGCTGGGTTCATCAGGCAGAGATCAGAGCCACAGGAGAGCAAACTCACTGTGCGTCTCCGATCTAATGAGGCAGCTGCAGAGAACGGATCACCCCCCCCATGCTCTCCTATGTAACCTGGCACATCTTCCCCTTCTAGTGGTGTTGCAGTTGCTAATTTACCTGATACAGTGAATTATTTAAATATTCATTATCCGATATTGTGAGTTATTCACAAAGCATCTGAACATGTTATTATATTCAGGATGTCACCAGACTCCTGTATGGACAAACATTGGGAAATGACAGGCCTACAATGTAAAAAACTATTTTTCCATTAAAGTCTATGGTGCGCTTTTGGTACAGAAATCTGTACCTCAGGGAGGTTAAAGTGCCATGCGGTGCCGTCTGAAACGCGTCCATTGAAGATTAATGGATGTGTTGCAAGCAATGTTTGAAATGAAGGGTGACCAGTTCTTTCACAAATATCTTTTAGAAGAATGTCTAAGTACTGGATTTTATACACCTATGACCATTGAATGGTTTGGAGGGGTGTCCTAATTTTTGCAGTATAATCTGTCTCAGCTCTAGTTAATAAGCAGTGCTGTAAAATACAGAACGTCAATGTATCCTCAAAGGTTAATAATAACAAAAAAACTGTTATTAAATTCTCATCCCTAATTATAAATGTAACCCTTTGATTACTGTGTTATTTTTGCAGGATGTGTATGAGAGAATTAAAATAAATCTGTTCTTTTCTCAGCTGCCTTTAAGATTGTGAAAGGCTGGCTCGGTCCAGAAGCCATAAACATGCTGAAATTTGTGAACCGGAATGAAATTCAAGACTACATTAGTTTGGAATACTTGCCTCCACATATGGGTGGAACTGTAAGTCTCTTATGGATATTACACTGTATTGTCAAATAATGTTTGTTAAGAGATCAGAACAAATCTTAGTGGAGAAGATTTGCTTCAATGGCATTAAAAGTTACAAAGATGGTGGTAGCCCAGCCATGGGCAAACTAAGGACCTTCATACACTTTTTTTTTTTGTTCGACCTAAAACGATCAATTTGTTTTGTCGATCGGCTGGAAATCTATGCCAGTCCACATGGTTTGATTGACCTAGATCAATCAAAATAGGACAAAAGTTTGATCGAAAAATGATTGATTGGTCAAGTAGTCATTGAACATATCTCACATAAGGTTTTGTTGTGCCCGACCAATTTTGGGGCCAAAACCAGCCTTTTAGTCTTTAATTTTGATCCTTTGTCACCTTGGTGTAAAGACACTCTTTTAATTAATATTGTTTTGTATTTCTTTTTTTTTTTATTCCCTGTCTGGCTACGAGAACTTAGAACACCTATGCCGGGCAACCCTTACAGAACCCTTCTGTCAAATAAAAAAACCCATTATGGCCTACCGATCGAAAAGTTTGCCCACCCCCGCTCAAGCCACTACCCCAGTCCATTATTGGTTTAAAACCAATAATATTTGGGCAAATCTGTACTTTGGACAAAAATTTGACAATTCTATGAAATTGCGATCAATCATTCAACAAACCAATGTATTATTTTTAAAATTCCTTCAGTCAGTATGATTGGTTGATCCAGAGACATTCGCTACTGAAATGGAATGATGTTGACTTTCCGAAGCTGAGCTCGTCAAACCTTCTCTGCCTCTAAGGGCCACCAGAGAAATGTGTGTGTGTGTGTGTGGCTCATGGGCTAATAGGTGGGGATGAGTAGAAAAAGGAAAGGACCAAGTTCAGGTTTCAGGATAAGGTTGTCTTTGTCTCTGTATTGTTTGTTGCATTATTTTTTTAAATCACTTTTTATTAAACAAATTGCGCAAACATTACAGAGTAAGAGAGTTCACAATAACAATAGCCACAAGCAAATAGGTCATCCAAGGAGAAATACAAAGTAGGGGGAAGGAACTCGGGTCTGTAATGAAGGCCAAGTGCAACTTCTCAACCACCCCAAACCTTATAGTACTTGGCAGTGGCATTTCTGCGAGTATAAATGATCTTTTCCAGTTTAATCATAGATGTAATGGTATCAAGCCAGGAGCGAACCCTGAGAGGCTCACGCCCCTTCCAGTGAACCAGGATAAGCTTACAGGTTTGGAACCAAAACCTTCGTAATAGAGATAGATAAATGAACATTCTCCGTCAGCGAGGAGATGACACCCAGTATACAAACCAAAGGGTCTGAGGGAATCGCAATCTTGGAGACGGAGGATATATAGTTGAGGACATTCGTGGACAATAGGGACAGAGTTTTGGGCACCACCACAGCAAGTGAAGGAGATCCCCATGATCCCTAGCACACCCTGTGCAAGACGGATCCGAAAGCATTTGTTGCATTATTTAATAAAGTAGTGAATGTGACTATCACCCCACGTTCCCTAGTTGTTTTATGACAGTTGTACGACTCCTGATACTTCTGTTTTTTTTTTTTACTGAAGGTGGCTTTAGTTTATAAAACGTCATAATTTGACAGCTTAGGTGGCTCTGGTTTCATTTGAGTTTACTCGAATAAGTAAAATATTTGGCACATTCTTAACATGCTTCATGTGAGTTTACAGTGAATATTCCTGAATGGCAGGAGTTATAAATACCTTCTCATATAACCTTGTATGTATATTTATTTTGTGCATACTCTACATATAAATCTACGTGTTTGTGTAAGTAAAGCTTAATTATTATTCTCTAATATTCATATAGCGCCATCATATTACACAGCGCTTTAAGCCCCCCATACACGTTCCGATTATTCTCCCGACCGATTTTTCGTCCGATCCTGTCACCCGATTTTCACCTAAAATGTTATGGTCGGAATTCGAATTATCACCGATCGATCAGCCCGACCCTATTTATTAACAGCAGATCGACCAAAAATTTACGGACAGGTCCGAAGCAGTCGGAGAAATCGGGATCGGTCGGGTACATAATTTCGTATCCGATTAATCTCCCGATCACATTGGTCGGTCTGGCAAAATTTGTACGAAAAATCGGAACTAGTATGGGGGGCTTAAAACAGAGTCTTTCAGGGGAGCTCTAATTTCCCTACCATAGTCATGTGTATGTAACTATCACAGTCTAAAGCTGGCCATAGACATAGTCCTGTTCCTGTGTGTACTATATTGTATTGAATATCATTGCATAATATGTTGGCACTAAATAAATATAATGTAAATATAAATAAATGTAAATAATAGCCTCGATTTCCCCAAGATTGATTTTTTAAATGATTGTGGCATTGTTGCGATTGAGTCTTCATTCATAAGTCATACATCGATCAAAAAGTGCACCATTTACGTGATGCGATGTATCACTGATCGATCAGTGACGTAACTTAAGATCGCCTATAAAAAAGAATGCAATCGGGAATGGGATATGGCATCCATGGGTCGATCAATGGAAACGTTTGCAAGTCTCTAACAATGTCCTTCGATTCATGAGCGATTTTCTAAAATTTTCCGACATGTTTGATCCCTGCACGATTGAGTTTTTGCCTTATGCATGCATCGATTTGTGAACAATCGATTGCGCCGATCGATTGCATCTGTCAATCTCTCAGAAATCTAAGGGCTGCCACACACGCAGCAGCCGATTTTGCCTCTAATCGGGGGTGCCCACATGGGGCGACAGATCGTCCCAAAGCTCGGTCAGCCAGAGAACGGACATGTCCGATAATCTCTAGCCGATGCTGTGTCGGCCCCCACTCGGTACGTGTGTGGGGGGCCTTAACATGGGGGAATCTTTTTGGGGGGTGCCAATTAACCTATCAGCATGTCTTTGAAGAGTGTAGGAGGAAACTGATGCAGACATGAGGAGAACATGCAAACTCCTTGGCCAGACTGCTAACCCCCTGAGCCTGATTGAGGGTTCCGAACCTTCCTTGGTTTATTTAAAACAAATATTCTGTTTTAATTTGATTTGATGGCAATTGTGAGTATGATATACATACTGGTCCAGCTGTTAAGTGACCCAAATCCGGCTATATCTCTGCTTTCAAAAACGATATTTGATATGTCAGGCTCATGCCTTGTATATGTGTTTTCCATGAGGACATCCCCATTTTGTTAATTCATAAAAAGCATTTCAGGGGGAGGAGGATATGGTAATAGAGAAAAGGCTGTCGTATACCTATCAGATGACAGGACTGTCCTGTTCCATAGTTCTCTCTGTACTTATGCAGACTTCAAGAATTCTTTTCAGAATGAAATCTGCACAGGAGGAATATAATTACTGCGATTACTTTTGCTTGTTTAAATCTGTAACACATTCTTTTAAGGATTATCTTTTCATGTTTTCTTTTATTAAGCTGGCCATACACATATATACATTTTTGCACAATCAATGATAGATTCAGTCAGGGTGTTTCGATGTCTTGATTGAATATCGATTGTGCCTTTCTCGAATGTATACACTCTATTTTAGTTCGACCAAATGAAATTTCGTTCAGATGTACTGGAACAAAATATATAGTTTGATTTTTTTTTTAACAAGAAATAGCTTTATTAAAATTTATTGGATCAAACATCAAATTATTTGACATGTTCGATTTACAGTCGATGGTTACCAACTTTTAGATGGATTGTTTGTTCAATATTGATTGTTCGGTTCTCGATTTTCGTTTGATCGAATTAAAGTATCGATCCGTTTGTTAACTATATATATTACTTTGTTTCAGGATCCATTTAAATATACATATCCCCCATTACCTGATGACGATTTCCAAACCCCAATGTGTGAAAATGGGCCAATAGCCAGTGACGATGAGCTTGAAAGTAAAGAGGAAAGTGAAGCAGACCCAAGGGATGCAGTTGATTCATGTATATCTGAGGAGAGTGAACCTAAGCCCAAGAAGGTAATTTGGTTTAAACAATGCTTGCATCATGTCGGTTTATATTTAATAAAATTATGTGAAGCCAGAAACTGTTAACCATGAACAAGGAACTGTGATTTTTCAAAAATGTAGGTTACATTAATGTAATGATACATTACATTAATACGTTAGTATAAGTACGTTACATTATGTAAGAGATAATCTTCTTTTTAATCCCCTAAAAATTTAATCATTAGTACTATGCTTTTACTTATATGTAGCACTATGATCTTCCATAGTGCAGCAGAGAAGAACAGTCAAATGTTGTAAAACAATATTTAAACAGTTGATACCAATGGGAAGACCAGCAATATATAATATTCAGCTATACTGTAATGTCTCCCCATTCCCATTAGGATATGGGGAGGTGGGGCCTCACCTTAATATTCACATTTAACTGTGCTGCATCACAGAAGGAGAGATCTACCCTGAAACTATCTTCTGACCCCAGCCATGACCCATTTTACATCTTGTATGGACTTACACCAAGCGGGGGAACATATACCTCTACAACATACAACCATTAACACTTGGTTAAGCGGTTGTAAACTCAAAAAAAAAATCCCCCACATACATTACACGGACATATTACACACCTGTCAGCAGTATACATCTGTGAAAACTGCTACACAAAAAAAAAGGTACTTACAATCTTCACTTCCTCATTCCCTAAGGCACCATCATAAGTACTGGCGCCTGAATCTACTTCCGCCCATTCTGTTGAACATTACCAAGGTACCCCTCCCCTGCAGACATATTTACCAATCCCAAAGGGTTTGGTGTGGGAGGACAGTTCTG
>CM070033.1:163779370-163793312 GCA_036250615.1 Ptychadena robeensis
CAGCAATGTCTCCTCTACACTTCCTCCACAATCACCTCACAGATGACACTTTCATATCAGCGAAGTTCTCATACATCCAGATCATGAATGGAAATCCGAGACAGAGAAGGGGAGGGAGGGGGTATTTTCTGCTGACAGAGGAGAGATCACATAGGACACAGGAGCTGCAGAGAGAATCCGCTGTGATAGTGATGTCACAGAGAAGAGGCAGAGCAGAGGATTATGGGGCTCCACACACAGCTGATGTTTTCCCAGAAGCCCTTTCAGCTATGACAAGTGCCCGGGCACAACGTCACAGCATGGGAGGTGCTACCTCAGAAAAACTCGTCTTTCCTGCTTTAAGATTTATTTATTTTTCTTTTTGGACAGTGATTGCCCTATCTATTGGCAGCCTGATGCCGATAGTGCAAAGTGACCTACAACGTGGTAGGTCCGCTTTAAAGTGAATATACAGCAAGTCCATCAAATTGTGCAGGGATTGGCCTTGCAGTATTTACTCTACATTTCTACCAAGGCAAAAGGCCAGTGCCTAGAGGCAAGGTTTTGTTCCACTCACTCCGGCCAAGCTAAAATGCCAGTGCAAGGAGACATGGCTTTGTTCCATTATCTCCGGCCAAGCCTAAAAGCCAGTACCAGGAGGCAAGGTTTAGTTCCACTACCATCAGCCAAGCCAAAATGTGTTTTTACACTAGAGCACTATCTATTCTCTGAACCCTTTGTAATCATTCTATAAGACATTGTTTTTTGAGGTCTTATAGAGTGAAACATATGGTATGTAACAAGGAGCTGTAATATATCACAATTGCCCGATTGTGTAAGCTATTTTTTGCTGTGTGTATCCGAAGAATCACCGTTACTTAACTAATAATAATTTTTAACCATTTTAATAATAAAACCTCTCATCCGTGTCGTGCAGTGATAGCACGTTGAAATATTTCCATGTAGAGTACATTGCACTATGGTACTGCATATCTTAACAAGCCTTTTATTAATTGAAGGAAAAAATTGTCAAATACAGCCATTGTGATAATGCTCAAACCACCAGCATGCTTTATCTTCATCAGGGTTTGTGATGGAATATAAAGTCTTTGGGTTTAAACTCCTTGCCTTCCTTTGAAGTGAAAAAACCTTTACGGAGTTGTAGAAGTGATATGTAATGTGGATGATGGGAGATAACATTGTTTAACGAACTAGAAATGATGCTTGGAGGAAACCTAATATTTACTTTGTCAATTGAGGTTGTAACCTAAATTTACATGTATAGTGTTTTTATTTATTCATTTACTTGTCGCACAAAACAGTAGAACAGTTGTTCAGAAGTTTACATACACTTATAATATAAAACTCCTTATTATGTCACTTCCAGCACAATCAGGTAAGTGTTATGCCCCTCCCTTAAATTTTACCATCCCACTTGCGCAAATGATGTGTGTGGTGGAAAATTAGGAGGGAGAATAAAGCCTGATCCCTCCTAAGTTAGGAGAAAGGGAGTATTACTAACTTTAACTTGGCGACCCCTGTGAAATGGTCGTTCTACTCCAAAGGTGGTTCCTGACCCACAGGTTGAGAACCACTGCTCCAGGGGATACCCTGTATTGACCAACTTCAATTAGTAAAGGAGCAAGCTTTCTTGGGTACTGCAGATTCCTTCCTCTGGATTTATATAATTCTTTATATGTATGACTTAATGAAGAAAAGATATGTTCAATTTAAAAGGCAAACTTGTGGCCTACTAGATGTAAACTTTCCATTAACATTGTTGGGAAAAAAATAACTTTTGCCTTGCCTAAAACAGGTGTCTTCAATATAGATGATATGCTGACTTCATTTGTACAGAAACCTTTTTTTTCACATACAAAATATTAGATGTGTGTGTGTTAAATATAGGTTACGCTGTTTTTGGTGTCAGTTTGGGCTCTCTAAAGGTCTCCATACACGAGTAGACCTTTCGTTTGATTTTGCGATTGTTGCCAATCAAAACCGGCCACCCTTTCTTTTGAAGAAAGCTCTATACAACATGTTGGTAAGCCCGGTTTGGTTGCCATTGGGGACCCAAGTATGGAACAGGTATCAATTGCGCAAAGTGGTGCGGATCGATTCACTGTCCAGACGAGGAATGCTCGAGTGCAGCGTGGTAACATCACCCTTCGATCAAGCATTTAATCACAAATGTGACAGATATAAGGAGTAAGACACTCCTTATATCTGTCACATTTGTGATTAAATGCTTGATTTCCACATAAGAGAATATAATTAGTTTCTTCTTACTTATGCATATGTTATAAAAGCAATTAATGTTTTAATTATTTTAATAACCTTACTACCCTGCTTTTATGGATTACTATATATTGATACACTAATGCACAATTTTACTGCAATAATATCTGGTTTTTGTTTTGTGCTTCCTCGCAGCAAAATTATAATTTATAAAAATCATATCTATCGCCTGTTATCCTGTATTTATTTTCTTTTGTGTTCTGATTCATTAATACAAATCAATGTTTTGTTAGACTAACTGTTTTATTAAAGAACAACTCCAGGCAACTATATAAAATGGAATGTTATCTTGGTACTCTGCAAATATATTTGCCTGTTACAACAAAGCATAGGCTCTTTAAACACGCCCGGTGAACTAATGTTAAGCGCAACCGCGGCGAACGCAGCCAGAGACATTAGCTGGTTGGTTTTCATTCATTTGCTCCATTGAGCTAAAAGGGATTTTTTTACAAATGACCCCCAAGCGCCTGCAAAGAGTGTGCAGACACACACCCCCAGAAGTACACAGTAATTTTCTGGGTTTCTACCGACTGACAGCAGTCCGGAAACCTGACTTTTAAATCCAGACTTATCCTTGAGGAACTAGGGTAGTGGTGTTTATATAAGTAGTATCACAAAATTTGCTTAAGTGGTGGCGATTAAAAAGTCTTACATAGAAAAATAAGTTTGGACTGATAACTTAAAGCAAGGCATACATGGTTAGATTTTAGCGTTAGATCCACTTAAAACATTCAAAGTTGACATCGATAGAACTTAAATCGGTTTTAGTTTGATCGTTGTACAATCGACGAAAACTTTCCAACATGTCCGATCACTTTTCAATCAATGTTTTGACATGTGTGCAACATGTCAAAACATTGATTGAAAAGTGATCGGACATGTTGGAAAGTTTTCGTCAATTGTACAAAGATCAAACTAAAACCGTAGCATTGTGTTTGTTGGTTGGGTGGATTGTATTCTATGAACACATTTATATATGACTCTTTCTTGTGTATTTTTTATCAAAGACAATTTTGGTCGTTTTACGATTGATCTTTCCATGTAGTACTACTTTGGATTCGATAACGACCAGTGTCCGATAAAAAAATCTAGATCTAAAATCGAATCGTAGATTGATCATGCTTAAATCAAATATATGTATGTTTAGCTTTAGTATGTGCATTTATTTACAGATAGGTAGGACCTTTTTGTGGTCAATTTAGCAGTTTGACTGGAGTTGCCCTTTAATTTATGTGTTCGTTTGGTACCTGGTAATACCTTTAAATATGATTGAATTTTGTCTGACTTTGGATAATCGCACGTTATGCTTTCTTTTTCTCTCAACGACGAAGGGTAGTTATCCATTTATTTTTTTAAATGAAGTTGGTACTGAAATATTGAAAGTGAAGGATCGAGAGGTCGGGAAGACTGCTGTTGAAAGCAAAACAGTTGAAAAGAAGGCTACACTTTATTTCCTTCGTACTTTTCCCCCTGGTGTAAGCTGCTACGCCTAACATTGACCCTGTGCACTGCCCTGTTCTCTTCTTTATCTACCTCTTCGTCCTAACTTGTTAACCAACAATGGAGAGTGGGATGTAGTCCTCCCGATGACCAAAACTGTAAGTCTACAGCAAGTTGCTTTAAATATTCTGTTAGCTTTTTTTCCTCTTCTGGAATGATGGAGTCCCTGTTCATAAGCATCTTTGTTTTTGCAGTCACAGCCTATCCAACATGCCAGCAGTGCGTCTGATGCTTTGCGGAAAGAGGAAGTGAACAGTGGGGAGAGTCACAAGGACAGCATGTGAGAATGAATTGTGATGGTAATGACTCAGCCTGGAAACATATTCCCACAGTCTTTCACCTTATCTAGGAACATACACCTATGACCTCATAGTGACACTGGAAGTACAAGTACAAGATAGACAAAAGTGTTTTATTCCTGATCTTGCATGCTGATCTTTCAGTACAAAATATAGTTATTAAAATTATTTGAGGTAATATTTCTGTGTTTGTTAAGCTTCAGCCTTATTCACCCCCTGAAGGTTCAAGCCAGGTTCAACTGTTTAACTTTTTTTTTTCAATTTAACTGTAAAAATTGTTTTTAAAATATATTCATTTTTAAAATAATGCTAGCAATATATTTCAAAACTGCATCATCTTTACTTCTAAATCTTTGGGAACATAGTACCCTGTTTCCCCTATGACAAGTTATCCCCCGAATATATGACCCACCGATACCTGCCCCTGCCTGAATCTCCCATTCGGGTGGTACAATAGGTAACTGTGTGCCTCCGTGCGACTCCGTCAGGGCTGGCTGCAGTGCAGGAAGGACAAGCAAGCTGCTGATCCCTGGCATAATGGAGTCTGTTGACTGATTTTAGGACCACTACAGTTCAGGGTCTTACAGAATCATTACATACCTTTTTCACCTTTGGTCGGCCAATCATATCAGTTTGGTATCTGTTTCAGTATTTCACATTCTTTCATTTGAAAAAACAGGCTTCAGATTTTATCAAAAGTAACACTGTGTTTCTACATTCTATGTCCCAACTTCTTATAAACTGTCTGTTGATTCATAGGTTATAAGTATAGATGGTCGAATTTTTCTAATTGCTGACTTTGTGAGCTGATTACAAAGACCCTGAGCATGGTATCATCACCAAAATTGCTGGAGATGTAGAGAAGGGTTGTGGAAACATTAGAAAAAAAAGTTTTGCTCTAGCAAAACAGTTTGCATAAATTTTGTCAAAAGTTAGTCAGAATTTTGACTTTTGAGCTTTTGACTTGACTTTGAACTTAATTTGTGCAAAAACTATTTGTGTTAAAAACATGCTTTTGTTTGTACTATACCCCCAACCCTTCTCTACATCTCCAGCAAGTTTGGTGATAATACCATAATACCAGGGGCTTTGCAATTAACACTATTTGAAGTGTTCTCAGACACTTATGCTGATGGGTGTAACTATTTAGCTATGCCAGCATATATCAGTGTAGATAATCTTGGTGCACTGCCCAACTATTTGATCTGAGTTCAGATTTCACTTAGTTGGTCCTGTGCTGTAAGGTGATTCCTTGTTGATGGGATAAATGAATCAGAACACACAGCGATTAATCAGTGTACCTAAATACAAATGAATTGAACCTCTAATGTGCTAAACCAATGCCGTCTTTTGTTTTTTTTTTAACAATACTGCATTGGTGTAAAGCCTTAAGGCCCCCATACACCTTCTAATCTTGCCTTACGATTTCTGTAAATCAACTTTTCTTCTACCAAAACCATGTAATATGAGGACCTTTCTAAACCTTCCAATCACTATGTATTCTATCAGGGAGGACCTGGCACTACATAGCAGTGATATATACCTTCCAATCACTATGTATTCTATCAGGGAGGACCTGGCACTACATAGCAGTGATATATACCTTCCAATCACTATGTATTCTATCAGGGAGGACCTGGCACTACATAGCAGTGATATATACCTTCCAATCACTATGTATCATATCAGGGAGGACTTAGCACGACATATCAGTGATATATACCTTCCAATCACTATGTATTCTATCAGGGAGGACCCGGCACTACATAGCAGTGATATATACCTTCCAATCTCTATGTATTCTATCAGGGAGGACACTATACTACACAGTTGTTCTAGTGGAAATTGTATGGAGTGATCTAGTTGTATGGGGGGCTTATGTTTTAAGGAGGAGTTATAATTTGTTATTTTTATTCAGAAGGTGGCTCTTTTTTCAGTTCCCAGTATTCTGAAGGTGGCTCCTTTTTCAGTTCCCAGTACTCTGAAGGTGGCTCTTTTTCCAGTTCCCAGTACTCTGAAGGTGGCTCCTTTTTTCAGTTCCCAGTATTCTGAAGGTGACATTTTTTTCAGTTCCCAGTATTCTGAAGGTGGCTCCTTTTTCAGTTCCCAGTATTCTGAAGGTGGCTCTTTTTTCAGCTCGCAGGGACATTGTATAAAAATGCTGGACAGCATAACACGTCTGGGTTACCTGATCAGTATGTCTGGCTTTGGTCATTCAGTTTTGAGCTTGTAATCTTAGCTCAGTGATGTTTCAAGAAGTTTAATTGCATTTAGAACCCTAATTTTCAAGTTGTGGTTTTGATGCGGCTTTTAGAAATGTAATGTGTCATGCC
Organism: Ptychadena robeensis; assembly: GCA_036250615.1. Taxonomy (NCBI): domain Eukaryota; kingdom Metazoa; phylum Chordata; class Amphibia; order Anura; family Ptychadenidae; genus Ptychadena; species Ptychadena robeensis. The sequence continues at coordinate 163,785,780 of CM070033.1, forward strand.
TACTCATGTCTTAAATTGCATTTTTCTCCTTGAATGGTTTACTTAGAGCCTCAGTAACAATTCCACCGTATTTTCTGCACTTGTAACATTGTGGGTTCTAAATACACTGAAGCCGGCATTTCAGTTTTATTCTGGCTGATCATGAAGGGGTTCCCAGGCTTCATCAGCGGAACCATTACTGGCTGCATGATGGTTTAATTCTTTTATATATTTCTCTCTTTGCAGAATGAAGAACAATAATGCTTCCTTGAACTGAAGATGAACAATCTTTTAAACAGCCAAATATATCCGTTAACAACTGTGTGATTTTCATCTCTGGATTTATTTTTTAGTTCCTGTCTTTGCTATACCTTTATCTACCAGCTGTTATAATTTTAAAAATTCTAATACTATTTTACGATTATTTGAAATTGCAAATAGATTTTCATTCAGACACCTCAGACCTCAACACAGATTTTTTAAATGTAATCATTAGTATGTAAGCACTAGCTGTAAGGACTGCTTCTCCTTCTACCAGGCTGGATTCTGCTGTAGAGGGTACGAAGCCTAATGTAGGACCTTGCAGGAAATGATTTTATAGATTATTTTAAATATACACCTAAATTTTTTGTTGAACTGCTCTAATCCATCTCAAACTGTTTCCAGTCCAGTTTTTTTTAAAAGACAGTACTCAGGGGTAACTGCAATTTTGAAGGTGGAATGTTTTAATGTACTTAATATGCTAAATGTGCTAATCTAGCTAACCTCCACATTTCTAGAATTGGATTGTATGCCTCCACCATTCTCCTGTGTGTTGTATTTGTATTATTTACATTTGGAGAAATGTATTGGGGCAAAAGGACCTGAAAATTGTTAAATGTATAGTCTGTTCTAGAAGCACTTCAATGCTAAGCAATATTTCAATGAAAACATTATACTTGTTTCCTGTTATTGCGTTCTCAATAAAAGTAACTAAAGCCTCAAATACCTATTTGTTTCTTTTGGTCATCTTTACATTTTAGTAAAAAATCTTTAGGTTAAGGCTAGGGTTCCAGTGTCCCTTAAAACACTGAGCCACCCATTGTCGGCAATGGGGCTTTTACTGGGCTGGTCTGAGCCTCCATTGTGTTCAAATCGACACAGCAAGCCATTTCTATGGAAACACAATGGAGGCTTCAGCGGATCCCAGCGGACAGTGCCTAAGAATTTGGCATTGGTCTTTGCTGACTTGGATTAAAGTAAAAAAATATATATACAGCATGCTTTTCATTGCGCTGCATCTAGTTCTCTCGTTTATCTACATCCCCACCTAGGACATCATTTGCCAAATACTCATCAATAGCAAAAACATATTGTTTGCACTCATACCTCACATCCTGATACTGCAGTGTCCAAAAATCATTTAACTTACTCTTTAGAGGTATTCTGTGAGGACTCAATATACATTACAATAGGACTGGAGAGTGAGAGAGGGGTAGTCTATAGGCATTATTTAATCGGATAATATGCATTCACACCTGCTTATCTCATATTTTATGTCATGGAATGTGATTGGGTCATCTTTGTGGTCTCCACGGGGGAATCTACACAGGGAAACGGACAGGAAGTAGCTTTGAGGGTCATTTCACAATCTACATTGCTTTGTTTTTGCAGCATGCATTTATTTTACTACCACAGTGCAAGTGGGTAGTATGGGAGCAATATTGTGGTACATTGTGTTCTGTGCAACAGCAACTTCCACATTGGCGTTAGCCAGTACATAAAACACCAGTGTTGGTGTGAAATGGCCCTGTGTCCTTTATTGTGTACCAGCAGAAAGCAAATTAAACAGTTCATTCTTGTGGGAGTTTTTAGAGGTGAATTACAGAGGAATGTAGACACTTCCAAGTAGCAAGATGAAAAATTTTATGTGATAATTAAAAAAAAAAAATAAAAACACACAAAATGTTAACATATTGTTGAAACGTCTGAATTTTAAATGCATAAAATCCTGTCTTGTCAAAACACCTTATTATTAGTCTATGATGGGAATGCTTGTTGTGCAACCTCCATACAGATATAATTTATGCAAACAGAAGTGATGGCCTGAAAGGGTACCCCACAAATTTGAAGGTTTTAATGAGGATGAAAGGTACTTATGCAGTGTCTTATCCTGGCACCAAAAGATACATACATGACCTGGGTCAAAATAATGGATATTGTAACTAAGGCTGAGTCTACACTTATACCGGGTCTTATGCACACGTCGGCGTGATTTGTCCATGGCACCCACCCATGATTTGCCCAATGTGTGGGCCTTGTTTTGCAGTGGGAGAATTTTGTTCAAGTCACATTGCTTATCCATGGCTGCGTAACGTGACTCTGCAACACGTATGAGCACGACAATGCCCCGGGTGTGGGTAATGTTGCACCTCTATAGACTGGGCGTCTGTACTGCACAGTTTTTCAACGCAGGGAAAAAAGGTAGTGTTGACAAGCCCTAAGAGCTTTACTGAAGCTTGACATGACCCAACTTTTTGGAGGGGAAATACACTTACCCCGAACTACACTTGAGGATACAATGGTGAGCCCGCAGAGATTCTGAATATTACCAGACTAGCAAATTGCTTCTGCCACCACCTCTTATGCATTATTGTTGAGAGGCGGGTTAGGGTGACGGTATTGATCTCCATGTTTAGGAGACAACGTTTTTTTGATTTGTAGAATTGAGAAGGGAGGGCAGGGAAACAAAGCAGAGTACTATGCTTTGATAGTTGTATGTATATGTAATGTTGTGGGTTCACTGGTATTAAGCTGACCATAGACACCTTGATCCATGGCCTGCTTGTAACAGACACATTACAGGGGGTGACGTCACCACGCTCTGAGGAGAACTGACGGGATTCCTGTGTGCTCCACTAACACAGGGGATTCCCGTCAGATTGTAGCCAATTAACTTGGAGGGGGAGGAGACTCCCCATCCACAATAACTGAATACAACAAGATCGGCCACTGGCAGGATGGATCACCTGCTTTTTGCGTCGAAACCTCAAGGTGGGCACCCTTGTAGTTGTGGGCGTCTGACCATTATGCGTTTGGTCGTAAAATATAAAAAAATAAGCAATGCACCTCTCTTATGGCAAAACTATCTCAAGGTGTCATTTTGATTTTCGGTGGAAATGTTTCTTTCCATCTTTTTTACTTTTGACTTCTGAAGCCATGTTTCAGAAGTTCATTTAATTAAATAGGTGTGGCAAGGAGTCTGCTTTATCATTTAGCAATCTGAACATTAAACACCTAATGTAACTTGTTAGATAATTCATTAATGAAATCTGATAATCACAATTATGAACAAATAATTGAAAGGTGATCATATTGCAGACTGTGACATATTTCTCGCATGCATGCTTAAGGTAATTTACATGCCTATGCAACCTGAACATGGCAGTTTTTTCTTGTTTTTTTTCTTCAATACTGCAATTGTCACATACAGTTATGGTAATAATGACAAATATCTATATCAGTGGTGGGCAAATGAGTTGATAGTATCACTCGGCATCACTAAAGGGCCACAGAGCCCTGCTGGCATAGGCAATGAAGAGAGGGATAGATGAACTGTCATCTCTACCTGTCTCCATTCGTCGAAACTGCAATCACTCGCAGCTCCCATGGACACAGTAACAGCCAGCCAGAGAGCAGAGGAGAGTAGAAGCCTGGCCCCCTCCTCCCTATCAGTGTGGAGAATGATGTGTTGTGCTGAGTGTACTGCTGCTAGTGACACCTACTGGCTGAATTGAATATTTTATTCATTGAATTAACACAATTGATGTAAAAACGTATTAAATCTTTTTTTCTGGTTTTCCTGCCCTAAAAACTGGATGCGCCTTATAGCCCGAAAATATGGTATATTTATGCTAACCAATTTGCCTATAAATGAAATCAGGGTTCATCACTATAGGGGATAACTCTACACTTCCTAAAGCCCTCAACCCCACTCAAATGTGATGACGTCATCACGTTTGCACCCTGGTGCATTATGGGGCCCCTTCAGTCGGCCAGCACCCTTTGTGTGCTGGCCATAAGCTTCAATGAAGACGCCGTCTTCATTGAAGCTTATGGCATCGGCTTGCGCCGGGCAGAGAATATCGGACATGTCTGTTCTCTGGCCGGCCGAGCTGTGGGGCGACAGGGATCTGTCGCCCCATGTGGGCACATGCCGATAAGCGGGCGATTTTTAACCTGACCGATGGTGCGAGCGCGCACGCCCGTCGGTCAGGTTAAAAATCGTCCGCTTATCGGCATGTGTATGGCTAGCTTAACACATAAAGGAAGAGTTGTTTCCTTTGTTTTATTATCTAGTGCTCTTAAGCTGGCCATACACCTTTAGATCTCTCTGTCCGATATCCTTTAGATCTACTAACAACTATGTAGTATAGGGTCCTCTGCGATTAAACACAGGTAGACTTGATGGTTTAGAAAGTCCCTCATATTACATGGTTTTGGTAAAACTAAAGGAGATCTATAGAAAAATCTAAAGGTGTATGGGGACCCTTAGGAAATCCTGCAAGTCTTTATTCTGTGGCAACATGAATACTCTGTTACATTAACTACAAAATACCATTTGTTCCTATGCAAAAAAATTTATTATAATGCACAATTGGACTTTGATGGCAGTGCTTTGTACGGCTGTGTAATTGCGTTAAACTTTGTGTTGTCTCTTCTGTTGCAGTTGAACTGCGCCGATGATCATTTCAAACCCGAGGATAGTGAAAGGACCGACTCAAAGCTGAGAAACAACAGGAAGACGTCAACGATTTTTAAGGGACCTTTGCTACACATTAGGTATGACAGAAGATCAGAGCTTGGAAAGTTTAAAGTTTACTCTCCTAAAATAAGTATCTATGGGGATTGCGAAACAAGTTTCTCAAACTGCTGACATCAAGCCTGTTCCGTCTTCACAAAAGTGTTTTCTGCCTTTTGCTGATGTGCCTCCCTTGTGCACCAAAGTCACATCTCACTGCCAAGGGTTTCATCTGTTTCTCTCTCAAGTAAAACTCCCAAGGGGGATAATAATGTTTCATTTTTTTTGTCCTTGCAAAAGGGAAAGTTCTGTTATGATAAAGAGTTATGTAACATCTGTCACTTTCCATTAATAGAATAAGAAAAAAAATCTGTAAACATCATATTAATGAGTTGTTTATTCTTAGTCCTGCAGATGAATTGCATTTTGGATCCAAAGAAAGCGGAGAAAGAAAATGTATTATCGTTCTTAATAATGTGACCAAAAATGCAGTGGCTTTTAAGGTAACACAGTACATGCTTTTATTATTTTTGTTTGTTTAAATTATGCAATATATAAATATCTAACTTAATATTCGATTATATGAATATAGGTGTGTGTATGTTGTGTACAAATATATATGTATTGTAACTTATTTTGCTTTACAATTAATCTACCACATTTTTCCTCTATAAAGGCCCCCATACACCTTAAGCTAGGCACACATGGGTAGATCTGTAAAAAGATTCAAGTACAATCAATCAACATGCGTGGTCACAGTGCTGGATTGTACTCTAATCTGTTTACAAACATACCTGTGTGTGCTTTCCTTCAAGTGGGATCAATAGAGCCCGCTCGAAGAAACTCGATTAAACGGGGTTCCAACATGTTGGAAAACCCTGTTTAATATCCATTACTTTGCATGGGGACAAGAATCTTCATGCAAAGTATTGGAGGTGCTGCTCTGCCATCTTCCTGTACAGCCGTCCACTGTCAGTGTGAAGGGGGCGGAGCCAGCACTCCTCACTTGGAAGCTGCTGCTGTGTGAGTGAGCCTGGCTGATTCTCCCCAGCTTGTAGCGTGTCCTGATTCATACGGGCTGCCAGCTGGGGAGAACGGGTGCCCGGGGTCCCCATTGAACGGGAATCGATGTGCCCATGTGGTGCACATTGATTTCCGTTCAATTGATCCCCGATCAATCACAGCGTGGTGACGTCACCACGCTGTAATTGATCGGGGGTCGATTGCACAGGAATCTACCTGTGTGTGCCTAGCTTTACAATCTTGCCATACAATTTCTGTACAATCAACTTTTCGTCTACCAAAACCATGTAATATGAGGAGCTTTCCAATCACTATGTATTATATTAGGGAGGTCCCGGCACTACATAGTTGTTGGTACATATAAAGGAAATTATATGGAGCTATCTAAAGGTGTATGGTAGGCTTTAGACACTCCTGACCATCAGATGCACTCAGATTTTTGGGGATGAAAAAAAATATTCTGAACTTTATATACTAAAATATTAAAATATACAGAACAATATTTCAACAATGTAAATTAATCAGTGGTATTAAGAACCATTACCACTGTCATTAGCAAATGCGGATGGGCAAACGTATGCAAGCAGACACACGTGGAAAGACACATACCCAAACATATTTGCAGATAGGCACATTGTAGAACGGCACATAGACACATATGCAGACAGATCCTTGTAGAAAGACACATACACACAAACACATACACTCTACCAACCATCTTCCATACGTGCTTCTTCTGTCTTCATTCAGTTCCAGAGTTTTCTTGCTCCTCCCCTAGTCTTCTGCTTGGCTGTTAGTCCAGGAAAGGTGGGGTAGAAAGACTGTGCATTTGGCAGAGAGAAGGGGTAACTCCTGCCTGCACGGGCACATATTTTCCTGGAATCACCAGACTGCTTACACTGCTCGCTCCCAATAGAGAGTGCAAGCTAGCAGTACTCTCAATTAGTAGAGAACAGTGTAAGCAGTCTAAAGAATCCGGTAAAATGCTGTGTGTCTGTGCTGGCAGGAGTTACCCTTCCTTCCTTGAACCATAAGATGTATAGACCCTTTTCCTCCAATTTTGGCAGCAGATGATGTGTTAATAATGCACTTAAGCAGTTAGCAGGACTAGGTGCTTTTTAGCTACTGGTATGTCAAACGTCAAAAAATGGCAATAGCCAGCCATGCAACCTCAGTAGCGGGAGAAGCCTCCACAAGTGTTTCAATGCTGTGCAAGATTCAGGAGCTTTGCAGCATCATTACCTCAAATGGTGGCGTTAATTAGCAGAATCAATAGATATTTTTTAAACTTTGCAGAGAAACAAGCGAAAAGGAAAAAAACGATCCACTTACAACTAAGTGCTTTAGCAAGTTTTTGTAGATCTATTATAATGCTATAATACACCATCTGTCCAAAAAAAAGTCACAACCAAAAAAAAGTCGCACACTTTAATATTACTTTGGACCACTTTTATCTTTGATTCCGGCACGCATTCTCTGTGGCATTTTTTCGATAAGCCTCTGCAATGTCACAAGATTTATTTCCATCCAATGTTGCATTCATTTTTCACCAAGATCTTGCATTGATGATGGTAGAGTCTGACCGCTGCACAAAGTTAAGTTCTGGACTCTGTGGTGACACTATGTGTGACAATGGTATATCCTTCTCCCTGAACCACTCTTTTGTAATCTGAGCCCGGTGAATCCTGGCATTGTCATCTTGGAATATGTCCGTATCATCAGGAAAGAAACAATCCATTGATGGAATAACC
>CM070033.1:163793412-163824161 GCA_036250615.1 Ptychadena robeensis
AGCAAATCCAAATTTTCCACCTTATGTGAATTTTTGAACTTATGCGAATTTTAGGCTTTAGAAATTTCGACTCCAAAAAAGTCGAAATTCGATTGGGAAACTCGAAATTTAAGTAGAATCTAATTTTATTCATTTCGACCATCTCTATTGCTGAACCTAGACCTGACCAACTGCAGCAACCCCAGATTTATCCAATAGGAAGCTCGTACCTATTTGCTTAGTCTTTTTTTTTTTGGGCCAGGCAGTGTATATGCTCTATGGTCAGTGATCACACTAAAAGAGGAAAAGTTAGATGATGATTAGCAAAAGTAGGCCTGTAAATTATAAATAGGCTTCCGATTTTGTCTTTATTTTTACATTTACGATGCGGTAAGTAGGTTTGGTACATTTTGTTTTGTACAATCATTGTAAGGATTGTCTCTACCACCTTTCCTGTGTTATGTATGTTCTGCAGTGTAATAATATATTCTCCTAAGGTGAGGACAACTGCTCCGGACAAATACAGAGTTAAGCCCAGTAATAGCAGCTGTGAGCCTGGTTCCACTGTAGACATTGTGGTTTCCCTTCATGCAGGTAAACATTTTATAAAACAGTAAATTAAAGTTTGCGAGACTTATTGTGTTGTTTGTGGTTGTTGTGTAATATTTAATTTATATTCCTATGAGTTGAAATATTTCAAAAAGTGCTGTCTTATATTGTGTCTGCGCATCCTATATGAATTACTAGCAGCTTGGCTTATCTGACTTTGATCCGCATCTCATGTCATTGATCTCATCTTAGAATTAGGAAGTCTCCGTGTGCTGCATTGGCACTGTAATAATCATAAGTCGGGGGGGGGAGGGCTTATATTAAAAGCATGGTACAGTCACACCACTAGACTTGAAAGGCAGTGTAGATAAACAGATCTCGTCAAAGTTCTTGTTTTTAAAAGAAAGCTGAAAGGAAAGCATGACACATGACCTGCACTTTGTCACAAGGCTCTCTACGCTCAATTGATCACATATAAGTAGGGATTTCCTTGCTTCCTGATTTGTATGGTTTACATGGACTGCAGTGTGCATAGCACAGTGGTACATAACACAGAATATATTGCTCTTCTTTGTAAATGATCCCTGTAAGGCTATGTTTCCATGACGTCCCTCCATCTATAATGTGTTATGACAGCCGTGGACATCCTGTAAGGAAGTGGTTCCCAAACTTTCCTTGCAGGGCCCTCCTTTTCTGTTTAGGAACATTGATCCCCACTCCCTATTCAAACACAGGTTAAGAATAAGGGCCAGCACCCCCCACCCCAGGGGGGCCCGCCGCTTAGTCTGGGAACCACTGCTGTAAGGCATACGTTAAATACGGAGGGACCTTTTTGACCATTCTTTTTCTCCTTTGCGATTCTGGAAGTAATGATTACGAAGGAACAGAAGTGATGTTTTTTGTTTTTTAAAGAGAAAATGATCTGTTACCAGCAGAAACCTATCTGCTGGCAACAGATTCAATTCACTGTCTGCATACTGCATTAACATAGTAATGCGTCAACATCCCTCTGTTTGACACCGTGGAAACATAGCCTAACACGTGCAGCGCATAGGAAAGGAACATATGCTGATCATGTAAGAGAGACCTCTCTCTTTAGCCTCCCCAATTTTTACCTGCAATGTCTGCACTAGCATTACTTGTAAAGAACGCATGCTCTAAGGCATTGCGCTGCACAACTATTTGGGAAAGAACAAATGCTGCTGGCAGTGTGCATTAAGGTGTTGTGGCCAGTGTGATACAACAGGTTTCCTATTGAAACCTGTGTACTTTGCGTTAACCAATGCTTAGGGCACAGGACTCAAACTCTGGCCAACTGTGTCATGATGTTTGGCCAGCAAGAATGTTCTTTAATCCCCTCTGCGTTTAGCCTGAGTTAACTCGGGGGGAGTTTCTCAGTTAACTCACTAAAAACATATCTGTGCGTCGAGTTCCCTTGGCGGTTCTGAGCATCAGCGTACCGGACAATGTTCAGGTGCCTGCCGGATGGGGACGGGGGATAGGCGGCGCCATAGACCTCCATGTAATGGAGGGGGCGTCATCTTTTCCCAGCATACCTCCTGCATCACCGGTGACACTGGAGCCATGCAAGGGACCTCCTGGAGGGCAGAAAGTGTATGTGCGCTAAATGTGTTGCACTGCGATTGCCCGTGGTGTTCTTTTTAAAAAAAAGTCTTAGCGGCTTTCTCTTGTTCTTCAATGTATTCAGAAGATAAGGATTTTATATGAACCTTTCTATGATTCTGGGGGTTTCCCTATACATCTTGAAATGCTATACCAGTGATCCCCTTTGTAAGATAAAAGGCATAAAAGTTTTGTTTGTTGGTCAATATTTGGCCAGTGTATACTTCCTTAGATGAATTCCTGTGTAATAGTTTGCAGCACATTTAAAGTTACACGTATATAGAAGCACTTTGTGTGACATTTTATAATGGTGACACGTAAACACAGATAAGATTTTTATAGCAGACAGGAAATGTTTAATGAGAAGCTGTCGCGGAAACTTCTAACTACGTTCTTCTCATCTCCCGTTTGATAACATAAGAAAGGCTCAGGACCTTGTCATGACGGACTGAGCTTCTGATTGATTGCGCTGCACATAGAACGAGAATCCTTTCCCTTAGACAGATTTCCTATACAGCTGTGCTCTACATCCATAATTGTGTTCCATAAATATGTATAAGACCATGGATTCCGCTTGTAATCTCCATACATTCTACATTTTTATATATTGTTTTCTGTCTCAAAGCCTCCACGGCATCGCTTCAAGATCGCTTTTTAGTGATGGCTGCAGAAATGGAGCAGTCCACAGGAACAGGAGCACAAGAATTGGCACAGTTCTGGAAGGAAGTGCCTAGGAATAAGATCATGGAACACAGGTAATGTATGTGGCGATGATTTCAGCCACTTTGTTTATTGAACATTTCATGTTCATCCTATCGGGTAGCTCTGGTGAAATTACAATGTGTTTATTATCAAAGTTTTGTTTATCTGCATTTCTTATACAGACATGATGTATAACATATGAATCAGCTTTGTTTAGCACATTAGCCCCGTCACCATTACTTACAGTGTATGCTAACCAATTTACTTTTCCTACAACATGGTCTACTATTGAGCTACTAATGTTTGCCAGTCTCTTTGCACATATGTGTTTTTAGCAAGAGTTATGACGTAATCTCCAATTTCTTACTTGTGGTGTTTCATGATGACTAAAATTTTATAATTTTCTTAAGAAAATGGCACTTGAAGGGTGAACAGAAATAAAAATGTCATGCCTAAAACTGTCCAAAAACTGTGTGAAAGGGTATTGCAGAGAGTAGATATTCATCAGATGTAGGTGATGAATATCTACAAAATGTAGGTGAAGTACAGCAGCTGAATTGAACCAAACGTAAACTAACAGTCCAACTCTATCACTGTACCTAGTATATGTATATACATACATACACTAATTATACTGTATTTTTTGGACTATAAGAGTGTCTGATGGGCGAAAAATATTGCAGCTTTCTCCTACTCTGCTCCAATTGGCAGAGTAGGCGTTAAAGAGGTGAAGAAGCTGTCTGATGGACTCCCACAGAGTTATATGTGAGGTAGGCAGCTTGTGCTCTACTCAAAATACAGTGCAGATGCCAGCTTTCCTATCTGTATATGCACTGTCTGTGAGTTTGGCTAAAGCAGCCCAGCTCACAAATGCTTAATATAAAGCCGGACGAAAGATTCACCTACAGACAGATCTCTCCTATTCACTGTATTATCAGCTTGGCTCTGTCTGTGTTTTTGTGAAAGATGGCCACGTGAGTACAGCTTTCACACGCAAGCAGAGCTGGATGGGAGAACTGCTGGCTGGCAGCTCTTTCATCTGACTCTGCTCTTTATTGTTTATATTTGTTAAATTGTTTATAATTGTAAACAATTCAGTTCAGATGGAAGATCTGCCTGTGGCCGCCTCCCCAGCTAGTCTTCTTGCCGGAACAGCTGGTGGGGAGGGGGGAAAAGAGAGTCTAATAGTCCGCAAAATACAGTATTTTGCTAAGTATATATATTTAGATATGTAATGCCTGCAAAGTCCAAGGTAATTTCTATATGAGGCTTTTCTAAGTAAGAGGATCAGTGGAAACCAAAGTCTGTTTATAAAGTATGTGGCTGTATCCCATGTATGTAGCTTATTACCAGTTATACATGATGCTGTAAAAACATAACATAGTTCATGTTAACATAAAGTAGGTTGTAGGTCCTCTGTGAGCCTATGAAACAGACACCACCACTGTGCAGACAAGAGAATTTAGTAATCCCAGGTAATTGCATAAAGAAATAATTTGTCATTGGAAATGAGTCTTTCCAAGAGCGGCGTGGGTTAACAAAGGTGCCAGGCAAACGCAACAGAAGAGCGCATTATTGTGCAGTAATTACCTTGGCATTTGGAGTGTGTGAATTCACAGGGTGCAAAAAGTGCACCGACTTCTGAAGTTTAATGAGCCACCAACTTTGCAGTCTATTGCTAATTAATTAAGTTCTAACTGCAAATTGGTTCATTTTATGATAATGAATAGAAGAGTAAGATGGAGTAGCAGAACTGTTATGTATTAGCTTGTGTTGTCGGGTTAATTAATATTCCTTCACAAGTTCAATGTCGGTCTGAAGTACGATTGTTTCTGATGCTTTTCATAGAAGGACCAGTGAATGACATGGTTGTTCCGTGAGTTTGTTAAAGAATGTGCAGGGATCTGGAAAGTTGTGTATATAGATTGTGAACTCAGAGCTGGGATCTTACTTTAAATGTGTTCTGCTATTCTTATGTACAGACAAATTGATCATATCTGCAAAGATTTAATCTAATGAAAACCCAAACTTTAGGAGTTTTTTTATTTTTTGTTTGTTTGTTTTTTTTGAAACACTGGTACCTAACGTATGGTGTGCCCTGAGTCTCTTCAGCATTTGTTGTTTATTACACCCTTCTAACCTTGTGTTACAGTTAGTAAACACAAAATGTAACTTGTTATACATAGAATTCCTGCTGCCTCAGTCCCACCAACCTAATATTTTGCAATGTCTTTTTTTTTTTTTTTTGGCTTTAAACATTGAATACAAGAGCTATGTAGCCGATCATGGCCATCTTGGGTCAGATATCTGGAGCCTCACACATCTGCACACAGCTAGATCTCCCATCTGAACTGTATTGGTAATATCAGCATCTACCCATGTTAAGTGTGTGTGGTGAAAGCTGTACTCATGCTGGCAGCTTCCCCACACACACAGCCTAAAGGAGAGACATGAATGCAGCCATTTCCCCGCCCCCCTCTTCCCTGTGTGGGAGGAAGATGACAATGTGCCGTGAAATGTGCTCTCTAGTGACGCCATTTTTGTGGCTGAAATTGGGTACTGCATTTTTCCCCAATTGACTTGAACCCATCAAATATTTCCTCCTCTAAAACCTGGGTGCGTCTTATGGTCAGATGTGTCTTATAGTCTGGAAAAATACGGTAATAATATGATTAAATAATAATAATCACAATGTAGACACAGCAAAATTTTCTGTTATCTTTCTTTCTCTCTTGCTCTTTGTCATAGTGAAGTTTGAAGGCCCTTTCACACTATACCCAAATGTATGTATGTATGCACTTTTAATACGCTGTTTGAAAGTTATGGGTAATGCCTGCCATACACACCCCGACGGGTGCAGACAGACCAGCTCCTATTTGCACTGGAATGCAAACGTGATGACGTCATCACGTTTGCATCCTGGTGCATTATGGGGCTGCTTCAGTCGGCCGGCACCCTTTGTGTGCCGGCCATTAGCTTCAATGAAGACGCCGGTCTTCATTGAAGCTAATGGCATCGGCTTGCATCGGCAAGAGAAGATCGGACATGTCCGTTCTCTGGCCGGCCGAGCTGTGGGGCGACAGGGATCTGTCGCCCCATGTGGGCACACGCCGATAAGCGGCCGATTTTTTCGGTGACCGATGGTGCGAGCGTGCACGCCCATCGGTCAGGTGAAAAATCGGCCGCTTATCGGCATGTGTATGCCAGGCATAATTCAAACTTCCATCTAAAGCTGCTTGTGATGTCCTTTATCACTAAGTAGCCCAATGATTATTTTACCTGACTACTGATGCATTGTTTGCCACTGATCTCAAATTGAATTATTTTTAGCAGGTGTTCCTCCATATCTATAAATTAATTTGTAGGTTACCCCTATGGAGTAAAAATATACAGAGACACTGATATGCAGGAATTAACAGAGTGACTGACAGAACAAACACTAATTGTAGTATGCATTAACAATCCTCTGGTTTATTGTATGTGGGATTATTAGTGTTCATACCAAAGAAATGTCACTATATAATAATCTTTTTCCTTTTTCGTTTCTGAAACCATTTACCGTATATAATTGAATATAAGCTGAATTTTTTAGCACCAGAAATGTGCTACAAAAATGAAATTCGGCTTATATTCGGAAAATAAAATGAAAATCGCTGCATTTTGCAGATGGACTTTGAGTCAATTGCAAAGCTCCCGAACATTATATCATCACCAAATTTGCTGGAGATGTAGGAAAGGATTGTGGGAACACTTGAAAAAAAATATTTCTCTAGTAAGTTGGCTTATTTTGAACTTATTTTGAATATATATATATAAATTTCTTCTTTTTTTTTTTTGCAGAAACTTGATATGCTATAGCAATACTTTTTTCTTTACAATGTTCCCACAATCGTTCTCTACATCTCCAGCTATTTTGGTCATGATTTAATGTTCAGGGGCTTTGTAATTGACAAATCTGCTGAATTAAATAGTAACATTTCAAAACAAAAGCACATTTGCTGTGTGTTTCTGGGCCTTAGCTGCTGCTGCAACCCCCCCCCCCCGGCTTTTTTTTTTTCTTTTCTAAGATACCTCGGCTTATACTCGAGTATATACGGTAGTTTTTCTAAATCCATTCTTTGGTTTTAGATTTAATTTATGGGCATTGCTCGAACCTTGTACAGTTACAGTTGTAACACAAAGCCAGTGAGTGAAGGATCTACTTGAGGATAACCTCTACCCCGAAATGTCTGTTACCCGCCAAAGCCACACTGAAGAAAACAGTGGCTGCAGTCTGACTACAACATACAAGACTAAGTTTTATAAATCAAGCTTGAAGTTTGACGTTCAGTTACAGATCACTTCTGCCAGCTTTATATGTACACAGAATGTCTGGCTTATTCGCCATCCACTGGAATGTGTAAATATTTATTATTTGTTTAAGTCTGTACAATTCATTAATGAAGCTCTGTTTTGTTCATTTAGATTAAGATGCCACGTTGTGGAAACCAACAAGCCTTCCACATTAGTATTAAAGGAAAACTCATTAAACAGGAATTCTATAGGGAGCGATGATCTTCATTTTAAGGTAATAGCCGTAACAACAGTGTATATTTATACTATAAAGATGTTAATCTTCCTGAAAGAGTAGTAGGCCGACATCCCAAGTGAAATATCAAAAACAAATTTGATGAAGGTAACCTCCTAACCAGTAAACTTCCCCCCTATTGCAGCCGCACTAGGGACACAGGGGGACTTTTTAGGCCAAATGGTGGTGCAATTTTATAAATTTATTACACATGTTTAAAATGCAAAAACATTTTCATGCTCTCATTTCCAGTTGATATTACATCAAATGTTCAAATAACTTATATGTAAAGAAACCTTGTATTGTGTTTTAATATCAAAACATAACTGTCATAAAACTTTTCACCTCCCTAGTGTTCTGCCCGTACCGCACCATTTCTAACTGCGCAGTGTCTATAGTACACTGCTTAAAATTCCCTGTGCACATCGCCAGCATCATTAATGTGAAGGGAAAAAGAAAGTGCCCCCTTGGGGGGACTTTTAGATGGCATTCCATCTAAAAGTCCCACCAAGGGGGCACTTTATTTTTCCCTTCACTTTAATCCGGGATGGGAATGCATATGTATACAAAATAATGGATCCATAATCTTATTTCATCAATCTATAGCGTCATTAATGTGGGCCAAGGTACCCTTAAATTAATCAACACATTTCGCCTTACACAGGGGCTTTAGCAGGACATAACCAGTTGCAAAAAGTTTCTCAGGGGATATGGAAGATGCATCAATCAGTAACAGCATGTATCCGTCTTGTAGTATCCGTCTCATTATATCTCTATATCCCCACATATGTATACAAGTATTATACTGCCAATCACAAGATCAAATGTGATATAACCAATGATGGAGTCTTAAACAACCCTAAACATTATTAAGGGTAGATAGCGGGAGTAGATGATTGGTCGCAAGGTACACATACATGTCATAGTAGGATGTTGGTGCAACAAAGAACTCCAGAGCCCCAAACTATTCTGTTATGACTCTGATATCATTATTGAGTTGCCACCAGCAACAGAATTACAAGTGTACAATGCGGCTTAGTTTGGCAAGTCAGAGTCCATCTATTCATTGACCAGTTATTAGTAGATGAAAACGAAGGGCTTGTTTACACCTGCGGTTAAATGACTAGTTTACCTTGATATACGGGAAGTTAGTAGGGAGAGTAATACCCCAGTTCTCCTAATTTAGCCAGCTATTAAATAGAAGGGAAGGTATGGTTAATACCAGAAGTGGCCATGGCACCACTTCCTGTATGTGGAACACGGAAGAGTCACACCACCTCAGCGCTTTCAAGTTCCAAATATTCAATAGGGGAAAACTTGACAGGTATGATTATTAGTTGTTTACTCCATATGGTTAAAATGGGGGTGCACAGAGTCCCCCCTAGCTTGTAAATATACTCTAAAATGACTTTAATCCGCTTGATAACTATTACAATTGTATGATCTTCTTGTCTTGATCCTAATGTTGTACAAATTGCTCTTCTAACAATCCATTTTGTCACCTGTTATTCTTTCAGTTAAATCAAATACTAGAAACAAACCGAAGACTGGAAGAGCAGATTAAGCAGTGTGTCTGGCATCAGCATGTAATAGCTTTTTTATTGTCTATTCTGGTGGCCATAGTTTTTGCTGGTATGTACATGATGAAAGACGCGAGCAGCTAGATATCACTGGAACACTGACTCATCTATGGAAGAAAGAAAACTTTCACCTGACCAAAGTTGCCTTTACTATTCTGTGTGATTGGACTACAGTGAATATTCAGGATACCTGAGACACAAATGTGAATGTGATAGAAGCCAGTTTGTGTCTCATTGTAGATCGTATTAGCTTAACAGTGTTGTTTAGACTTTGCCAATCCTTCTTTAGACTTTCTTTTCTAGCTCTTATGGTTTATATATTTGCAGTTCAACATCCCGGGCATGAATTCTTCTTGACAAAGCCAAAGCTCCCATCTCTGCCAAAAATAATGTTTATTTTAGGAGATAAATCGACACAAAACATTCAGTTAAATATTAAACTACTGTATGTCACAAAAACCAGACTTTTTCGGAAGAAATAATCTAACATTAGATTTCAGACCAGCGTTAAGAACACTGGTGGCCAATGGTAACATATTTGTTTAGATTCTCAGGTCATTTTCTATATGTAGATGTTTTTGTACAATAACAGTTTTCTAATTTATTCCACAGTAGGTGGTGAAGTTTTCTTCATTGTGTGAAGCCCCATATTATACTATATTGTAGATTTTACACCTCTTAAGTTGCCATCATTCTTAATCTAATGCAATAGAAGGCTTAACCTGAAAGGCTTTAATCTATGGCCTCATAGCCAAATCCAGTTAAAAAATAAAAAGGAAATGACACAATTCCATCATTTATCTTCTATTACTGTAAACCTTTTAGAAATAGCCATATCCCATGGAAATAGTACATTTTTCAAATTAATTGACAAGACAAATATTAGATCTTATTTTAACAGAGCAGTGGCCACTGATAAACGTTGTATTCTCCAACCTGATCTCAGATTGATCCCGTTGAAGAAAGGGTGGCCGCAGTAGAGTCCCGTTGGCATGTGATTTTTAAGGTGTCTATTCACAGATGTAGAGTTTTTCACAAATATTGCAAAACGCAAACGGCTTTAATTACCCATCAAACCCATAAAATCTCGGTGCCAGAATAATGTTAGCTGTTGTAGGTCTACCTTAGCCTTTCCTAGATGAGTAAGGGTAAACTAGGTGTGAACACTGGTTCGGTTTTGCTAGTTGCAGGGAGGTAGAGTCTATGTATTAAGCAGGGTACAGACGGCTCGATATTGGAGCTGTCCGATGTACCCTGCAGCAGTGTGATGACGTCATCACGCAGCTGTCCGATATCGGAGGAGCCAGGGAGAGCAGAACGGTCTCCTCCTTCTCCTCAGCCGAGCTTTGCCTGGAGAGCCGCGGTCTCTTCAGCAAAGCATCGGACATCGGTCGTATTAACGGTCATGTCCAATAAGGCTGTTTTCGAGCGGGATTGATTTGCCCCCCTAGAAAACAGGGATGGGGGCAGAATATATAGGTCAGATAGATGGCCATGAGCGAGCACAGCGCTCGAAATGGCCATTGATTTGACCCATATCTCCACGTCTGTACCCTGCTTTAGCCTGCCAAAGGCAACAAGTATAACAATTCCTTTAACAAGGCCCAAATATTAATGGTGTCCGCTAGAGAGGAACTTGCTGTGACATACTTACCTTCATCCTGTAAACTAGAAAATCGAAGCAGTAACTATACTAATAACTTTTTGTTGAAGGAAATTTTTATTAGAACCAATTTGTAAATCAGATGAAGGTTTTCTCAGTAATAATAGGCCATGTTTAATGGGAGGTGCTGCTGATACCATTTTGGTAACACCATAAAGATTCAAAGTTAATATCCCAGTGAAAACGTGTTCCTACATGTGCTCATATATATTACTGTCCTTAAAAAGTGAAATAATAAGCAGGTCATGACCTTCTAAGAATTTCCTACTTGCTTGACTTCAAAACTGGCCACACATATTAGAATTAGAGTGTAATACCTCCTTTACATTGTATCCATTCCTTGGTAATACTTGTGTCTGCCTGCTTGGACTAAACTAGGATGGATAGCATAGGATGGCCCTCAGGAGGGTTTATAATCTGATTGTGCAACCAACTTTCCCCCTCCCTAAAGTAATTCTCACACATCCGTTTGGATATAAAAAGCCATAAGGGGCTAAAAATATAGTAAAACTATTCATACTTTTGATAAAATGTAATTCAGTATTATATATATATTTAATTATACATTAATAAGTAAAATTTTCTAAATGGTAGGAATAAGCCACTCATTGGTGTACTACAACACCTATCTCTAAACCTTTAGATCAGTGGTTCTCAACTTCATCAGAGCTGCTACTAGGAAGGGAGGGGGTGGGAAGTTAGGAGGGAAAAATATAAGGGAGTGACCATTACTCTTACCTGATTGAGCTGGAAGTGACCTCGCGGAGTACAACTTCCGGTATGTGGAACGCTGAAGTGATACTCCACTACTCCACACCGGCACTTTTACATTCCAAATATAGAAAAAGACACTTCATGATGTCATGGATCTGAAAATACAAAAAGATTTTTAGACAATCCTTCCAACTATATGGAGTCTAGGAACAGGCTTTAAAGGCACTTATTCACAAACTTAAAATCACATCATTTTATTATGCGCCATTTTAACGGCGATTGTACCCATGTATTTGATGGGGCTCATCCCCACTGCTTTGGTTGGCCGCTGTGCGATCGCGCCAATAGAGATGAATGGATGCGTTTATAAACCGCGTCTCAAATCATTGGTTTTAAATGCACCCATTCTCTATCTCGCCCCACCCCTGCCCCCACTTTCTGCTCACGGTCTCGACGCTGCGCGGGAGAGCGCAGACGATCGCTTAAGTGGGGACAAGCCCTTAGATATTTCAAAGACCTTGTGACTTTCATAACGTTGCATAGAGCACTTATCAATTCTATTTGTTTTATTTTGTCCAATCCTAAAGAGGTCGCCTCTCTAAAGCTGTCCTTGGACATAAAATGGTAAAGTTATGGTTCTGTTAGAATTTCCAAATAGTTTTGTTTCTTATTAGCAGATTGTTGCGTAAACTCAAGCAAAAACAGCACTAGCATCAAGATTTTCTGAAGGCAGGGTCTCTGAATACATTTATATCATTTCAAAAGTTAACTACACATATGCCAAATAAGTGTGTTATGCCAACAAAAAAAACTAGAACTGCTGCAGTGGAGGGCGCACGGAGAGCATCCAAAGCTTATGAGCATGAACAGGTATAAGATCAAACGGACACCCCTGTAGACTCCAAATGACATGTTACTCTTGAGCCTCATAATTAGGCCTTAATCATAATGTGAACCCTAGCCATTGCCAACTGTGAGGTTGGACCAAAAAACCTGGACCTACCCAATTTCCATAGTAATAAAAAAAGGAACTGGGTTCTAATATTTGTGTTTGCCGTATGAGTCTGTGTTGGTTTTTTGGGAGTTCATAATTGAACTAAAAAGTGGAAATAAACAATTTTTCCAGCCATTTTATCTCTGAAACTCTTTTAACTGACGCTACTGCTAAGTTGCAGATAATTTGTGATGTGTTTTAGCAGACAGATTAGGTATGTTTTGCAGTTAATTGCCAATAAATGTATAGGTTTCATCAACAATTGTTAATAAACAATGTGGAGAGTTTTCAGTTCTGTGAATACATATTTCCATATTTTGTCACACTATAGGACACACTTTCCCCCCACGTCTTATATTGCAAATGTACAACCACCTGTGTCTGTAAACGGCCATGGGTGGTTGCATCTTTGCATTCCCCTTAAGGTTTAAGTGCTTTGCTATCAGAGCTGTGTATTTGATCTGGCTGAAGCTGATAGTCTGTCTGCAGAGCCAGTGCATGCAAGTAGGCAGCTTCAGATACATACACCCTGCATCTGTATGTGAGCTACTGGCTCTTATAAAGAGATCTGCAGAGCAGGGTCAGTAGGCAGGGAAGCTCTGACAGCTTCCCCACCTCATTTAACTCCCTCTCTGCAGAGCTCCGACTGGCCGAGCGACATTTTCCGGTATATTTACCGGGATGAGATGCTCCTCTGTATAGGGTGCGTCCTAAACAGCAGCAGGGTCTTATGGTCCGCAAAATAAGGTATATCCTGTGCATCAATACATAAGATTCAGCAAGGGGTTCAGACGGATCACATACACTTTACCTGCTCAGCGGATGCTCTGTTCTCACGGCGCTGAGCTGTTCCACCAATGCAGGGGGGTGTCTGAACAGAGCATCTGCCGGCCAGCTAAAGTATGTGATCTGTCTGAACCCCCTCCAAGCACTGCGCTTAACGTTGGGGTCCTGACGGATCATGAAACGCTGTGGAGACATGGCCTAAGATGACTGAATCTCTTTGTGTCTTTGGTTTGTGTCTGAAATACCTAAATAGTTAATAGGCAAAATACATTTATTAGACTCATCTCAATGAAGCTTGCATCAAAGCTTCAGTGTGATTCTGTGTGCTACATACATTTAGCTAGCCCTAAGTGTGTGTGAAAGCTAACCCTAGCAGTGGCCAATGCCTGGGTGTCTGCAGCATTCTCAAGAAAAGGTTATATAAAAGTAGTTAGAAATAACTCCACCTGATGACTTCACCTTTCCCTAAGTCATATTTCCCTACTTCCCTCTATTCCACAAATGAACACTTCAAATACAAGTGTGACAAAGCTCAAAATAGTGTGAATCGTATATACACTTGTGCTACAGGTAACCATGGGCTACATTCTCATTTGCATTCATATCAGAATGCCACCTCTCTATACAAATGTATGGGGTGTTTAAGCTGCAAACCTGCAGGAGGTCGTTTTTGGTTGAATACATTATTAGTTTTTAAGTTAACATTAAGCGAAATGAAACGTAACAAACTATTACAAAGAACAGATTGTGTAGTAACAGAAAAACAGATATGAATGCACTTCATGATGATCTAAAGCAGTGGTGGGCAACTGAATTGATATGGAGTGTGGCCCTCGGCATCCCTCAAGGGCCGCACATAACATTTTCAATCTATACTGACTAGTATAAGCATTTTGTAATGAAGATAGCAGGAAGAGCAAGAATACATTATTTTTCATTTTTAATAACAACACCGGGGGATCGGTGGACAGGTGAGTTCCTATGCATTAGTTAGGTTAGGTTTCAGGGGATGCAAGTGGAGGACTGAGAGGGGCCACTAAAGAATGCCCAAAGGGCCACATGCAGCCCCTGGGCCACAGGTTGGGCACCTGGGATCTAAAGGGAGCCTGGTGCAATAAAGGTCAAAAGCAAAACTTAAATAAAACATGCAAACATCAATTACTGACATAAATGCAAAGGATAAAAGCCCCAGACATAAAAAGGAGAAAAGAGATGAAGGGGGGGGGGGGTAGGTAGAGGAGAATGGTGGTAAAGGAGATATGAGGCAGGGTTTCGACCTAATTTTGACCTAATAAATTCTGAATGTCCGTTATTTGATGTCAGGTGTAGACTGCATTTGTCAACAATGGGCCCAGACCTAATGGACTCTGTCTATACAGGTGATAAAAGCTCTTTTGTTCATTTGTTCTGGTTTATAGCAATGATCAATGTAAAACCATCACACTCTGTGGTTCTAATACTTGAACAACTGTTCAAGTTGTTATAGAAATCAGGAAATTAATTAACCATATGCTTAGTGATATTCTAGAAAAAAATAACATGCATAAAAAAAATAGGACACAGTTGCGCATAGTCAGTTCTAGCTTGCATGGCGAATAACAAAGTGGTTGAGCAAAGTCACTTCAAAATTTTTTGTAAGGGTTCTGCCTCCAAAAACAAACTCTGAGATCCAGCATGTGCCCTTCTTGTCATGGATTTCTCCCTGTTAAGCTAGCCATGCACCTTTAGATCTCTCTGTCAGATATCCTTTAGATCTACCAACAACTATGTAGTGCCGGGTCCTCTGTGATTGAACACAGGTAGACTTGATTATTTAGAAAGTCCTTCATATTACATGGTTTTGGTAAAACAAAAAGAGATCTAAAGGGAATCTGACAGAGAAATCCCCAGGTGTATGGGGGCTCTTAGACAGAGGCTCAATGTATTTCGTAGAGTAGAGCAGGGGTGAATTTCTGATTTGTATCTTTCACAGATCGAGCCGCCTGAACTGTGGAGTAAGTGGGTTACTCGGACGAGCAAATAGAAAATTGTGAAAACTTCTGTTGGCCTGCTTGTAATTGTTAGGCGCTCTCTAACGTTTTATAGTTTACTTTCCCCATTAGGAAAGGAACAAAATGCTCTTTGTGCAAGAAAACATGAAACCTTCCTGTCCTGCTCCCAGCTTAGGGCATGTTTCCAACTATGGCATGCGCTCAGCCGCGCGGCTGCCGCGTGGTTACAACCGCGCGGCTGCGGCCGCACGGGAATGCTTTAATGGAAACATGCCCTTAGCCGCACTAAGCTTACACCAGGCTGCATTAGGTACCTTTCTCTGCATACCATGTAAGGGAGTAGAACAGGTGGATATTAAACATTTTCTTTGCTGTGTTGATTCAAATACATTACTCCAAATATAATGTGAAAAGATTATTATATATTTACTTTTATGCCATGTAATTGTAAATGTTAATTATATACTAGTTTGTCACTTAATTTATTTATTTTTAATTCCCATGTTGCGTTTTATCATTGATACTGGAATAATATGCCTTTATATATTTACAGAAAATAAATAAATATATATATATATGTAAGAAACCAATGTCATAGGACTTTGCTGGTAAAATGCCTTTTTACTATGAAGTTATGTTAACAAAATAAAAGTATATTGAAACAAGATGAGCCATATATTCTAATGTATATTCTAGAATTTAGTGTCATACTTGTGTCACAAGTGTTTATAAGTTACCTGAACTTGGAAAATCAGTGTCCATAATACATAGGAATGTGCAAAAGGTGCAGGAAAATAAAGTTTTGTGTTTTGTGAGAGTGGGAAAGATACCTGGGAATGAACTTCTTGGAGAAGGTGAGAAAGAAATGATGTTCAGTACAACATACCTCTTCAAGAGACTCAAGGTTACTGGAGATATGCTACAAAATATGAATAAGATTGTACAGAGTAGCCAGGTTTGTAATGGAGAATCCTTGAAAACCTGGAGAATGTGGGCAGGAAGGGAGTTTTCTTCATACATGATGGGAATGCCCAGAAATGGCTTAATACAGTCCTGATCAAAGGTTTAAGACCACATGAAAAATGGCAGGGAATCATATTTTACATTGTTGGATCTTAATAAGGTTCCAAGTAGAGCTTCAACATGCAACAAGAAGAAATGGGAGTGAGACAAAAAAAATTTGAGCATTCAATTTAATGAAAACAACAAATAAACTTAAACAAGCTGTTTTACAGCTGATCAAAAGTTTAGGACCACATCTCCAAAAAAAAAAACAGAAATCAAACTTCCAAACATGAACTCAGTTCTGAGTAGCTTCTCCGTTATTGTTGATCACTTTAAAAATTGGTTTCGGCATGCTTCCATGAGGTGAGTGGGAATATTTCTCAAGTGGTGAAGAAGGCCGCACGAAGGCCATCTACTGTCTGGAACTGTTGTCCATGTTTGTAAACTTCCCTTGCCATCCATCCCCAAAGGTTCTTGAACAAATCCTTGTCCGTAGGTTAAGGAAACCGCACTCAGACTCTTTCCTGATCTTAAAATTGTTAGCTTTTATTTTCAAATGGTTCCAAGGAAGAAATACATATACATCATCAGCTCCACGCAGGGAACATGTCCTCACCCCTGACGCGTTTCCCCCCAAGTGTTTGGGGCTTAATCATAGGGATAAGTGAGGGTATCACCACATACAATATATAACACTACTTATTGACCCAGAGGTTAACTGTATCATCACCAAACAAAAGTGAAAAAATATAAAATAACTCATTAAAAGGTATGCAAGGCACAGTGTGTATCATAACAGGATATAGTATTTTTTATCTTCTACACATAATGTTAAGTATTTTATTTTCATCTGAGGTAGTTACCTGCTAATTATTGATGTTTTTAATATATTTGAATATTCTCGATATCTCTACTGATCTAATATATTCTGTATATAAAGGACTGGGTGCTATCTTTATGTTTTTTGAACAAAAGATAATTTTTATGGGACCCAATGGGTTGCGAAGAGAATTTCATACAATAATAAAAATAATAAAAACTTCCCCAAAGGTTCTTAATTGGATTTAAATCAGGGGAACATGCAGGATGGGCCAAAAGAGTGATGTTATTCTCCTCAAAGAAGTCCCTTGTCCTGCAGGCATTGTGTACTGTCGCGTTGTCCTGCTGAAAACCCCAGTGGTTACCACACAGGCGAGGGCCCTCAGTCATGAGAATGCTCTCTGCAACATCTGGACATAGCCAGCAGCCGTTTGACGCCCCTGCACTTCCTGAAGCTCCATTGTTCCACTGAAGAAAAAAGCACCCCAGATCATTATGGCGCCCCCTCCACTGGGGCTCGTAGAAAACATCTCAGGTGGGAGCCGCTTGTCATGCCAGTAACGTTGGAAACCATCAGGACTGTCGAGGTAAAAATTTTCTCAGACAATAAAACTTTCTTCCACCATGTTTGGTGCTCTTTTGCAAAGTCCAAACGTGCAGTTCTGTGGCGTTCAAGGAGACGAGGTCTTTGAAGACGTTTTTTGTTTTTGAAGCCCTTCAATCTCAGATGCCATCTGATGGTTATGGGGCTGCAGTCAGCACCAGTAAGGGCCTTAATTTGGGTTGAGGATCGTCCAGTGTCTTTATGGACAGCTAATTGGATCCTCCGGCTCAGTGCTGGTGAAATTTTTCCTCCACTTGACTTTTTTGTTCCATAACCCTCAGGATCATTTAAGACATTCTAAATTACTGTCTTACTGCGTCCCACCTCAGCAGCGATGGCGTGCTGTGAAAGTCCCTGCTTATTCAGTTCTACACCCTGAACATGTTCTGAAGGGAGAGTTTTTTTGCCTTTGCCATCACAACGTGTGACAACCTGACAGAAAATGACAATGAATCCACAGATTTGGCCTTTTAAAGGCATGTGGTCCTAAATTTTTGATCGGCTGTAAAACAGCCTGGAAAACAGTTGGAGATGAATTTTGAGTTTGAATCAAGCCAAAGTATTTGGAAAGGAGATAGACCAGATTAGACAATATAGGTGCCACAACCGGCATATATTAATAAAAATAGATCCCTAACTGCTCCTCAACAACTAGGGGTTTTCAGGTACATTGTATATTGAATTTGGTGAAAACCCATAGTTGTTATGGAGCGTTGTAAGGGATCTATTAATTATTAACATATGCAGGGTGTGGCACCTATATTGGCTAATCCTTTCTAAATACACAAGCATGTGTTTGCATTTGTGAGGATGTATGGATATGTTTTGATCAAGGACAACTGATATGACATGATCAAGGACAACAGATCAAATGACTAGAATTCAAAATATGGTATAAGCCTCTCATACTCGCAAGACTAATGATCTTCCCATTCTCAATGCCATTCACATGACCATAAATTCTTTGGCGAAACTGCTGTTTTGTTTTGTCAACCTAAAACGCCTTAAACTCCCCATACACCTTACAATCTTACCATACTATTTCCGTACAATCCACTTTTGTTCTACCAAAACCATGTTATATGAGGACCTTTCTTATTCTTCCAGTCACTATGTATTCTATCAGGGAGGATCCGGCACTACTTAGTTGTTGGTAGATCTAAAGGAAATTGTATGGAGTGATCTAAAGGTGTATGGGGGGCTTTACCATGATGTTGAGTTAGGTAGAGAACACCTTCAATAATGGCATTACATGACTACGTACTCATTCATCCTCAAAAGAAGCCACATGTCTCGTTGCCATTGCTGGATGTAAAGTCACACATCTTATCAGTTGAAAAATGGCAATGATGAAGAGCTGGTGTTTACAATAGAATGTGTAATTATTGTCACTCTATTAGTCTTATGTGAGTTTTTTGTAAACAGAAATAGATCTAGTGTTTTCACCTTGTCCTTCTTAAATGAAGCTGACTTCAAGCCACGCTTGCTCTATCTAGTTGCAATATTTCAATCAATTCTTTTATTTTGGGAACAAAAGACGTACCTTTTCACCCCAAAATCGGGGGCAAAGGGCCTGCATCTTATGGTCTAAATGTGCTGCCACTCTGCTGCGGGTGGTCGTGCCTTGGAGCTTAGATCCCTGCTGGTATAAGCAATGAAGAGAGATATAGATGAACTGCCATCTATCTCTCTCTCCGTCCGTGGAAACTGCAATCACTCTGCAGCTCACACCCAGAGAGGGAGAGGAGATCTGTAGCTGGCCCCTCTCCTACCGATCATTGTGGAGAATGATGTGTTGTGCTGTGATAGTTCTGCTGCTAGTGACATCTACTGGTTGAATTTGATATTGCATTTATTTAATTCATTGCATTAACCCAATTGATGTGAAAACTAAAGCTAGCCATACACGTGTCGGATTCCATGTCCAATTGATTCATCATCCGATCTATTCCGGCGATTCTGCCGGGAATCGCAGGTGTGATCAATCGGCCAATTAAGAGTATCCATCGCAGCATACCACCTTGTCCAACGGATTCCGGGACGGATCCGTGTCCGATTGTCCACCTCACAAATGGCAACTCCCCCTGATCCGGACAGAATCGCATGAGAAAGACCAACATGTTGGTTCTCCGTCGGATCCGATTCTGAGCCCCTGATCAATCGGACCTGATCGATCGGACCAGGTGGGCTGCATGTGATTCCGGCACGATCGTTTGGCGTGCACGCGCCCGGAATCGATCGTGCCGGAATCCGGTGCCAATCCGACACGTGTATGGGGGCCTTTATATATTACATTTTTTTACTGGTTTACTGGTTTTACTGCCCTAAAAACTGGTTGCGTCTTAAGGTCCGAAAATACGGTATTTGATTAAAATGTGAATAACATTAAAAATACTTCCAGAAAAGGTACCAGTGTTTTAAAGCTGCTATGTACCACAGAGCTGAGACAGGGGTGAGTATCACATTTCATCCAATTTTTTGTTTTTCCAGTTTATATTTACTATGTGTTACTATGTGCATTTTTTAAATGTAAGGTATAGTAGTGTATATGTAACAGGACGTGAGGGGACATCTCTCCAAAGTAAGCGACACCACTATGAACATAACATGGGGGCTCATTCCATCCAATACAAAAAAACTTTTGTCTTTAAACCTAGTTAACACTACAAATTGGCTTGTGCAGGGCTTTAATATTGTCACGGCGGGTGACATCAGAGCAAATGTGACACCGGTGATTGATGGGTGTGGACCCACTGGACCAACTTGCACAGTTGGAGGTAATCCCCAGGTTGTGGTTCCCAGAAAGCACCTGTGCAAGTTGGTGACTAAAGGGACAAGAAATACATAGTGCCACGCGTTAGGAGTAAGAGAAGTTCGATGAACAAGCCGAGAGCCAGAAGCCGGGGAATCAGGAGAGGTACCAGGATGAAGTGCCGATGGTAAAGGAGTAAGAGTAGTCCGAGAAACAAGCAGAGGGTCAGGAACCATGAAGTCAAGCAGTCAACAAGGGAGGCTGGTAGCAAACACATATAAGACTTTTTGTCACCTGAGGCTTCCTTATAAAGGGCAGGAGGGAGGAGCAGCTTATTTATGCAGAGCCATAGCATCCAGCAAAGGGAGTTCCAGGGCTAGAAACTTAACCCCTGGTGTCAAGGACAGTTCTTAGAGCTGGAAGCAGCTACAGCTGACACAGATCCTCTAGTTCTGCTGGGACCTGTGACAATTATATACATTTATCCATTAAGACTTAAATGCATTTTAATAAAAGACAAAAAGGCTTGCTCTATACATTATCATATTATACATACATGAGTTTTATTTGTAAAAGAGTAACTTCACAATTTGCGAATGTGATTTCTGGTTCTGTGGTAGTTTGGGCGATCCTCTAATTTCCTTTGATCTGTTTTGCAAATTGGTGTAATAAGGAGAGTAGGGGATTCATTGACAGCCTGGAACAAAAATAGTTGAAGAGTGAATATCTTACTTCCGCTAATATTCCATGCAACGGGTAAAACAAACTTTCCTCCTGCAAATTAAAGAATAAGTATATTAATAATCCAAATTTCAGAAACGCAAGGAAGCCGAGGCCTGGCAGCTTCTCATACTAACGGCTGATTTTCTCTTTAATTAGGCAGAAAGCAGGAGGTGGTCCCCTGTGGGACTTTTCAAATGGCAGAAAACATTGATGCATAGGAAGGTTCGGGTTTTAGCAATATTCTTGTGTATGCACAGAACTTTTATTATAAAGACACAAACATTTGTAGGATCAGTATAGCTATGGTAATTATAATGGAAGAAAAATGACCATTATAGGTGGAGCCCTGTAAAATGATTCTGAATCCGTCTAATATAACAGCAGGACCTGAATGATATAAACTGGACCAAACTAAGTCACTTTGTAGGACTGATTACTGGATTATCTGTGGTACTACTGCAGCTAATCTTTTCCTAATCACTGACTTGTGTGAAGGCAGCCATCTTGGTAGAGACCGGCCTGTGGTTCACGTCAGAGCCCCTCTGATCTCATTGTTTCCTGAATGATAATGCCCCAGGAGAGAGGTACGTAGAGCCCAAAGCTATGGAGTAAATGGAGAACATGCATGTACTGCTGTATTTCAGGCACAGATTCTCTCCAGCAAGTAAAGGTGCCATGCCCGCCGCTGCTGTTTCGGTGTCAGGACGTGCTGGCAAAAAAAAAATCACATCCGCTAAAAACGATTTGTTCTTTTGAGGGCCCTCTTGTGGCAGATAGCATTAATGACACTCTAAAATATAGACTTCTGCAAACAAAACTTACAATTGCCTAAGCTTTAAAATAAAAAATTGTAAGAAGCTCTGCAAAGTGCTTTAACAACAAAAACAACCCTCTGAATGTAACAGAAGGCGATCAAAAAACGATCAGAAAACGCACTGCCTGATTAACAAATTTTTTTGTTTTTTAACCTCCCTAGGGGTTAAGAAGAACCCAGTTTGTTCGGTGTTTGGGTTTGTCCCAACTGCTAGATCAGCGGGCATCGGGTGCACCATATATACTGCAGCATTTCCGGGGGTTTGGCACCACCCTGATCGCGTCACGGTGATGCTGAAGGGGGTGGGGGGGGGCCGGCTCTATAGACATCCATGGTAATGGTGGGGCGCCAGCTTTCCAGCCCACACAGCCGTCTGTGTGGGCAGGGGGAGGGTGGGAATTGTGCGCAGTATACTTTGTACACTGCCGTGATTGCCAATGGTGCACTAGGGAGGTTAAATGTCCTCATTGACATTGATTTTTAATTTACTGCAAGGTAATTTTCTCGTTGCTTAAAAGACCAGAAAATTACCTTACAAATGCAAAACTGTGTGTGTGTGTGTGTGGGGGGGGGGTAAATCAGTTACCCCGAGCCACACTCAGGAATGCGTTCCTGCTTCAGCCATGCCCATACTGTCCTAAAGATCTCTTCCTGGATCTACCTCCCCAATGTCGGTGATGATGGCAGAGATGGCGGGGGGTCCTGGGCACTCACATTATCTGCGCCATTGATGCAAGACATAAGTACAGGGGGGGCAGCAAATAAAAAATTATTTGTGTTGCTGCACTGGTTTAGGTTAAGGAATAATAAATAATGGGATCTTCAGGAGGGTCAAATAAACAAATAAAATACATGTATAAATGACCATTTAGTCCCACCAGTATGAGGCTCTATTTTCACAGCACCCAATACCTTGCAGATTTAGCACACTTACTACAAAGGATGCTTTTACAGTGCAATAAATATACTGTTAGCGGACGCAGTGGAAATAGAGCCTTAAGGCTCCCATACACCTGACAAGCCAGGGCCGATAGACAAGCAAAGGAGTGCAACGTGATGACAATGCTCAGAGTATCGGAGGGTGCCCTTTGTGTGCCGGCTGTTACTTTGGATGGGGCCGCAAGCTATGGATGAGGGACTGAGCTATGTGGGCACCTGCGATCCATGGCAGATTTTGCCACTGACCGATGGCCACGTGTATGGGGGCCTTTTTTTGGGTGTTCACATGGGCGACTGAAACACAATAAAGCCACAAAGGGGGACATGAGACGTCCCTTTTAGGGCACCTGTCCAATACTGGGAGAGTGGGGAGTCTTTAAATGCAGGGCGGTGGGCGCTTTCTACTCACTCTGCTTTCTATCTCTATTACTCTCTTTACTGTCTGCTTCTTTTTATGCAACGTACCTAATGGCCCCCATACACCTAGAGAGCCAGGACCGAATTTTTGCCTGAACGATGTAAGTGCACGCTCGTGGCCATCGGCAAAATCACCCCCCATGTCTGTAAATCTCTGGCCGACTTGCCTCATCACGTTGCACTCTGTCGCTCGTCTATCAGCCCGGGTCGCCAGGTGTATGGGGGCCTTTACTGTGTATGGGGATAAGCAGAAGGCTATTACAGGTCAGTTCAATAATACATTGTATTTTAACCATAGCTGATATATTAATATCTACCAATAGTTTCACTTAAAAATATATACACACATCAACACTGTCAAAACATTTTGGCCTCCTAAAAAAAGATCCAATTATTAAAACAATGAATACTTACCAAGATCCATAATAAAATTAAACATCTTTGTATTCCTGGCTCCTGGTGATATTAAATAGCATGTTCCTCTGCTATTAGTCATGTAATAAGCAGCCTTTCACAACCTCCATGTAAGAGCTTTTGCTGAGAATTTCTATATAATTACGGTAAGGAACGCAGTGTGTGAGCTATTAGTGGTCCAGCAACATGAACTGCCTGCAAACATATAAGATGAAGGTTGGTAATTTTTCTTGGAATTTTATCTAATCAACATTTCAACATAAGCAACTATTATAAACTATTTTATGGGGGTGTAACAATATTGTTGAGTAAACACCCTAATTATATGAATAAATAGCAAAATAAACAATATAAACTGTTATAAAAATAAACAAAAAAAGTCTATGAATAGCAAACAATACTTAAAGAATAACTATTTAGTAAATCTTAAAATTCATAATGTCAAACTAGAATGTCCATAAATATATACACAGGTTTGTATGGGTCCGCACTCACCGTCCATACAGTGTCTTCTCAGACTATACTATAAGAACATGTGTCTTCACCTTCCAACCCACTCACTCGACCAAGGAAATTGACCTGGTGTGAAATAAACTCTTCTAAGCGCTTACAGCTAATTTGATTTTAGAATAACACGTTAACACAGCCGACCGGCAAATGCGACACTAGACGCCCGCCAGTTGGTTTTCAGGCTTTAGCCCGATAAACCTGTCATGGGGTTGTTAATTAAATGACCCCCGAGCACCTGCACGAGTTTGCAGGCTCTCATGACAGGTTGTTTCTCTGGCTGCAGCCTTCGGCCTGAATTCCTGACTTAGGAGGCCAAACCATGGGATCAAAGTTGGTAACAAAAAAACCCTGTGGACTATTACTCTTCTATTAATGTAACCAGTGCCCTCAACAGCCACCAACAGTGGGTGACCTGCTACTTGACTGCGAGTAAGAATTATCACAAAGATGGTTGATTCATCCTAAAGTGTTTGTCACAGAAAATAAATCTGCGTAATACAACTCTGAAATACGTGTTCATAAAGCATGAGCTCATCCTTTCGACACTTTCAGACTCTAAAGCAGTGGTGGGCAACTGAGGTGATATGGAGGGCCACAAGTGCGGCCCTCGGTATCACTAAAGGGCCTCACATAACACCGATACAGACCACTCTCTCCCCAAAAGATCCCAGCAGGCGGTGGAGTCAAAACCCGACAGCAATCCCCCCCCCCGGTGCAGCAGTCAAATGTAGACCATATGTAGAATTTTACTGATAAAAGACCGCCACAGTTGATTAGGAAAGCTGGGTCAGCGTGTGACCGCTACACATGGTGATATATGGAATGCCCCATATATATCAACAAAGGTTATGTGCCTCATAGATATCTATATATTATCAAAGTAGTCTAGTGGACGCATAGGCCCTCAGGCACTGTCTGGGTCGCTCATTAGCTTTCATGTATGCCAATTAGCATGCTCAACTGGAGTCTGAGCTAGTCCCTTGCCTCTCCTCCGCTTACAGCTCTAAGAAAATCCCAGGTGAGGATGCGTTGGTGGAGAATTGGTGAACAGATGAGTTCATATGCCCCATGCATTAACAGTTAGGTTTTATGGACCGCAAGTGGAGGACCAAGGGGGGCAACCAAACAACACCTGGGCTCTAAAGGGATACTCTTTTCCTGAAAAAACTATAGCTAAATTTTTCGAAGATGAGCAAAGATTTTTCTTTAAATCTTAATTTTATTAGTTTATACAAAAAAGGAGAAAACACTATTTAGTGTTTAGTTAACACCCACCCAAATAAAAACAGACCCCCAAACTCATCTCTCCTTCCAGAATTAAATATAGAGTATAGTATATATAAAAAGTATAGACTGACCTATTGTCATTCCACCTCCAGATAATTAGCTTATAAACTTTATATTCCTCTGTAGCCATGCACTGTATCCAAGAGGACCATGTTTAAAAATATATCTCTTGAGAGTTATGGGTCGGATAGACCATTCCTTCTGCTTCCCTGAGGAACTCAATGTCAAGAAAGTCTATGATCAGGGGAGCAAAGGAGCACTTCAACAACAGATATCTGGTGCTTTCTCTTACATGCATTTAAGAGGTACCAAAGAACTGACCTCATGTAACGAGCTACTGGTATATCTGAGCAATGAAAAAAGCACAGTGAACAGTGATACCGGTGATTTGCGAAAAATTTGAATATTGTCCAAAAGTTCCTGTATTACACTAATTCAAGGTGTTGCAAAGCATGATATTTCAATCTTTAATTTGTTATATTTTGTTACATTATACTTTATTTGGCTCCAATCAGCTAATTAATTCAAAATACCTGCTAAGGGTTCCTGAGCCTTTAATTGGGCTCTCAGTCTGGTTTACAAATATTCACAATCATGGGAAAGACTGCTGACAGTTGTGCAGGAAATCATCATTGGCAGGATTGTCAGGAAAAGACCATTCAAAAGTGTTGTGAACTTTGGTTCAATGACCATGGGATTACTGTGCTTGTTTGCCCAGCAAACTTGTCTGACCTGAACCCCATGAGGGCATTGCCAGGAGAAAGATGAGAGACATGAGAGTGAACAATGCAGAAAAGCTGAAGGTCACTATTGAAGGATCCTGGTCTTCCATAACACCTCAGCAGTGACATAGGCCGATAGCGTCCATGAAACATTGAGGCAGTAATTCATGCAACAGGGGTCCAAACCAAGCACTGAGTAAAATTAAAATCTTTGTTTTATTGATTTCATATAATATAATATAATTTTCTGATGATTTTGATTCAGGGGTTTTCATAAGCTGTAACTTAAGCCATAATCATCAAAATGATAACAAATTAAGGCTGAAATATCTTGCATCTAATCAGTCTGTTTCATATATTGGTTTCTCCTTTTAAGTTGAATTACTGAATACAGGAACTTTTGGACGATATGCAAATTTTTCTCAAATCACATGTATATGTATTAAGTGTGCATATATTAATACATATAAGGTAGATATTAGATGTGTGCATAAAGCTCTATCTTCTCTTCTTTTACTGCTGAACCTATACGACACATAGGAAAGCTTGCAATCATAAAAAATGTTTGTACTTTTCTTATTTACTTATCATCGTCATAACAAGATTAAAACCATGCAGTAGATTTGAATACATTTACTGTATCAAGTCTTAGAGCTATAAAAAAAAATTTCTTGCAGCTAGTGATATAATACAAAAGTGGAAGAAGTCAACTTATGCAAAGTTAGGTGAAGAAGTGTTTCCATGGAAACCAAAGTAGAGGGCATGATCATGTGACCTACAGTAAATGGGGAAGCAGACTTCCCATATTCCAAGAAGAGTTTTTTGTTTCACACACTGCAATATTAAATAAACACAACTTCAGAGATTTTAATGTCTGGACTAACCTTCTGGGACAAAGAAAAAACTGTGACAACTGTTCTTGCTCCGTAATGGAAAATTACAATTTGAAATACATGCAAAAAAAGTTTTGGGTTGGAGTTATACTTTAACATCATTGTTGGTCTCTTTTAAATTGAAGTGACATTTTCTTAATTAAAATCTGCCAGAGACTGCTTTAGCTGAATTCCTTTGTGGTAAGAATAGAGAGCTTTTCATTGCTTCGGAAAAATAAATGAAGACAAAACTAAATGTTATATAAACTTGTTAGGAATGTGTATTGAATTGTATTGAATTCAAGCTTCAGAACAGTTTAAATAGAGCTTCACAAAGTCCTTGAGTTGTACGACGCAGGGAGTAATTAATACACATTTTATGGGTACAATGAGCTCCCAATAATTTCATTATTTAATAGAATACTTCATTGTGTATGGCTGGTCATAGACGAGGCAGTGCCTGAGTAGGATAATCAATAAGTGAGGAATCGCCTGTCCTGGGTTGACTTTTATTGCAGGGAACCTCTTCATACTCAATGGTCACACGGACGGCCAGTGGCTGAGCTATTAGAACTTGAGCAAGAGTTGTGATTATTTAGTGCCATCTTAAAGGTGGCGACAAATGGGTCGATCGAATGGGTATCGACCCATGTGTCACAGTGTGGTGACGTTAGGGATCGCAGAACAATTGTTCCTCAAATCGATGTGCACCATGTCGGGATTTAAATTTTATAAATCCTGAGTTATGTTAGTGAAGATGTTTGCCAAATGAACTCCAGTATTCAGTATCTCATGACCCTTCTCCAGTATACAGCACATGTCTGACTTGTACATGGCAACATCTTGTCATTATAGGTAAGAATTCAGGAGGGAAGGGTCAGCGATGATTCAAGATTCTTATAAACAGTCAGATTCTGCTATAACAGAAGAACTTTGAGGCCGTGAATATCAGCTGCCATGTACTGCTCGTTGAACGGCCTCTTCCTACACACGACTTTAATACCAGCGCAATAAAATACAGACGTAAGAAACCCTGTTGTTATGGAAACTGAGGCCTTAGAATAAAGTTACTTACAGTATTTTTAATCATCTTTTTGTGGATTTGGAAAGCTGTGGCTGTACACAATAAAAACCAGATTAGACAATGTGTAATCAGTCAATCATTCACAGATGGTATATTAAGTTATGGATTTGAATGATTATGACCTCTGGCAGTAAGCCGGGATGGTCACAATAATTCTGCTTTGTGTATTTTGATAAAATACAACGCAAGAAATAACACAATCCACACACACATTGTAATCAGATTGTTTAATCATTCATACTTATGCCTGCCATACACCCACAGACGGGTGCAGACAGACGAGCTCCAATGAGCCCCAGAATGCAACGCGATGATGTCATCACGGTGCATTCTGGGGCTGCTTTAATCGGCCGGGCACCCTTTGTGTGCCGGCCATTACCTTCAATGAGCACCGGTCTTCATTGAAGTTAATGGCATCGGCCAGAGAACATCGAACATGTAAGTTCTCTGGCCGGCCGAGCTGTGGGGCGACAGGGATCTGTCGCCACATGTGGGCACACACCGATTGGCAGCCGATTTTGCGAGCGCGCACGCCCGTCGGTCAGCGGGAAAATCAGCCACTAATCTGCGTGTGTATGCCAGGCTTCCATTAATACTCCAGTCCAGCAAAAATTATAGCATGGACTCTCACTTTAACCTCCCTAGCGTTCATGACGAGCCCACCTCATCAGGAGTTTGTTTGAAAAACAAGCTTCGGACAAGCTGGGCTCCCATCAACCCTCCATATCCCGTTTTTCTCTGGGGCCGCAGAATTTCCTGGGGTTCCGGAACCGCCCGGATCGCGTCACGGTGACAAACTTTAAAAATGGCAGGGGAGGTTTAGTGTTTGAAGAAGTTTTTACTTTTTCATGTAACATTTTCATATTAGAAGACATGAATATAGTTCTACAAATAACCCTGTTAAGGGTTGAAACACATAAAAAAATAAGAGAATGTTTTCTAACGTATACACCTGGCTGATCAAAATGGAGTTAATAGGAGAAATAATAATTTT
This sequence comes from Ptychadena robeensis, assembly GCA_036250615.1. Taxonomy (NCBI): domain Eukaryota; kingdom Metazoa; phylum Chordata; class Amphibia; order Anura; family Ptychadenidae; genus Ptychadena; species Ptychadena robeensis. The sequence continues at coordinate 163,822,517 of CM070033.1, forward strand.
TCTCAAAGCGCCTAACAGAAACAATAAAGTTTATTGAAGGAGTAAAATAGACACGTTATGGTGGTGTGGCCTGAACTTTTATTACTCCAAGCGTTATTCCTCGGATTACAGATGGTCAAAATATATTTGGGAAAATTAGCCGACTTTGTGAATTGGATCTGCTGGGATCCACTGATGTCCACGCAAACCTCCATTGTGCTTCTGGATCTGGAGTACTGATGGGCTGTGGAGACAGCCCTGTCATAGCCCTATTGTCGTCAATGGGAGGCTTGTGCACTGCGCTAAAATCCCTGGGTTGTATGCAGGGATTTTAGCACACGTGGAGCCCAAGCCTAGGTGGGAATACACAAGTCAATTTTTTCGCTCAAAAGATTTTTAATCGGTCAACCAACATCAAATAGAAATTAACAATATCGAACAAAAAATAATTTGAATGCTGATCGGACATGTTGGATCAAATTAGTAAACATCGAATGTAAATCGAACATGTCAGAAAAATTCATTTGATAATTTTAGTTTGATCTAATAAATTTAAATGAAGCTATTTCTTATTCAAAAAATCGAGCGATATTTCGTTTGAGATTTTATTCAGCCGAACAAAAATACAGTGTATGCATTTGACATAGGCACAATCGATATTCGATCTAAATATCGAACATCCTGATCGGATTAATTGTGCAAAAATCTATACGTGTATTCCTAGCATTAATTGTAAATACCCTGAACATGATATCATGACCGACTTAGCTTCTTTATGCACTGCATGTAGTACAGCAATACTTTATTTAAAAAAATTGTACCCACAACACTTCTCTACATCTCCTGCAATTTTGGTTGATTGGCTTTCTAATTAAGGCTGGGCATACATGGGTAGATTCCTGTGCAATTGACCCCCGATCAATCACAGCGTGGTAACATCACCAAGATGTGATTGATCTGGGATCAATTGAATGGGAATCAATGTGCACATCGATTCCCGTTCAATGGGGCCTGGTTTCCCCAGTCTCCCGGGTCTTTGCTTATCCCCAGTCAGAGTATCAGAGTCAGCCAGCCTGCACCCCCCCTTTTCTGGCACAGAGACGTGTTGGCCACGACACACAGTAGCTAGCTGATCACGGCCACCTGTGCACATCTCAGCTGTCAGCCCGTCCATTACATTGGATGGAGACTCGCTGTCCCCATTCAATGTAATGGATTTCGACCAACATGTTGGAAACCTGTTTGGTCAAGTTTCTTCAAGCAGGATCCATTGGTCCTGCTCAAAGGAACTGTGGATGGCTCAAATGAATAAACAGATAAGAGCAATATTTGGTGCCATGACCGCGCACGGCAGTGTGTGGCCAGCTTAACTCACAAAGTTAGCTTGGCATAAAGATTTGATCTCTAGTAGCATTGCTGCATTTTCTGGGAAATATTTCTAGCTGTAATTTCTAAATGATCACTATTGGAAACACATCTCATTTTTACAAACCTGTCAGGAAGTATACTAAAGAAATAGCTGCCTAGAGTGGTACCGCTTGCATACACCTTGAATGGAAATGTATATACCAAGAAGGAAAACGTCCTAAAAAACAAGCATTGTGTATATATAAAGGAGAGAGAGCTTACCACTTAGACCTCCATTTGGAGGGACCACCATCCCAAT
>CM070033.1:163829895-163859929 GCA_036250615.1 Ptychadena robeensis
AACATGCGATGTTCGCCGCGAATAGTTCTCCGGCGAACAGTTCGGGCCATCACTACTGTAGCATCAATCACATTGTGCAGTAGTAAAAATGTAATATGATCAATTGAATACAATCATATTTTAAGTCAATTGAACCAAAAATCTAAATGCCACTCACATCAGCGGGAGATAAGTCTGTGCTCTGGAAATTACTCTTTCAAGAGAGTTAACTCCTAAACAAGCTGAGAGCTGCACAGTAAAGGTGGATAGTGTATTTATATTATTCCAAATACTTCCTGTGCAATTTTTTTTAATATGTTGAGGCTCTTTAAACCCAGAGTAGGAGAAGTAATGCTTTTAGGAAGAAGCAAATAGAATTTAGTTTTAAATGTTTGGAAATGTGAACAGATTTTCTTTAAATGCCACTCACATATCTATAAATGTATTTGTTTAAGTGGATTTTTGTTTGTGTTGGCCCCTCACCAAAGCTTCATCGCTTTATTCATTGCTGCCCAAGGCTGCTGCACAGTAACCATGGTTTCTGTATCTTGACAATGGCAGAATTCTAGGTGCCATGTAAGTACATGGCTCTGTATATTCCGCTACATCTTTATTATAAGTCATATTTATACAAAAAATTGCGCTTTTTGAGTGGCATGGCCAACATCCCAAAAATAATAGAGAGAGTGTACTAGAAGGTGGGAAATTACCACCCATAATAGTATATTAGTAAAGGTAAAAATCATGTTTAATACACAATAGTAGTTAAAAGCATATAGCATAGCATAGCATGGCAGTGTGAATTGACATATTACATAGCAAAAGTGGCAGTATAATTATTTAACAGTCCATAGATGTTTAGAACAACAGATGATATATATTTATACAGTAACTATAAGGCAAGAGCCAGGATAGGGGAACCTGATTCCACAGGGTCCACCCCACCCCTTTACTAATATACTCATTGTACCTTCAATCTACTTATATCTACATTGATTCAAATCCATGGCCGTTAAAGTCCCCTTGCCCCCGACCACGGTCGGGGGGAATTTTTACTATGGGTGGTAATTTCCCACCTTCTAGTACACTCTCTCCTTTATTATAAGTCAACAGGTATAAAAAGGAGGTGTAAATGGAACTGAAAAGTAATATTGCAGCCAAATATTATACCATAGAGCCTCTTAGTGCGGTTTGGGAGCCCACATCCCAAATACAATACAGGAAAAAGTGTAATGGGTGGAGAGACCAGTGGTCCTGGTCCAACCACCCATCAGGTTTCTCCCCACCGAAGCAGGGACAAGGGGACTTTCCTTGGGCACCCTCACTTATAAACACGTTACCCTACACAAGGATAATTCCAACATATACACATGTGGTGGTGATCAGATTGAAACAATCAAGGTGAATCAGAGGTTACAAGTTACTAAGGTAGCTCTAATAAAAGAGCTGATTCATGGGTTAAAATGTCCAGAATGGAAAAATCATATGTGATAAAGTCCAAATTAAAAGTTTTTACAAATCCGCTTGAAAAAGGTTTCACATTTATTCTTTAGATTTTAGATTTTTTGTCACCAGTAGTAATGCTGTCCGCAGTAGGCAATGCCCCATGTGCCCAGCCATTAGTGTGAGTTCAGGAATAGGTTTCCAAAAGCACCTCGACGCGCGTTTCAAAAATCACGGTCTTCCTCAGGAGGTGTGGGTTAAGGTCCTGAAGTGGTCTCAATGGTGAGTACTAATCCGGTTGGTGAGCTGCCTGGAGAGAACGAGGGGCCATTGCAGGGAACCAACGAAGAGGCCATGCATGAGGGTACACCTATCCCAACTGAATGATGGTATGGGTGATAGACAGGTATGCGGTAAGTAGAAGGTTCTTGTAGTGTACGGGTCATCTTAGGTATATCAGGAATGGTGTCCCTCAGGCAATGTCCCCCAGCATATTTCCCCCAGCAGAATTCTGTCCCCCAGCAGAATTCTAGGTGCCATGTAAGTACATGGCTCTGTATCTTCTGCTTCATCTTTATTATAAGGCAGCAGGTATAAACAGGAGGTGTAAATGGAACTGAAAAGTAATATATGTTGCATTTTGTTTACTACATTGTTTCATTTACACATTTATGAAACATTGATATATGAATGAAGCTTAAGCTGGCCATAGGCGTGCCAATTCCTGGCCATAGTTGCAGGCAATCGACCGGTGTGCGCGCTCCCTCCAAAATCATAAAGGCTGGTCGCCCGCAACTACATGGGTAGTTGGATCGCATGGCGATCCTTCTTGCTGGTTCTTTTTGTGGCCAATCATGTTGTAGTCAGTACTGGGGATGGAGAGTCTCCTCCCCCTCAAAGTTAATTGGCTACAATCTGTTGTGTAGCCGACTCCTCACAGCGTGGTGACGTCTGTAATGAGTCTGCTACAAGCCGGCCATGGACCAAGATGTCTATTGCCAGCTTTAGTTGTTGTTCATTTGCCTCTCCCTTATATAAGCAGAGAATTTGAAAGAATTCGAAAGCCAAACGATTTCTATCACCAGCCATTGATAATAAGGCCTTTATGTTGTGCCTCCATTTCTCAAACCACTGCTTCAAAGGCAACTTTCTACCCCAGCACAAACACAGGAGATTAAGGGGGGGTCCACATCTGTCGGGACCCCCTCCATTAAGCGCATTGCTTAGCGGGGATCCCGGTGGAGCACATAGACATCCGCCGATGCAGAGGTTTAATGTACTCAAATATGTTCAACCCTGCATCGGCGGAACGGCTCAACGCTGTGAGAACACAGCATTCGCCGAGCAAGTAAGTGAATGTGCGGGACCTCCCACTAAGCAATATGCTTAGGGTCCCGACGGATGTGGAAATCCCCCCTTACTGTCCCACATCAGCAAGTGCAAGATGATTTGATAATGAAAAAAGGGGAAAAAACTGCAAAATGTATAGAAATATGTAGACAGAGAATTTATATTATAAAAATAATGTACTCAAAAAGAGAATCAGTATCATACTGACACACAGAAGAACATTTACAAGGACAGAATTAGTTCCAACTGTCCTGAGCTCTGAGGAGGACATTTATGGCACTGGTAAAGGTACAGTGAAAGATGCCACTGGGTTTTTCTGTTCTGTGTATGTTACTTTATTGTATTGATTTTAGTTTTAATATCAGCTTTATAATGGAATGTGTATTTCCTCTTTAAAATGGATGTATAGAACCAACACCAAGAAATTTTACCAAAATACGTAGCACGTAATCCTAAATGTAGCCATACAATTCAATTGTTTTGTAAAATTAAAATTCAATAGTAAGCTGAACATCAATAGTTTGTACCACCATGCATGTGATCGGTTCACAACCAATTTTTTGATTCCTTAATGTATCCAATACACAAGAGTTCCGCACACCGCATAAGATCTTCAAACGCAGTTTATTTAATCCAAAAAGACAGGTTGATCACACAAATGGGCAATAGTACATCCCAACACTCTTAGGGGGTCACCTCCACCTCTCTGACGCATTTCATCCCATAGAAGTGGGACTTAATCATAGTTTACACTGAGATGCAGATCCTATCTCCTATTCGGTTCCTGATTGATTCCTTTCCATGAAAAAGTAGTCAGCAGACCTTCTATTATGTTGATCGAACAGCACAGAAATATTGACCCGTGTATGGGGGCCTTTAGTCATAACCTCTATGTAATGCCCATTGCCAAGAGATTCTGATTAGCCTAATAGAATTAGCAGAAAGCTTAAAGACCAGCTTTGGGTGGACCATTTAAAAACCAAATGATTAAAATTATTTCAGTTTTGTATGGTTGTTCTTATAATAAGTGACATCTTAGCTTCTGCACCTGACCTACATGATGATGAACTGATATCCTAAATGGCTCGGTGACCCAGGGGGTAGCTGGTCGACACACCACCTCCCACTGCAGTTGTTGAGAAGGAGGGGGGGTGTAAATCCCGATCTGCTAGTGACATCACCTCCCTACCCCCGCCGATCTGCTCGAGGCTGCTGTGGCAAGTTCGGGGAACCTGATCAGGCTAGCTTTCAATCGCCGGACCCCCTAAATGTTTGGGCCTGGGACAAGACTCCCCTCTGACACCCTGACAGTGGCCCTGCTCAAAGCAAACACATTGCCTGCAAAGCAGAGTTGAATCATTCTTACTGGATGATGCTTGCCAGGGGTGAAATACTGCCACTGCTGATTCACGACAGATGGAAGTACTACCTACTGTAAACCCTGGCTAGTGTATGTGCCTACCAACACCAGATGTTCAGTAAACAGACTTTATAAGGTAATCCAGAATATAAGTCAAGGGCCATACACAAAAGAACAGTCCAACAAAGTATGGTACAGATAAGGCAGGAGATGTAGTCAGCGACAATCCAAAGTCTGGGCAGGCAGAGTTTAAGCCAGAATGGATACTTCCACCAGAGGAGGAGATACATGCCTTGGACATACTGCCTGCTGCACATGCTCCCCTGAGACTGCTTGTGATCCCTGGGGTCACCAATGGCGATGCAAGACGGGGTAAGTACCTTATTGTAAGTATCTGGACAGGTGCCAGAGATCTTACTGGATAGTGGCTTTTGAAGCGCTCACAAAGTGGAGTTATCCAAAATATTTGAGTACATAAACAAGTAGCCATGCCATCAACTAATCAAATTACACCCTTACTCATAGCAAGCCTAGCGAAACTTGTTTGCTGAAATACTTTTGCTTACGTCATGAAGACCACAAGAACCAAAGGTTGGAATACCAGAGGTGGCCAACCTGACTTGATAAACATGTTGTACATTTTTCATTTACTGCTGCTTTTCAGATTTAAGCACTGAACCTAATATTTATTATTAACTTCCAGTTCGTTCATTACTTCTCACAGGGAGATATTTAAACATTCAGCAGGGTTCTCTATGGGGAGACTGTCAAAAGCTTGTACTGGAAAATAACTGTAACATGATTACAATCGCCTCCAACAGTTTATTTTTGCAATATATTGAGTACCTACACTGGCTACTAAATCCACATAAAACTTCATTATTTTGAAACGTCATTGGTTATAATGCCGAATTTACTTTCATATGATAATTGAATCATCAGTACACATTACCCTCATAATTCCCATTATAAACAGACATGGATCCTCTGCCAGGCCTTTGTTACCCTGTGGGTTTCATTCTGGAGACCATTAAGTTCATTTCCTGGGTATTTTTTCATCTTCTAATTTTTAATGAAGACATTTGAATAATAAGCAGTCTGGGGAAATCCTAGGCTTCCTCATTCAGAGATATACAATCATGAGAATGTGTTATTCTGACATGAATAACATACAGTGTAAATGGAGAAGTGCTGGGTTCTGCCAGAGACGGGCTATTACAGAGCCACACACCTTCTACAATGCCGGATGTTTCCTAACTCCCCAAAAATGTTGTTTTACTTCCTACTCTTTATTACTGAACCACTAGGACATAACAGCAAAATAATTCTGTAATTTGGGTGATGGAAAGGCACGGTCAGTTGGCAGAAGCCCCAACATGCACTTTAAAGCTGAATGCTAGCCAAGTAACTAATTACACAAATAAAATACAAATAAAAGAACTGTTTTATCGTATGGCTACAGTTTATTCCATTTCACAAAGATCCCAATACAGCCCAGTACAATGCATTCATGGCTTTCATTCTCTCTAGTAGAATAAAACCATATTGTATAAGGCATGATCCATCTTCTTCAGGCAAAGCAACAGAGGCAACTGAGCACAACCTTCCACCAGTTAGATTAACTACATCTCAACCTATACAGATTAACTGAACTAGAACTCATGGACATCTTTTTAATGACAAAATGTTTTAAAACATTGTGAAAAGGTATATAAAACACAAAACCACATTAAATTATTATGGTCTTTTCCCAATATAAATAGTATATATAATATGTACAGTTCAATTGACAATCAAACAAATATTATGTACAAGTTGGTCACATAAATTTGCACACCCTTCAACTTTTACTTTGTTGAAGCAGCAAAAAAGTGTAACTTTCTGTATTTGGAACCAGAAGTGACATTCTGCGACAAAGCCTCCGGCATGATCAGGTAAGTGTAATGTCCCCTTTTATATATTTTCCCACTCAGCTTGTGCAGTTAGATGAGTAATGCCCCATAAGATAGTTACTCTTTTTGCTAACTTCCCACCCCGCTTGTGGGTATCAGTACTGCTGCTTGTTTCAGTATTTGTTTACCCTGATGAATTCAGGTTCCCCTATCCTGGCTCTTGCCTTATATCTATGGTCTAAAAATATATCATCTGCTGTTCTAACACCTATGGACTACTGCTAAATTATACTGCCACCATTGCTATGTAATATGACAACTTACACTGCCATGCTATGCTATGCTACATGTTTTTAACTGCAATTGTGTATTAAACATGATTTTCACTTTTTATTAACCTACGTATTGTACCTTTAATCTACCTTGATTTAAATCCATGGCCGTTAAAGTCCCCTTGCTCCCGACTGATGTCGGGGGGAATTTTTACTATTGGTGGTTTCCACCTTTAAGTACACCCTTCTCATATTTTTGGGATGTTGGCCATGCCACCAAAAAAAATGAAATTTTTTGTATAAATAAAAATTGTTTCAGTACAGTCGGTGACCCCTGTGGACCCCAAGGGGGTTCCAATCAACAGGTTGAAAACATTGACATAAACAGAGCACTGATCTCTGTCTTTGTAGACCTGGAGCTTTGTATGTGAGCTCAAGTTGACATACAAAGCTCTGGCTCACAAATTGACAAGCAGACACTTGTCAGTGCTGTCCCATCTGAGCGGATTTCTGTCCAGTTTAGCCAGCCATGCAGTTTAGACAGACATACAAACAAATTTACCCCCCCCCCCCCCCCCCCCCCCCTCCGCCAGAAAGCTTGAAATTCTACCTCACTGTCAGTGGGTACTAGCACGGAGCTACCAGCCATTGGCTAAGAGTAGGGGGAGAACTGGAAGGAACACCTGCTTGCGGGCAGATCTTCCTTCTGAGAGCTTCCTGACCTCTTCCTCCGCAGCTACGCTTAGTACTTGGCTTGGGAGACATAGGGGCATATAGAATGCACAACCACACTTGTCAGAATAGTCTTTGGGGGGGTGGGTCCCCCTTAATTTTGAGGAGGGGTGCATCTTATAAGCCAAAAATATAGTGACTTCAGCATTTACTCTTCTGGGGTGTGAGTCAGCATGGCATTTTTTTGCTTGCGAGTATATATGCCCACCCTTCCGAATCAGAATGCAAGGACATAATTTGTGTCCATGTGTCCATGCGTATAGGAAAAACCCTAACAGTAATGACTTGGGCTTGATTTGGAGCCAAAATACCTGAGAAATCTGAGACATCTAAAGCCTGGCTGATATTACATCATATAACACAGTATAATAATAGCAAACACACCAAATCTATAACAAAATAGATTTAAAAAGAATATTTAAGAGGTTTGAATTGTTCATTGAAATCCAGTCCTCGACACACATTAGGGCAGTACCCCAAGAGAGCTGTACATTGATGAATATGTCTGTCACCTTAATGAACTGAAGCAATGGTGTGAGAGATTTAGTCATACAGAATATTATTACTGATATTGCTAAAGGTTGTTCTACAAGCTATTTAATTATGGGGTGTACTTATTTTTTCACACACAGCTTCTAAATTTTGGCTTGCTATTTGTTAATAAATAATGACACAATGAAATCTGTTGTTCATTGTTTTACACCCATGGTGAGGTTTAATTAATTTTAGAACCCGCTGAGGACCAGATGATTTATTTTTATTATGTGCTGATACTTTAAAACTTGTTTGATGTAAAATAGGTTGATGAGATTTGAACTTGGGATTGAAGTGCTGTGCTAACCATTTAGCCACCAGATTTAGAGGACAGTATGCACAATGAAAGTTTGTAAACTGTGTATTACAATCCTGAAAAGTATATCTGTAATCCAGCCTGCTAGTCATTCCGGGGGGGGGGGGGGGGGGGGGGGGGGGGGTCACACAGAGATGTGGCCGGGCAGTCAGCTGCAATTCCTCCACTGTTTAGACCAGTGGTTCCCAAACTGGGGGGCGGGAAGGTATTCCAGGGGGGCGCAGGCCCTCATTCTTAACCTGTGTTTAAATAGGTAAGGGGGGGGGGGCTTGATAATGTTCCTGCAGGGAAAGTTTGGGAGCCACTGGTTTAGACTAATAGATCACATTGTAGTGCTGGGTGCTAGAACACATTTGGGTCCCTCACTGGCACTCTTTATCGGCACCAGAGGTGCCCAGCAGATAGCAAAACCCTCCACATAAGTGAGGAACTCTACTCCAAGAACTAACTTGCTGCATGGGACCAATGGGCTCTATTAATAGCCTTTCATTCTGCTACTAGACTTGAAATACATTTCTTTGTGTCAGCAGGGTTTACTAAGTTACCCCTGGTTCTGCCTACTCAACTCGATAGTCCAGCAAACAAATAAGACTTTACCTGTCCTGTCCACCTTGCTAGTAATAGAGATAATGTTAGCTTCTAAGGGAGATCTGTGGTGTTTTATTCAAATCAACTGGACTTGCTGTGTTTTTTCTTGAAGACTTCCCAGTTGGATGACAAGTGAAACCCTAAGAACTGTACCATGTCAATGGGCTCACCATCAGCATGAACATGTATGTATTGCTGTAGATTAGTTAAAATGTTCCACTTAGAGCATGTAAGGACAATTTTTATTTATCTGAATTGTGTTATCAGTGGTGGATCAAGCATGGAATACACATTCCAAAAAAGAATTTGGTTGATCTGGGGGGCGCCATTGTGGAGCGTAAAGCCTGCAAGCATTTGGTGTGAGACAAGCACCAGTTGAGAGATTAGGCATCGGGATAGTAGGAAAACCTTCCACCACAAGATAGATCCCCCCTGTATTAACAGGGGCAATTTAAATAAAGAACAGTATTTACACCCGGCTTGGAAGGGACACATGTTCCAGGAGAGTCCCTGAGTTCACTGGCTTGACCTCATACTTATCTTCAACCTGGATACTTATCTCGTATATGTTTTCACTGAACGCTGAGATGTATATACCTATATGATTGCCGCATTTTGGTGGCGGCTCTGGTATTGGTTTGTGGGCTCCCTATTCCCCAAGGGACCACTGCGGTCCCTGTTCTGGCCCATTATGCTCTGGCACCTTAAATTTACAACACTGTAAAATAACCCCCTGAGGAAGTCAATTAGGACGAAACGTACATTGGGGTTACTGCGTCCTTTGGATGCCCTAACACTTCGTGTCGATGTGCTACATATGTGATGTGGACAGTACACGCAGATCTAAGGCACCATGTACAAACTGCATTGTATTTATTCATGTGATTAAATATGGTTTTAATATGTTGACTTGTGAATAATGTTCTTCATTTAGATTGTCTTTGAAGTCACTAAAGTTGTAGTGACCAGTAATGGCACTAATTCTACATTTTAATGCATTATATTAATTAAAATGCTTGTATATTCATTGGTTTTCCATAGCAAAGGGTAGTGACAGGGCCTATTCAACTAATATGTATATGTTTATTGTGTATATATATATTCCCTGTACACTACACTTATGCATTGCTGTATATATGTTTGTGTGGTACCTGTCCCTTTAAGGGTTGTGCACCTGCTGTTTACTTGAAGTTGGGTATGTGTCTAGATGGCGGTCTCCTTTTTCCTGCTCTCCACTCTTCACAAATGTATTCATCCTAATCTGCCCTACTACTGGCCTTAAGCCAACCCCTCTGGGAGTCTATAAATGCTAGCTCTTCAAAACATTCTGGGCTCTTCTGATGTTACTGACCTGGTACAAGGTAGATCCTCCAGATGTGTCCCCAGATGCAGGACTCCTGAGTGAAATATCCACTGGACCAGTGTGACTTCCTGACAAGGACTGCCTATCTTCTCCCCTGGTGTGAGAGCCTTCAGCCATCCAAGGTACCCAATCACAAGTCAGAGCGAGTTTGGAACTGTAGATTTCCAAGATTGATGCCCCATCTCTGCCATTCGGGTGATGGTGAAGCTGTATCCTCCATGCTAGTAAGTTGCGCACTACAATGCACCTCCACGACACTACACAGTCACAGTTGGCTTCACAACCAATATGAAAATGTAGTGTTTATGCTATCAAACAAGTCCCCAGTCAACCCTACAGCGTTATTATTTTAATTTCTCAGTGCTTGATAATCATTAGGTGAAATATGAAAGTCTACTGACAATATATGTTCTTCCCCCTTTTCACCAAACGGCCTGTACAGGAGATGTGACAAAGTTCTAAATAGAGGAGTGACATTATTATTCCAATATTCTAAAGGACGCCATAGAGGGTCTGCACAGTGCAGCTCCTTTCCAGCCAGTGTCTTTCACTCATGACTGCAGATAAATGTGAAAAAGTTAAATGAAATTGTGGCTTCTACTGACCTTTGAAATGATTTGTATGATTCTGACAGTATCCCATAGTCTCTGATGTTATTTTGTCCTTGGGTAATTTTTAATCCAGCACGCACAGCACAGTCTTAGACTTAATGAAGCAATTAACCTTTTCTATGTTTCATTTCTAATGCTGCAATGTTTGCTGTTGTTGGTGCCCCCAGCATTTGAATGATGAGGGGGAAAAAACGTATTAATATATGTTATTATTTTCTGAGAATACAGTAAAAACAAATGACATCAGAGATGTGCTGGGATTTTTTCCCTCTATACTGCAAATTTACTTAATTTTAGTGCCGTTTATTCTTGTTGCTCAAGGCAATTCTTTTTTTTCTTCTGGTGATCACCTTGCTGTGTTGTTCTACACCATTGTAGCCATACTGGTACCGTGTTTCTCCAATGATAAGGCACTGTCTTGTATTTTTTGAAATGCCAAAATATGCCCTAGGTCTTATTTTCAGGGGGATGTTTTATTCTAAACACTCTGTGCCATTCATTGTCCTCTTTGATCACTCTGTGTCAATCATTGTCCCCTTTGATCACTCTGTGCCAATCATTGTCCCCTTTGATCACGCTGTGCCAATCATTGTCTCCTTCTGATCACTCAAAATGCAAGTAAAGCATAAAATGTAAAGAGCCATGATCGGTTGGGGTGTGAAATTTTTGTCAATCATACAAGTATCTGATTGGGTTTCTTGGTATTTCTATAGATTTGTATGCAATTATACTCATACCTGTCAGCCCTCCGGTATTGGCCGGGAAAGTGAAGTTTTTTATGTGGCTTTCCTGGCCAAATCCCGATCTCACAAAATCCCGGATCTTTCCAGCGATTTTGAAATTGGGTGGAGGTAGTTCCCAACCCGCTTGTGCAGATGATGTGCGGGGTTGGATATTACTAGGGAGAGTAACACCATCTCCCTCCTAAGTTAGACAGGAACTTAATAGGAGGGAGGGGACTTTAATCTCCCAAAACCAGAAGTGATGTCAGTGGCGTCACTTCCAGTATCTAAAACGCGGAAGATTGTGACCAAAAACCAGAAGTGACTTTGTGTCCCGATTTCCTGGCCGGCAAAATTGACAGCTATGATCATACTATGTAGTACTGATCTCACTATGTGGTAGTACAATCCCTCCATATTGGACCAACAGACATTATTTAAAATATCAAATCTAATATTGTTACAATTAAAATTTATGTGTGTATGGCCACCCTGCAGACAGTGGCGTAGCGTGGGCTTTCGTCGCCTAGGGCCGACCCTCTATTTTGTAACTCTATCGGTTGCCAGAAGCCTAAGTAACATAAAAAGGAATGCGATTGCATAGCGACTAATAAACTCCCTGCATCTGTGCGTGTATTAAAGCTTTCACTCGTTTCTGTCAGTTTTTCCAGTTATAGTTTCTTTGTAATGGTGTCTAATATAATTTACAGCATCGCCTCTAGCGCTTCAACGTGTGTCCTGTATCCTCTTCACGTAGACGTAGACCGTCTACGTCTACGTGAAGAGGATACAGGGCACACACACGCTGCTTCTTCGGTAGACGTAGAAAAAAAAGAGTAGCAGCGTTCTAGTGTACCAAAGAAAGTCACCGAATTTACCTCAACTGAAGCTGCATGTACGCAAACTAGATTTATACCTATATTTTTTTTTATTTAAATATCATGGTGATTGCCGCCGCCCCTTTTGATACGCCGCCCGGGGGCCATGGCCCCCTCGGCACCCCCCTCGCTACGCCACTGCCTGCAGATATATCTATACGGTACATCCTGGTTAATGTGTATTGGTAAGAATGCTAAATGCTGGCTAGTAGGCTTGCGGAATTGTCCATAGTGATCCTGGAGTCATACATCCAATACATCCAATATGGGAAATGATCTGAGTTTTAGGAGTCAAAAAACTGAATAATGTATTTGTAAATAAAATGCAATTCAAAGTTTCTTTTTCATATAAGAATATTTTTAAATGTAGGAACACAATTCTTTAGACTCCTTTGCATTTCACCTGTAACATACTGGGCCAAGGTTACAACTAACCTCTCAGAAAAGGGTGGGTGGGGTGAAGTACATAAGCTGGCCAATCAGAGAGAGAGCAGAAAAGGGCCAATTCATAAATGTATAGTCTAAAGGCCCCAATACACGTCTAGGTTTTCCATTCAATCGATTTAATAAATTTTTGTTGTTGATTGATTGAAAATGTATGGCAGTCCACATGGTAAGATTGACCTAAAATGATAAAAATTTTTAATTTATGTCGAGTGAAAGCAAAATCTAGACGTGTATGGGGGCCTTAAGAAAAATAATTTGACTAACAAATATACAACTGACTCCTACATTACCAGGAGTAGCTCCAACTCCAAGGTCAAGACCAGGGGTGAGCAAACTAAGGCCCGGGGGCTGGATCCGGACCGTTTAGCTTTTTTTTTCAGCCCTTTGTCACCTTGTTAAAAAGATGCTCCCCTACACTTGTTTCTGCAATGAGTGCACATAGCGGTGTCTGAACATTGCCTTGAGGAAGAAGAGAAACGACCCTGCCGTTTGCATTAGTGATGGCGGCGATGAATGGAATTGGCACACCTATGGTGGGTCGGCCATTACAGGCTCTTGGTCTGGCCCCTTTATCAGATTTAAGAAGCCTATGTGGCCCACAAGTCAAAAAGTTTGCTAGTCTCAGAGGACAACACTTTAGACATCCAGCACATTGTAACAAACATCTGATGTTTCAAGCACACTATACAAATATTTCCCTTTTAGAAACACCATGTTCCCAAAATTTTGTTAACTTAAAATCTTCAATTTACTGGGCCTCTTGTTACTTTGTGTTGTAACAGCTGTTACATCTGCTTTGCTGAAAATCCAATCACAGATCATTTGGTTGCCGTCCAAGGTTTTAATATGCCATTTTTTTAGCAAAGGAATAAATTAAGCCATGCTAGAAAATTAGATTGGAACAGTTTCAAGTTACTGATCAGTAAGCAGCTTGACAGTCTCTGAACACATATCGGGAGATGTTTAAAAGTAGCAAATATTTATTCTAACACCAAGTAGAAAGTGTACCTGAACTCTGGATGACTTTTTTTTATTGAAGGTGTTTGTTCTCATCTGAACCATGAAAAGCTACATACCTTTGCATGGTCTCTATGGAATTCTATTCCTTTTCTTCTACACCGTGATGTCATTCCACGGACAGGAATAGAGACAATGGAAAGGCATGAAACCTTGTAACCCTGCATTATGATGGATGACATCAGAAACCATGTTGTTGTATGGAGCACTGGATTAAAGGGGCTGCTGGACCAGGAAATAAAAGATTCCCCCCCCCCCCCCGACACAATCAAGCATTTAACCTTTACATTGTCTCACTGCAATAGTACTTTTATCCAAGCGCCAGAATTCAGAATGAAAAAAGACAAAGAATTCAGTATACTGTAAAGTAAAGCAAATTGTATGGAAAAAGTGGCATAAAGGGTGCCGTTTTCCTCCACCATTAACACAGCTTTTTTTATTACTAAGACCCCTGTGAACATTGTTCTCTTATCCTGTTGATCCTGCCAAGCAGCCTTATTTAAGAGTATAAGCAGTAATGAGGGTGAATACAAAATATTTAACATTCATGGGTGATAACAATGATTGGATATTATTTATATAGTTAAAAACCTGTATAGTACCTCATATTTCATATACCTGCATAAATTAAAGCTGAATTTCAGCATTTGTTTTAGTCTTCTCTCCTGGAGGTGTATAGCTTACTTAAATTGCACTGCATACAGTCAGCTTCTGACAATGTGCTGAATGATGGACAAGCAGGATCATCTAGCCCAGGTGTCAGTAACATGTGGCTCTTCATCCTCCTTGCTGTGGCTCCACTCAAAAGTTGTCTCCCTCTCTTCTTCCATCATCCACACTGGCAGGAAGAGAGAGTAGCCAAGATCACGGCTTGAGAAGCAGCTTCGAGAGGAAGGAGCCATAGTGGAGATCTTGGCTGCTTTTCCCCCTTTCAAGGTGTGTGCTGAGGGGGTGGAGGGACCAGAACATGGAGCATCAGAGGACGACTGTTGACTGGGGTGGGGGGCAGGTAATGGAAGAAGGATGAAAACAGGTAGCCACAAGGGAGATCTTGGTTGTAAGAAAAGTTCTGTTGGCTGGGTGGTGAGTAGGTGTAAGGACCTCGGCTGTCCCATGTACCACCTGTTGGTGGTGCTGTGCTAGCGCATCCCATGGCTAGGTTCCCTAGTTACCAGCAGGTGGCTCCCTGTAAATGTGGTCTGGGTTAAGCACACCTGAGGGCTATATAGGTGTGCTTCACCCACAATGAGGGGGCTGAGCATTGTTACTTTCACTGCAACCTCAATCTGTTCCTGACCTGCATATCTAAGCATTTCTACTTCTCTGTCCCTGAACCCTGGACATCTATACATATGAACCTGGACTATGGACTATTTTGCACCTGTTTGTACCTGTTATTGTAGGTGCACTATAGACCCCTTTTTTGTTCACCATATTCCTGTCTGGTTGTCAGTGTGTGCAGCCTGTCTGGTCACCCCCTTGTCTGAATCCTGATAGTAGGTGATGGAGGAAGGATGAAAACAAGGAGCCACAGTGGACATCATGGTTGCTCTTTTCCTTTCTCCTGTGTGATGATAGGGGTAATGGAGGAACCAGAACAAGGAGCCAAAGAGGAGATCTGTTGACTAGGGTGGGGGCAGGTGATGAGGATGAGAACAAGGAGCCACAGTGGAGATCTTTGCTCCTTATATCCAGGTGTGGTCAATTGCGCATGCATGCCTAACTGCCCTCTGAGGTTTATTAGTTTTCTCAACAGTTCAAATGTTCAGACCTCAGATCATATAGACACCTTAAAGCTCACAGCACATGCAGCTTAGATCAGAGATTTGGGCTGAGGATTTTCTACAAAGGTTATTCTCAGGCAGCTCAGAGATAAATGCAATTCCACTGAATTCTGGAGTAATGTGACACTAAAAATAAAGGGAGCAATTTATCTAACACAAAAAATCTGTCTCAGAAAATTGGACTATCATTGTAGAACATCATGTCCCTATGATACCCCAAAATAATAGCTGGAATTACATTTCATCTTATATTCCGTGAAATCCTTCCAGGTGTAGAAAGCACAGCCAGGCCCTTTATTAAAGGATAAAAAGATCAACTTTGAAATTTCATGGTAAGTTTCATTATAGAGACGAAAACTTGTGCCTTCAAGTGCCATTTGTTCTACCCGAGGAGAGAATAGATTCTATTACTTTATTCTAATGTCTGCCGGGAATTCTTCAGACGGATAATAACCACTTCTTTTTAGAAAACCTGACATTGGACAGTTAGAGTGTCTTTTTGGTTACCATGTAAAGGATTTCTTGACTTCTTTAGTGGGTCGACAGTTGTCTTTCATCTAACATTTTTCCCCAGTTATGAACATCTTGATACTTTAGATGGTAAGGACACATAAGGAAACTTTAGGAATTGTTATCTGGTATAATCAGTGTAGTGACAGGGGTTACAATGATTTTGTATACATTGTAAATAGACTACCCTGTGCACTGTAATGTATATACTGTACATTTGTATTGAATGTATTTAGTTGGTGTATGTCCCTTTAGGGGTTACACTTGTTGTTTATCAGTTGCTGGAACCTTTTGGAAGGACAGTGTTAATGATTTTTCCTGCTGTTTTGGCTCTGCTCTAATGTATCATTCCTATTCTGCCCAACTACAGGCCTTAAGCCAGCCCCTTCTGAGTAGTGTTGAGCTCGAATATTCAATTTTCGAATATTTAGTTTCAATATCGCTATTTCGCCATTTGGCAAATATTCGCGAATATATAATCGGATATCCGACGCGATCGCGATTTTATTGCGATTGCATAATCGCAATTTTATAATCGCGATCCATTGCAATGAATGGCGATTATATAATTATATAATCGCAATGCGATTTTTTAAAACGGAAATGACGGATATTTTCCCAGTTGAATATCCGAGCTCCATTGACTTGCATGCATTGCGCATATTGGATCGCAATTGCGATTTTTAGATCGCAATTCACGTCGTAAGTGTGGATATTCGAGATTACGAATATGGAATCGAATATTATGGTGGCTATTCGCGAAATTACGCGAATTCGAATATTGCCTAGTCGCTCATCACTACTTATTTATACGAATATTCTGGGCTTTTCTGATGATGCTTCTCTGATGACCTGCAGCTTCCTTCAGATGTGTCCCCAGACGAGAATCCCTGGGTGAAGTATCCGCTGTGCTAAGCGTGACTCCCTGATTGGACTGCTTTTCTTCATTTTCGCTGAGAGCCTTCAGCACCTGTCCTAATCCCAGCAGCTGGTAGCAATGCTCTGAAACATTGAATCTCTACGCTTGATCCCCATCTCTGCCCTAGGGAGCTGGCAAAATGTGTACATAGCCCTCAGTAAACTGCACATAGCCCCCTACCAGCTGTGAGGAAAATCGTTTTATTGGTGTGTGAGCGGCGCTTGGTGTGTGAACAGAGGGCATCCGTTTGAAAGAACCTGCTTGGTGTGTGAACAGAGGACATCCGTCTGAAAAAACCTGCTTGGTGTGTGAACAGAGGACATCCATCTGAAAGAACCTGGTACAACATTGCAAATCACGACACAACATCTGTACTACTTTATATAATTACTATTAAACAAAAAGCTCTAACCAACATACCAATAGTACCATATGGTAGTTCTAGCATCATACAAACATAGCAGTCATTAGGCAGAATGTATAATGTTATCCTCTTGCGAGAGAACTCAAAAGTTAGAGTGTACAAGAGAATTTCTCTATACACTTCAATTTTCTCTCCAAGATGGAGACTTGGGGACTTTGTTCAGACAATGTAACCTTGGATACAAATAGCAGATATTCAAAACACTTACTTGTGACCCTTGGGATGAGGGAGGACCTTTAATCCACTTTTGGTGGATGGACATCATTGGTGAGTGCCCTCTGGAGGAGTAGACTATTTGATGTTGTTTTTTATGTATTTTGATTATTTTGGGGTACTTGTGATTGAGGGGAGAGGATGTCTAACATCAGCTTCCTAATAGCTCCCAAGCACCTCTACTCCCCTTCTAGTTTGTTACTATAAGAGATGTAAAGAGAGAGGTGGGGTGCTCTGCGGCAGTGTTGTTGAGGGCGTATCTATGTGAATGAAGACACTCACATGTATTTTTGTTTTATATACAAAGTGTACACTTCTAACCACTCATGATGGGTGTTTAATCCTCCTGATGAGTCCGGTGTCATGGCTGAAACGTGGCGAGGATCAACATACACACCAAGAAAGAGGTGAGTAAACCTCCTTACCTACCTTATGTTGTGGGGATGTGCAATATTTCTATGCATATGTCATCAGTTTCTTAGTGAATGATATTTAGTGTTGATGCGTGTTTATTGATATGGATAGCATATCCTTTTAAAGTTTGTTATACAGCATATTGTTTTAAGATACCTTTTAGGGGTCATTCTCTTTTACCACCTAAATCCCTTGGTGCTAGCTACCCCTCTCTATGTCCAGCTTTGCTGGATGTCGAGTTTTGTTTTGTTTTTCCTAGGATAAATTACAATCTAGAATAAAGCTCCACCCATTGAAAGGAGACTTTTAGAGACTGTATGTATAATATTCCAAATCCTTTACCTGTGTAGGCACCCCAACAGATGCATGGTGATGCCCAATTACACCCACATTATGTACATCAGTAAACAGTAAAATCAGACTGCCATGCACTCCCACTGATAATCTTCTGCTACCCTGTTCCCCCGAAAATAAGGCATCCTCCGAAAATAAGGCACCCTTCCATTTTTGCCTCACGCTGAAATATAAGGCTACCCCCTTTAAAATGACACAAGAGGATTAGAAGTAGTTACTAAAATGGTAATCCCCCCTCTGAGTCTTCTGTGCCATTTTGGTTCCCCCCTCTGATCCCCCCTGTGCCAATTTGATCCCCCCTGTGTCATTTTTAGTAATCCCCCCACCCCGATACCCCAGTGCCATATTCTTCTTCATGGAAAAATAAGACATCCCCTGAAAATAAGTCATCATAGGGCATCTTTGGGAGCAAAAATTAATATTAGACCCTTATTTTCGGGGAAACACGGTATTGTAGACATTGAATAGATGACATGCGCTGCATTACGATAAATCACATGTTCATCATGCTGTGCGTACTCAAGTCCATTATAGTTTGATATACAAATATACACAGGAGTTTTTACCTGCTCATAAAGTCCTAACATGTATAAATGCATAATGTTTTGAAAGCTATCATAAAAAAGAAGTATTTTTGATATTTTATCATTCAAATGATACATTTCAATTTTTTTTACATTATTGGGTGTTTCAAACATTATTATATTCAGGATGTCTATTAGACCCTTGTGCGGACATATTTTGGGAAGTTACAAGCCTACAACATGGAAAAATTCAAATTGAAGTCTATGGTGTGTTTGAGGTACAGAAATCTGGACCTCAGCAGAGCGCTAGGGAGGTTAATGCTCACCAAGCACCATGGAACCATTTATTACTGTGCATACGCCATAGTGCGATGAACTAAAATGTACCAACATGTCTGATAACTGCTTGATCGATTTTATGGTAGATTACAAACACTTTTGTTGGATCGTACTGGGTGGCATCAATCCTCTTTTTTGTTTTTGGTCAATCGAATGGAAATACCAAACCGTGTATGGCTACCTTAATTGTGCTATCTTGTTTTCTAACAACCTGTCCATTGGTAGTGCAAATACGCTTCCTCTCAAATGGTTGCCTTTTTCCTTCTCCCAGTCTGATTTCTGTTGTATGAAAGTAGAAGATGATACTTTATATTCATGTAATTAATCTGGGTGGATTTAAAATAAATATTTGTGAGGGTGTCATACTGATTAGAGAGCTGCTTTTGTCTGCCTGGAGTTTAGCTTTAAGTGGGTACTATCCCCTGGTTGAAATGTATGTGAAGACATGTCTATGACTATTGGGAGCATTCATTTCTCAGCATGCCTTTATAGTTATCATTTCTGGGGGTGACAGAAGTCTGACGTTCATTTAAGGAGAACATGGCTTTGTTACACATTATGTACCAAATCTTTATTTTTTTCCAAAAATCATTGTGATTTCATTTCTGTGAAAGCTTTAAAATAAGAATAGCGTATTGTTATTTATCAGAGCCCATAAATCCATGGCGGCTTTGTGCTCAGAGACTAAATGGGACTGACAGTTGTTCAGTGACAAGAGTATATGACTAATAGTGTGAGAGCTGAGTTCATCCTTCAGAGATGTGTAAGCGGCTTTATGAAAAATCACCCCCATGCTATCTTTCCATTCAAGTTGAAAAAGGTAAATAAAAGTCTTCATGCGTAGTGTCACCTTCTAAAATAGGTTTTCCTTTTTAAAGTTGAAGGTGACATCATGCCAGGCTTCGCATAGCAATGAACAAAGGAGAATGGGCAGAAAAAAAGTCTTGGAAACATTGAATGTGATTCAGAAGTTGGCAGCAGATTCCTCGTTTAAATTCTGTCTGGGCACTCTTCACATGAAGGTTGTATGTTCTTCTGTGTTTAACACAACAAATGTTCTGCTACTTTACTTGGATGGTAAAATACACATTGTTTTATTTAAGATTACTGTAAATATATATTTATATATCCTATAAATGTATATAGGATATGTATCAAAAGTACTATCAAAAAGATGTTTACCTTGGTAGGTACAGTATTGCTGTTACAAACTCTGCAGCAGAGGTAATACTGCACTGCCTGCCAATTGGCATTATGGCTTAAATATAATTTTAAAAAAGTCTGTTATTCTGTCCTTTGATTTGTAAAGCAACAGGAGTCCACATTAAGTGCTCCAGAAAGACCCTCAAAATTGAAGGTTCATCTACAACGTCTATAATATTTTATTTGCCAAAAAATATAATTTAAAAAAAATTGAAAAAGTATGTAGCTTACAGGATAGTAGTAAGGTATGTGACACACAACACGGTGTACATAACAAAGCACTGTGTAATACTGAGTATATGTACAAACCAGTGTGAAGTGTATATGTTTTAAAGCATGGTATACCCAAGTATATTTTATATAAATATTTCTGTATAGACTTGCCATAAGCCAGGTCAGAGTGGGACCATATTCATACTCTTGGGGGCCCAGGGCAAAATTTGCACTTGGTAGGGCCCAACATACCCCTTCCCACCTTTAGCCCCACCCTAATCCCAGATTCAGGATAGGTAATCCTGTGGTTAATGTTAGGCTATAGGCATTGGGGTATAGGGTTAAAGTAAAGAACCATGCAGGCTGTGGATAATGTGGAACAAAAACATTAATAAGCCATGCCGTGGAAATCATAAAAAAATCCTTAAAACAACCAACTTACCTTGTGTCCCCACCACCACCATCTCTGCATCTGGCAGTTCTCTTTCTTCCAGCAGCCAGAAATACACTGTATGAGCAAAAGCATGGACATGGTATCTCCAGCTTATCTCATTGCTTGGCTTACTAAGGTGTCCCTTCCCAGGTCTCCCAGCACCTGACACATCTGACATGCTGGTGCTCATTATCAAAACGAAAGTTGAAACACCGCAGGACTTAGAAGATTTATGGATGACATGACGGAGTTCTTTCTTGCCCAATTGGACCTGTAATGTTGCCTTGGCCCCCTGGTCTCATTCTGATACACAGCAGACAATAGGCCCTGTTTAAACTTAGGCAGAAGCATGTGAATTCAGGACAATCTGACGAGCAAAACTATCAGATTTCCCTACCTGAAGCCCCCCATACACCTTAAAATCTTACCATACAATTTCTGTACAATCTACTTTTGTTCTACCAAAACCATGTAACATGAGGAGTTTTCTAAACCTTCCAATCACTATGTATTCGGGAGGACCCGGCACTACATAGTTGTTGGTAGATCTATAGGAAACTGTATGGAGTAATCTAAAGGTGTATGGGGGGCTTTAGATAAGGGGTTATTGCAGTGATTCCTTCACACTGGTGAAATCTCATGCTCCAAAAAAATTTCCACCAGCTATATAAACTTAATGAATGGCTTGACTTTTTTAACTGTCATATCTATCTTCTTTTTCCTGCTGAGGCATTGCTTTCACATTATTGTAATGTTAGATCCTTCACACAATTTATGTTATTTAAACTTTTAGTACATATGAACTATATTCCTCAAAACATCAAAGTAACCAAAAAAAAAGATCTTCTGGTACTTACTCTCTCTGCTGGATAATGTTGTTTCAAGTAAATATTTGCATGGCTCCGCCCACTGTCCTGAAACAAGGGTTTCTACCTACACTTTTAGGATTTGTTATGGATTGGGCCATGTAAATACCTTCTGTTTTAAGAAGGCTTGATTGTGCTATGCACTGCTCGAGTTGAGACCTTTTGATTCCTTTAATCCCTTCTCACCATAACCTTCAAGTAAATGTTAGTTATTGTTATGTGTTTTATTGGTACTAACACAGGTTTAAATGGAGCCATCGCTTTTTTTTATTTCCATGGGGGGGTTGCATTTGGGGGCAGCGCAGCTTTCTATTTTTTCCTATTGTTAATAAGGCTCTGGGTCACATCCATCATTTATTTCCTAGAAGTTACATTATGGTGGCTATGGGTGAACACAATAAATGACAATGGTAATCAGATATTTAGTCTTATATGGTTTTTAAACCAATTACCTAGCATTGGATACAAAATAACACTTTAATGTTGTTTTTCATCCATACAATAAATATAAAGACCAGCATGATTTTCCAGTCATCAGATGAGAAGCCCTCCATATAAATTCTTAAGACATAAAGCCTCCTAATCAACCAGAGTTAATGAATTCCATACCGAGTGGGTAAAATAAACAGAATATCTGGACGTAATGTATAAACTGCACAAAGTCCCAGGAATTGCATAAGTGTAGTCCCTAATCATTCTTCCTCAGATGTCTAAATGGATGCAGCAATTGAGTTCCTCTGAGATTTGCACAATATGTAGCCCTGGAGATACGCGCTATATATATCTTATTCTGCATGGTAACCAATAAGTTGTTGTATGCTCGTGAATCCTCTTCATCGACATCAACCTTTATTACCTCTTAACGTTGACAGTTCTGAACTGTATTCTAAATAGGTATCAGAACACTTGCCAACGGTTTCTTGTTAAAAGCAGCATTAGGAGGGAACAGTTAGAAATAAATAATTTCTCAAAGCAGCTTAACCCTTAAGGTGCTTGTCAGTGAGAACTGCACAACCAAAAGTAATTAGTCAAAACATAATCTAGGAACTGACGATTTTTCAGCGTGCAACTGCAGTGTCCATGGCAATGGTAACAATTAGTTAATGTGTCAGGTCATCTGGTGAGAGTAATTACTGGTGACAGCACATCTGTGGGTATCTGAAACGTGTAGGTCAACAAGAGAGGATGCGAATGAATGGTTTTGTAAGAAATGTTATGCATTATGGGCAAGAAAGAATTCCAGCAATGTGAATGGATGATGGTCTATGTTTTTTCAAGGTTCTATTCGTGTGATGACATCAGAGGCATCATCTGATTGTTATATGGAACTAGGGAGTCATCATGCATTCAAACTTCTAATACGAAAGACACTCACAAACCCTAACAATATTAGAGATGATCACAAAGTTTCTACTTGTTAATTGGCAAGCCACTGAACCTGGTATCATCTCTAAGCATTGCTGGAGATGTAGATAAGGTTTGTAGAAAGATTACAAAAAATTGGGTTTTGCTCTATCACATGTAGTTTAAAAAAAATAAAATTATTTCAAATTTAAAGCACACCAAAAAAAACACCAAAAAAATTTATACAATTTTTACTTACCTCTAAACTGTCCCAATAGCTCAAAGTTGCTCAAAAAACAAAAAATATATATTTAGCTATCCTGCTGACATCTGTGGGAGCCGCCATATTAGATTCAGTGTTAGCTTCCAGGCTTGCATTAGTTAAGGTTGCAATAACGCCGGCGGCCGCCAGATACAATGTGTGTCAATGGACACAAAGTGAAAGCAGGAAAAAAAAAGATCTACAGAGGAAGAGGGGTGAAGGGAGAACTATACAGATATCTCCACACAGGTAACGATTTTTGATTTACATATTGCTCCAATATAAAAATGTGGACCATTTGATACTCCGTTGTAGAAGACGCACATTTAACATGGAGCAAAAATATCTGCAGGGAACTGCCGCTCTGACAGTTTCCCTACCTCCTAGTCCCTCTCCACCGGGCTTATGTATGTCAGCAGGTAGCTTCAGCCCGGCTCACATACACACTGCAGAGGAAAGATGCGCCCACAGGTGGATCCTCCCTCTGTCTCTGCAGTATGTAGATGAGCCCGACTGTAGAGCTGCCTGGCTGATTCACACAAAGCAAATTAAATTAAGGAAGTTTTAGCACAGTATAACAAGGACTACCAACACATATTGAAAACCAAAATCAAAATCACCTTGCAAGACAGAGATGTGATTAGATTAGGTAGTATATACTAAAAGACCTCAGGGCTTACAGAACAAAGTTGAGGTTCACAGCACAAACGGTGGTTTAAGGTTCAGCCATTTGCTAAAACCTTTTAAGTTGTTTTATTTCCTGATGAATGTACACACAGCACCGCATACAGACAGAAAAAACCTAGAATTGTAGACACTTGTGCAGATTTATTAAAAAAGAAAAACTGAAATATCACATGGTATAAGTATTCAGACCCTTTGCTCAGTATTTAGTAGAAGCACCTTTTGATCAAATACAGCCATGAGTCTTTTTGGGAAAGAAGCAACAAGTTTTTTACACCTGGATTTGGGGATCCTCTGCCATTCCTCCTCGCAGATCCTCTCCAGTTCTGTCTGGTTGGATGGTAAATGTTGGTGGACAGACATTTTTAGGTCTCTCCAGAGATGCTCAATTGGGTTTAAGTCAGGGCTCTGGCTGGGCCATTCAAGAACAGTCACAGAGTTGTTGTAAAACCACTCCTTAATTATTTTAGCTGTGCGCTTAGGGTCATTGTCTTGTTGGAAAAAAAAATCTTTCCCTCGATTGCAACAAGTCGTCCTGTCCCTGCAGCTGAAAAACACCCCCACAGCATGATGCTGCTGCCACCATGCTTCACTGTTGGGACTGTATTGGACAGGTGATGAGCAGTGCCTTTTTTTCTCCACACATACTGCTTAGAATAAGGGCCACGAAGTTCTTTCTTCTCATCAGTGATCAGCTAGTCTCATCAGTCCATCTTGGAGTCCTTCAGGTGTTTGTTAGCAAACTCCATGCGGGCTTTCATGTGTCTTCAACTGAGGAGAGGCTTCGTTCGGGCCACTCTGCCATAAAGCGCCGACTGGTGGAGGGCTGCAGTTACGGTTGACATTTTACAACTTTCTCCCATCTCCCGACTGCATCTCTGGAGCTCAGCTACTTTGGGTACTTATTTACTTCTCTCGCCAAGGCTATTCTCCTCCGATAGCTCAGTTTGGCTGGATGGCCAATTCTTGGAAGGGTTCTGGTTATCCCAAACGTCTTCCATTTATGGATTATGGAGGCCGTTGTGCTCTTAGGAACCTTAGGTGCCACAGAAATTTTTTTGTAACCTTGGCCATATCTGTGCCTTGCCACAATTCTGTCTCTGAGCTCTTCAGGCAGTTCCTTTAACCTGCACTGTGAGCTGTAAGGTCTTATATAGACAGGTGTGTGGCTTTGCCAATCAAGTCCAAACAGTATAAACAAACACAGCTGGACTCAAATGAAGGTGTAGAACCATCTCAAGGATGATCTGAAGAAATGGACCGCACCTAAGTTAAATATATGAGTGTCACAGCACAGGGTCTGAATACTTAGGACCATGTGATATTTCAGTTTTTCTTATTTAATTAATCTGCATAAATGTCTACAATTCTGTGTTTTTCTGTCAGTATGAGGTGCTGTGTGCACATTAATGAGGGAAAAAAAGAACTTAAAAGTTTCTTTTGCAAATGGCTGACAGGAGTGAAGGAGTGAAAAATTTAAGGGGTCTAAATACTTTCTGTACCCACTGTAGTGCCAATTTGCTTGTAGTTAAAGCACCTTTGAAGCTATTTTCTTTTAACTTAAATATATGGAAAAACACCAAGATCAAAATGTTTTTTAGGGATATGCCCCTTTGGTATCCCAGGCCTCATTATTATTATCATTTATTTATATAGCGCCAAAATATTACGCAGCGCTGTACGATAAATTAGAGTTGAGACAACACGAGATAACACACAGGTACAGATTATGACACAGGTGGAGCAGAGGACCATGACCGGATGGGCTTACAATCTAATAGGTTGGGGATCAGAGTATACAATAGGTGGGGGGGGGGGGGATGGGACTGGCATGGTTGTGATGTTATGAGTGAGAAGATGGATAGGCGAGACTGAAGAAGTGGGTTTTCAGGGATTTTTTAAGAGTGCCAAAGGTAGGAGCAAGTCTAAGGGGCAGAGGAAGAGAGTTCCAGAGAGTAGGAGTGGCCCTAGAAAAGTCTTAAAGCCGTGCATGTGATGAGGTTATGAGCTAGTGAGCTAGGATGTCATTAGTAGGTCAGTGGAGGAGCAGAGGGGAGTATTTATGTACCAGGTTGGAAATGTAAGGAGGACAGGAGGTGTGGAACTTTGAATTTGATTCTCTTGACAATTGGAAGCCAGTGTACTTGTGATTTAGACAACTTGTTTTTGTTGCAAATTCGTCATGACTTTAATATTAATCATGTAAAATGCTTTTTAAAGGCCCCTAGGAAACAAATGTGTGCAGAGAGTCCTACAAACAATATGGTTGATTTAATGTTGCCATAGCAGCCTTTACTTTAAGCTTGCCGTGTTGGTTCCTCTGTCTCAAGATATTAATTTTTCTACCCATTCCTTGACTTTCTTTCAATTTCACTTAATCAAAACAACATTATGCACCATGAAACAATACAGCTCACAAAAACATAATCTTTCACAGTCAATATCCCTTGATATGCAGCTGCAATACAATATTTTCTATTTAGTAAGAGCCACCATTTCCTTCAAAGGACTGGCATTTTCTGAGCACTTAACGTATAACATTCTATTTAGAAATTGCAGTATAATATATGGTTTGGAATGGGGTGTCAATACAGGGAGTAAAAGCTGGACTCACCCACTGTGCAATATAGGGGCTAAGTGCCCCTATGCTGAGGTTATGTGCCACAAAATATGTATTATACAACCATCCACCTGATCACGGTGGGATAGTATAAGCATAGGCACTCACCTGTCTGCTCCGGCTGAGCCCCCTGGTGGGCATACGTAGAAGCCAATCAGCGACCCAGACGGTGCCTGAGCAAGTCCCTTGCCTATCCTCCTCTTCCTCTCTAAGAAGATCACGGGGCGGAGACTCCTCAGCGGAGAGACAGTGAGCTTCTATGCCCTATGCATTAAAAAGGAGGCTTATGGGGATGCAAGTGTTCTAGCCAAGTTTTCAGTGCAGGACCATGCAGTATTTATCCTATGTTTCTTCAGCCAAGCCTACAGGGCAGTATCCAAGGTGAAAGGGCTTAGTTCCACTCCCAGCTCTTTATATTTGGGAGAAGGGTTGAATCTCTGCCACATAATATATTCACTGCAATAGGCAATGTAAATTGAAAAAGTTTAAACTCATGCTATCTAGCCTCAACCTCAATGACACACATTTACATATGGGAATTGTATTAAATCTGGTGTTTCTGAAATCTTAGCAAATGGCTACCACCAATCTTTTGCTGCTAGGGATCCAGAACTGTGAACGGGTTGTAAATGCCTATATTACACCTTTACCATTTATCACAATCTAGTTTATTTTTGGGGGGCTATACCAAGGCATGTTGTTATCTTTAAAAAATTCTTTAAAAAATACAGATTCAACTGTTCGGGAAAGTCTTTCCACAAGGTTTAGGAGTGTTTATGGTAATTGTTGACCATTCTTCCTAAAGAGCATTTGTGAGGCCAGAAAAGGATGTTGGAAGAGTAGGCCCTGCCTTGAAGTCTCCACACTAATTAATCACAAAGGTGCTCTATCAGCTTGAGGTCCAGGCTCTGTGCAAGCAAGTTGAGTTCCTCTTTGATGTCTTTATGGACCTTGTTTGAGCACTGGTGCGCAGCTATGTTGGAACAGGAAGGGACCATCCCAAAGCATTACCAATATGAAGTTGTCCAACATTTCTTGGTAACATGAGAAATCAGAGTTTCTCTCTTTGTAACCAAGGGGTCATGTCTAACCCCGAGATATGTTCCACCAAACTGTGGGTCAGTGAAAATGAGCCTCTGCTTTTTTTAACAAGCATGAGGAAGTATCAGCATTATTTGTGGACACAAGAATTTTGAGTGGGTTTTTGCCTTTAACATATATCATATATACTGTAATTAGTCTACAGTATTTGTAGAAACAATGATACATTCAGAAAAAAAATTATTATCAACACTAAAATGAATTCATTATTAATGCCATAAATCTTTAAACTCACCTTCAAGACATCTTCTGTCTAATACAAAGAACATACATAGAAAAGCATTAAAAAAACAGGTCAGATGAACAAGCAAATCAGTATCATCTACATTGGGTTATTCACAACTAGGCTGATTGATCGCATTGGCTTTGCATATATACAGTCCTTTTCATCAAACAAGTTCAATTCTTAAAAGAGAGACTCAATCAAACTGCATTATTCAGAGCGCAATTCCCCAGCAACCCTTCTTGTACTCTGTGATGCTATCAGATAGGAAACATAGGAAACATGGAGAAACATACAGATGAGTGCAGTTTTGTTAAATAGAATCATTGGGCTATGTATTACTTTCCATTTGTTAATTTACTAAACATTTTCCGTCCCAAATGGGGCTGTTTCTTTAATTCAAAGTATCCCCCAAGCCAGGCAGGTTTCCACTGGCCCACAGCCTAAACCAGTGATGGGGAACCTATGGCACGCGTACCAGAGGTGGCACTGGAAGCCTTCTCTTTGGGCATGTGAGCTGTCGGCCAGCACAGAGGAAAGAACTGCAGCCTATCTGCTCTCAATTCTGTTGGTTCTCATACAGTGCCCCATACCTATTCCTCTTCTATATTATAAGAAAGTAGAGTGTGTGTTTTCATGTTTCATGTGTGTGTATGTAAGTAAGGTTATATTGCCATGCCGGCACTTTGAGATAAATATGTTGGGTCTGGGTTTCAGTTTTGGCATTCGGTCTCTATAAAGTTCACTATCACTGGCCTAAACCATGAAATGAATGAGGTGATCTACACTGGGGCGACACCATTCCACTTTCAGAAGGGTTGACAACAATCTTTCCAACTAGATACAATTTTTCTTTGGTATCAATGGCTAAATGACTTGCTTGAGATAAGTTCTCTGTCTATGTAGAGCTCTGCTCCATATGGCATTGCAAGGGGCGGGGAAGCTGACAGCTGATGTTTTTTGGCTGCATTTCGGCCATTTAATTTCAGAGGGCGCATAAACGCGGAGTTATAAACGCTCCCTAAAAACGGGAAATTGAGCCCTTCATTTGGCGTCACGTCCACATAACGCCAATGCATGACAACCAATGGATATAAGCCCTAACACCATACTTCTCTTGTGGACATAGTATCTTCAGCACTGAAAACAAACCATATCAGGGTAATGCCTCTGTAATCTACTACTTAGAAGAACTTGAGCTTGTTGGATCCCAATCCAAAACATCCCAAATTGAACTGCATTCTTTAATGGTAATACACTGTATTACATTTAAAGGTAATGAAATGAACACAAAATAAAACCTTGGTAATGCAATTTTACACACCAATTGTCAACTACAGATTCAGAGAACATGTACAATGCATATGGAAAGTATTAATAACGCATCACTTTTTCCACATTTTGTTATGCCTTTACTTCACAATTAATAAAATTAATTTTTTTCCTTAGAATGCTACACACAACACACCCATAATGACATGAAAAAAATAAAATAAACTAAGCAATCACATGTACATAAGTATTCACAGCCTTTTCTCAATACTTAGTTAAAGCATCTTTGGCAGCAATTACAGTCTCAAGTCTTTTTGAATATGATGCCACAAGCTGGGCACACCACACCTATCTGATCACTATAGTTTCACTTGATCCATCTAAGTATATATATATCGAAAACAAATCGGTCAAGTGGTGTCAATTACTGAAATAGTGTATAATTGATGGAAATCTTCTGACCCATCAAATAGAAGTCCTTAGAAAAGACTTGAATATGGAAGACTTAAATAAATAGCTTTATGCTAGCTAAACAATCATATGGACTGCTTGAACAAATAGGAAATTTGATGTATGGCCAACCAAAAACGTTTTTCTATGTGTACTCTAAATGAACACTTTTAAACACAGAACCACAAGAGCATTTTGAAAAACATATTACGTAGCTAACTGTCTTTCAGCGTAAATCATGTTCCTACCATAGTCATGTATATGTACTTAATAGGAGCGTTTCTAGCATTGGCGGGGCACTGTGCAAATTTGTTGCCTGGTTGAGTGGGGGGTGATGGTGGCTTGGGTGCCTGCAGAGAAAATCTATGGGGGGGGGGG
>CM070033.1:163863255-163884777 GCA_036250615.1 Ptychadena robeensis
GAGGATGATGTGGTCAAAATACTCATTTGCCTAATAATTCTGCACTCCCTGTAGATTGAAAAATAGATTGTTAAGTGCGGCCCTTTAGTGATGCCGAGGCCCGCACTTCTGGCCCTCCATATCAATTCAGTTGCCCACCACTGGCTTAGCATCTGGGAGTGCAGGAACTTTATATAATGTCCATCTCTATGTTGTCAGTAAACCATTTTTATATATAAGTATCTGCACAGGTTGTATGTTAATCCGGGACTAAATGGTCGTATTTAATACACAGTAACCGGGTTATATAACAAACAAAGACAAGAACCTAGCAACATAAGAGAAGGGAAGTAGCACGTAGCAAAATTCCCAAGTTCTGAGGAGCAAAGAACCCCTTTATCATGTACCAAAAGAGATACATAGTTTACTTGCAGTCAGATAGTGAAATTATTTTAATGAAATTTCTTCATCTCTAGTAAGAATTAGTATTAAGTCCACAAGATGGTGCTGGGCCCAAATGGGGTCCTAAAAAGGCAGACTACTATACAGAACACTTGCTTGAAACTTGTTTTACCTTAAGAGCATCTCTAACAAATAAAACATATTTGTTTTTCATTTTAGCAAATGGGATTTTTCGGCAAATAAATTGTGTTTGGCTGCCTACATAAAATATATGTAATGGGCACAAAATTAGCAATTCAAACCGAATTGCAGAAGAGAGAAGAAAACCCCACATTGTATAACTATAAGAGAATAATGTGCCAATATGTAAAAATCACACATTTGCTAAAAAAAAAGCACTTACGTACTGAAACATAAAAAAGAATTATTGTCCAATTTAAGGGTCTGATAGGTACTGAATACCTGAATAATGTTTTAATCACCGGTATAATCTGGAATGCTGGTTCTCTTCTTTTCACGTAATTTGTCAACATTTTTTGTCACTCTCTATTAGAATTACCGTAACATTTATACAGCATGTAGAAAAATGGGCGCATATGACGAAACATCATTCAGGTTTCAGTACCCTTTTTCTTTATGAAAAGGTTCCTGTATTATAAATCTACTCAATGTGCTCAGCATAGTGTGCCTGGAAGGTATACATTTTATGTAGTCTATGTTCCATTAGGTGATTTATCAGAGACATAACAGAAAGGGATTAAATATCTTTATTAAGTATTTTATCTTAGAGAGTTGTCTAAGTAAGGGCTCATTTACACTGTCAGAAAAGAGACCAGAAAACAACCTTGCATCAAGCTTAAAATAAAAGTCAATGAAGTCATCTAAAGAACAGAAAATGTACGGCCCTTAAGCCCCCCATAGACGGGCAGACTCCCGGCCATAGTTGTAGCAGACCAACCTGCGTGCGCGCTCCCGCCGATCACATCAAGGTTGGTCTGCCGCAACTATGAGGGAGCCCACCTTGAATTATGTACAAAAAAAGCCGACAGGTCGGGTCGCATAGAGATCCGTCACGTCGGTTTTTTTTTTCTACAACTGCGAGTGAGCCCAGCTGCAGCTTGTAAACAGTGAGGGGGAGTCTCCTCCTCCTCCCTGTTATTGGCTAGTCGGACGGCAGTCCTATGTGTCAGTGGAACACACAGGATTGTTATACGACATGTAGCAGACTGATTAGAGCGTGGTGACGTCACCACGCTGTAATCAGTCTGCTAAAGGTCTGCCATAGATCGAGGTGTCTATGGCAGGCTTTAGGCTTCATGTAAATGAGTAAGTAAACATACCGAATGGTGGACATAACATTAGGCATCAGCTTGTAGGTTTTTGGGCTTACCCCGATTGACCTGTAAAGGGGTCGTTTTTTAAACAACCCCCGAGTGCCTGCACAATTTTGTAGGCCCTCGTGACATGATGTTTCCTCATGGCTGCACGCTCACCTGGTGATTTCCCAGGCTGCTGCGGACTGAAAGCAGCATAGGAAACTACTGTGTAAATTTAGCCTTAATCAGGTAGAACGTTTCCTGTTCGTTTTTTGAACACCTTTTGTTCTGTTCAGAGATTTGTTCGGTCACTAAACTACCCCATTGACTTCAATAGTGAAGCTCTGAAAGTGACATAGCTTGTTTTACTCGTCTTAAAAAAAATTACCTGGGAGTGGCTATCCCACCTGTCCAGGCCCCCTGCAGGGTCAGGTGACCTTTGCAACCCCTCCTGCGGCTGCTTAAACATTCCCCCCTGTCATTTTCTAGGCTTTAAAACTATAGTACATTTTGTAAAAACGTCTTTGCTTTAGAGCGTCATTAACGCTTTCTGCCACCAGAGGGCATCTGGGGAGCTTAAAACGTCAGTAGAGATGGTCGAATTTTTCGACTTGCTAAATTTGTGAGCTGATTGCAAAGCCTCTGAAAAGGGTATCATCACCAAAATAGCTAGAGATGTAGAGAAGGGTTGGAGGAACATTTGAAAAAAAAAAAGTTTTGCTCTAGCACATGTAGTTTTTGCATAAATTAAGTTAAAAAATAAAGTCGAAATTCCGATTTTTGAAATTGTGTCTTGAATTTCAACTTAATTTGTGCAAAAACTATTTGTGTTAGAGACAGACTTCTGTTGTAGTATACCCCCTTTTCTACATCCAGCAAGTTTAGCGATGATACCATGTTTAGGGGCTTTGCAATTAACTCGAAATCATCAAATTATTTTTTTGTTTTTAATTATTATTATATTAGTATTTACATTGTGGCCCACAAGAATTAAATAAGAAATTCTACAGAGAAGTTTCCAACCACCATGTTCTTCAACACAGCTGGAGATCCTGTTAACGTGCCATACACCTACTGTGGTCAAAATTTTAAACGGAAGGTTCTCTTCTATATAATAATAAAACTTTACCTACTAATAGAATTTTCCAACCTAACACAGGCAGCACACACAATTATGCTTCAATGCAATGTGAGGTTTCCAGGTGATCACTGGTGTGACTGCTCTGCTGTCAATACATGTTGGCCTGAATTCTATCCTTGGGTGGAAAGCCTCCTACAAATGAACTGCCACATTTAGTGTACTCATCAATACGGCTCAACCATTTACGTTACGATTATTTGCACATCATGTTAATAATAGGCTTGTAGGACGAAGAATATCAATTTGCAGTCTTGCGATGTTTCAGTGAAAGGATTACGCCTGACAAAAGGTTTTTATTTTTTGTATTAATACTGAAAGAATCGTAAAATGTCTTTTTGATTTTGTAGATAAACAGGGAATGAAACATTTCTTCCTTGTTAGCAAAATAAATCAGATAATTAGCTGATCTTTGTTAATATCGACCTGAAAAAGCCATTAGGCTCACTTAGAAAACACAGCTACAGTAATTGTTTGCAGCGGATGTCGGTGAGACAGATATTAAACGGTAAGAAATCTATCAAGCCAACATTGCCATCTGGTGTCACATCACCATGCTAACACAAGAAGGAAAATCACCCATATTTCTTAAGCTGGGCATAGATGTTTAAATTTGCAGCTGATTTTGCCGCTGTTCGACCGCCGTGCGTGCGAAATTGGGCACAAGTCTAAAGGTTAAAAGTTACATTCGGCCATAAATCGGCTGGGTAATCTGTCTGTAAATTTTAGAGTAATGGCCGGTACACAAAGGGTGCCTTGCTGATTCTCGACAGGACCAGCCGCGTGGGGTCGATCTGCTGGGAGATCTGCAGTATTTTGAAATATCTATGCCCAGCTTAAGACGTCTGCATTAGAGGGTCGATCACACTTATGGACATGTTGCTGGAGGCCTGATAATGCACATTAAAAAGTGTCAGTGAGCTGGATAATTTGCCTCTGAAAACGCACTAATCTGCAGCATGCATGTGAACCTGCCACATAAAAAGATTTATACTGCTAATTTATGATTGTGCCAGTAATGCCTCTGTTACTTAAGGAAAGATTAGACCCAAGGGAATCCATGAGGATCACATTAAAGCTAGGCACACACAGGTAGATTCCCGTGCAATCGACCCCCAATCAATCACAGCGTGGTAACATCACCATGCTGTGATTGATCTGGGATCAATTGAACAGCACTACATGGGCACATCAATTCCCGTTTAATGGGGTCCAGTTCTCCCCAGCTCGCAGCATGTGTGGGTAGAAAGGCAGGCAGCCTCACAGCATTAGAGAGAGAAATGCTGGCTCCGCCCCCTTCACACTGACAGGCTGCAGCAGCTGCTTCAATACTTTGCATGAAGACTCATGTCTCTTTTCAAAGTAATGGAGATTGAACGGGGGTTTCCAACAACCGTATTGTGATAGAGCTGTGTATATCCACACAACTTGCTTCAGGTTGGTCGCTCTCGCTTGCCTCTGGGTATCCAAGGGTATTTGGACTGCTATAGACTTTCTATCCTATGATGTCGAGAGTGAAGGTTTTCCCAAAGAAAGGAGGCTTCATGCCCATAATAATCAATGTTGCTTTATTGGATGTTAACAAATAATAACCTTCTACATCGACATGTTTCGTGGTCTACACCGACCACTTCTTCAGGATGAGTTATTTTTAAAGTCTTTCTGTCTGTGTGCAGCAGCTTGGATGGAGCACAGTGGATGGAGCACAGACACTTGGATAACTGCAGGGAAACATTAAAAACTATAACTAGGGGTGTCAAATTGGGAAAATTACTAATCCAAAAAAAAAAAAGTTTGGACTTCTACGGTTGTTGGAGATCTGGGGGTTAAAGGTTAGAGTAGGCATATGTAAGAGTAAAGTCTGACAGTAAAGTCTAACAGACTACTACTGAGTTATGATATCTAGGGGTTCAAATAGGATTGAGTCAGCTAATTGGAGGCTAAATCAAGAACAGGGAGGTCTATCTGCAGCAGAATCTACCATGCAGGAACCATCAGACTGGGGGAAGTGCTAGTGGTAGGGGACCCCAAAAAATCACCTAGTATGGGGCCCTGAAATTTCTGATGGTGCCCCTGCATGACAGTGCAGGGTATCAGAAGTGCACACTTGGTCTGTATGGTTCAGTCTCCTCATCTATATAGTTAAATTAAGTGTGTGCACTTGACAATGGCTGCCACTGAGTATGGCAACAGAAATAGACACAAAACTCTAAATCCCCAGCAGGATATTATGTTTATGGCAGAGTGAAGTAAAGTCAGATCATTCGTTTTCCTCACCCACTCTAAGTATAAACATTGCTTCTAATTGATTATATCTGCCTTCGTTTGTGGTATTTGTTAATTCAGCACTTTCTAAAGCAGATGCAAAAATTAACCGAAGCAACATAAAAGCATTATTTAAAAAAAAGTTAGTGTTAGAGTCCTGTAGTATGTGCTAAGTAGTGATGGACGAACATCAGCTGTGGCTGTTCGCGAACAGGCGAATCGAACTTCTGCAAATACCCGCCGCGAACATGCGAACGGCGAACCTCCATTGACTTTAATGGAGGGCAAACGTCTCAAACCTTCTGGTGATATTTGTAGGCAAAATACCAATAAAAAAAGTCAAAAGGGTGCGACCACCTGCACAGTGTCATGCCAGAGGGGATAAGAATGGCTAAACTTATCCCCCAACTATGGATTTAAAATGCTGTTTATTCAGGTTAAGGCGGAAAGAGGAAAATCACATCTAGGACAGATTTGCCAAAAGTACTGACAGTACTTCTGACAGAGGCACACATTTAGTCAGATATCTCTGCAATGCAAAATACAGATGACCCCCACCCCAGAGAGGGGTCGTAATGATGAATACATGTAACAGAACACTTGCTATTAGCTACAGGATCACTGGATGGAAGGAAATAGCAAAGTAGCTCAGCCACCCCAATCAGAGCAGCTCTCCCATATATTAGTACGGAGAACAGGCGGGGGGTTCTTTTATGAGGAGGGGGGGGGGGGATCTCAGGATATGTATATTGGCTGTACTGTCCCATCTGACTATAGGGTGTGGGGTTGCACTTTGTCTCCATGTTATGGTATAGGGGGCGAGTCAAACACCCAAAATGTTCGCCAGTATTGCGAACTGCGAACATGCTATGTTCGTTGCGAACTATCCGCCGGGTGAACTTTTTGACCATCACTAGTGCTAAGTATAGTACTTATATAGTACTCCATTTCCTAATGGGACACATCCTTCTATGTATCTGTACAAGCCTCCTGCAGACTTTCCCCAAGTCTCCCTCTATCATGAGATCACAAGGAGATACTTTCTGGTGATCTTTATTTTTATGTTTTACAGAATGCTGCTCATATTCAAGGTCTTATCTGTATGCTCTCTCTTTGATATAATTAGATGTTGTGCATACAAGGTTGCAGAAATATGAATGCATCCTCTACAAGCAATACCCCCTGGGGAAGGCTATGTGCACTTTCCCATACTGCATTGTATAAGCAGGATACTTTAACAGTGCTTTGTGTACTCTAACTAGTTGGCAAGATTGTGCATGGTGTTCATGTATGTTCTAATTACAGAAGTGAGAGAGGTTTCAAAATGTTTGTGTTTCAAGGGAAAAAGAAGCTTTTGTTTTCTTAGATTATTTAGTCAGACCTCACTAATAAGATGTACAGAGTAGCGATACTTTATATAAGTAAACTGATAAATGTTCATGGCTTCCACTCTCTATGACATAAGGCTACATTCACACATACAGGAGATTTCGGGAAAAATTTTATTTCATCCAAAAGTTCCTGTATTTCAATAGTTCAACTTAAAAGGTGAAGCAAATATATAAAATAGACAGATTACATGCAAAGCAAGACATTTCAAATATTATTTTATTATCATTTTCATGAATATGGCTTATAGCTTATGAATAGCCCAAAATCTCTGAAAATAAGAATATTGTGAAAAATTTTCAATATTCTAAGCTCAAAGTGTCAGACGCTAATCAGCTAATTAATCCTGAGCCTTTAAATGGTCTCTCAGACTGGTTCAATAGGATCACAATCATGGGAAAGACTGCTGACCTGACGGTAGTGCAACCATCACTGACACCCTCCATAAGGATGGAAAGTCCCAAAAGGTAATTGCAAAAGTTAGATGTTCCCAAAGTGCTGTATCAAAGCCCATTAACCTCCCTAGCGGATGAGACGAACCCTGTTCGTTCGCTGAACAGGGCCCTCTCAACCGCAGGGGAAGCCAGCAGCGGGGAGACCCTATGCCTCCCCGGAAAGCTGCAGTGATTGTCTTCATCGCTGCAGCATTTCCGGGTTTGTTAATGGAGGAGCGCCGGCTTTCCCACTCACGCAGCTGGTGTCAATTATGACACCGGCTGCGTGAAGAGCCCCGGAGGGAGGGAGAGACTGACTTCGTACACTGCCTTGATTGCCCGTTTATAACGGCGCGAAACGGCCAGTGCGCTAGGAAGGTTAATAGAAAGTCATGTAGAAGGAAAAAGTGTGGAAGAAAAAGGTGCACAAGCAGCACACGCACAGGCGGATCCTGGACATGGGCTTCAAATGTTGTATTCCTCTTGTCAAGCCGCTCATTGTCAGAAGCGTCTTAACTTTGCATCTCATTTGGAAACCAAGGAGCCAGAGTCTGGAGGAAGAATGGTGAGACACAATCCAAGATGCTTAAAGTCCAGTGTGAAACGTCCACAGTCTGTGTTGGTTTGGGGAGACATGTCATCTGCTGGTGTTGGTTCACTGTGCTAGTCCAGAGTCCAGAGTCACCGCAGCCGCCTACCAGGAGATTTTGGAGCAGACACAGAGCTTTATAGAGATGCTGACTTCATTTTCCAGCAGGACTTGGCATGCTGCAGTCATTAATGCAAAATGGGCCCAAACCAAGTACTGAGTACATATGCATAATTTAATTTTTAAAGGTAAAATTTTTTTAAATAAAAATATTTGTTTTATTTATTTAATGTAATATTAAAATTTTCTGAGATTTTGGGGTTTTCATAAGCTGTAAGCCATAATCATCAAAATTATAACAAATAAAGGCTGAAATATCTTGCTTTGCATGAAATCAGTCTATTTCATATATCAGTTTCACGTTTTTATGTTGAATTTTTGAAATACAAGAACTTTAGGCCGATATTAAAATTTTTCGCAAATCACCTGTATGTCTATTAAACACCGTTTTTATGCTCTTGGGGCGCCCTCTAGTGGCTGAAAGTGTTTATGACGCCAGTGTGTTTAAAAAATGCAATCTGAGATGCTGCGTTCCAGCGCCTGGCAGTCTGGAGATCGCTGCAGACGGGAAGACGCAACATGAGGCTCGCTAAACATGAGGGTGTTTATAAACGCTCCATAAGAGCCTTCTCACTGTGAGCAGGCGCCTGAACACAGCGGCGGGTGCTTTTCAGGCTGCTGCATCGTCAGTGTTAATGCTTCCTTAAGAAAAGGTCAGGCAGGGTTTCCCAGATGTCTTAAGCTGCAAAAAAACTACTGAAAAGCACTCTGCAAAGTGCTGCAGAGCTTCCCTTTTGGATTCAATAAGGTTTAATGACTGAATGACCATGCAAACCAGACATGAAGCATTAAATAAGTGACCATAAAGTCCAATACATGAGAGACAACAGGTCAGGGCCCTTGTGGTTTCCCATTAATATATATGTGGCTTGAAGTTCTCCTGGTTCTTCAAGGGCACCTAAACCCACCAGACAAACGTTTTCCTGTAGTTAGCAACCCCTACATTATTGGAGCAATATGTAAATAAAATATAAAAAATCCTTACCTGTGAGGAGATATATGTGTATTTCCCCCCTCACGCCTCCTCCTCTGTGGATCGATCTCAGCAGGGGAGGCATTGAGCTCCTCACAGTGTCTGACACCCGACATTCTTCTGCATTCTTCTGTAAGCTGTTAATTTTTTTTATCCTGCTTTCACTTTGTGTCCATTGACACACATTGTATCTGGCGGCCCCTGGTGGCCTGGTGGCGTTATTGCAGCCTTAACCCATTCCAGACTGGAAGCCAACACTATCTAAATTGGCGGCTCCCACAGATGGCAGCAGGATAGCTAAATATATATTTTTTTAGGTTTTTGAGCAACTTTGATCTATTGGGAAAGTTTAGAGGTAAGTAAAAATGTAATAAAATTTTCTGGTGTTTTTTATTTTTGAGTTTTGGTGCGCTTTATATAGATGAGAAATGTTTGCACAGACACATATGTGAATGTAGCCCTATTACTTTTGCCTGGCTGGATACTTTTTTGGCCTGGTCTTTACCTGGTATGTAATGGCTAGGATATTGGTACCAACTTACAACATTCGGGGACTCCCGACCAACTGTAGACAGAACAGAAGCTTCAACATGGAGACATGGTCAAGGTGCACAGCAAGGTCAGATAAGGTATGTAGAAGGGTCAGGGCAGGAGGCAATCAAAGCTGTGGTTGCGGTCTGTAACAGAGACAGACGATTAACTGAATGCTTTCATAGGGTTCTACCTAGTTCAAACTCAAAGAGAAGGGTAAGTGCACTATTATTTTGTTGATCGTCAATTTTAATTGCGAATATGGTCACTTTGAGGATTCGTGAAGATCTAAAATATAATGCTATATTTTTGTAATTGTAAACATTCAAGATTAAAATT
Organism: Ptychadena robeensis; assembly: GCA_036250615.1. Classification (NCBI taxonomy): domain Eukaryota; kingdom Metazoa; phylum Chordata; class Amphibia; order Anura; family Ptychadenidae; genus Ptychadena; species Ptychadena robeensis. The sequence goes on from CM070033.1 coordinate 163,872,731, forward strand.
CATCAGTACCCGAAAACTACCACGCATTGTATTTGCTGTATGCGCATGTACAAGTGTCAATTTGCGCAACAAAGGTAATAATGACTGGAGATCTCAAATTTACGAATTTATTGTGAATACTGTGATATTGTGATATTTTGTGAATACGAATATTACCTATGCTGCTCTTTACTACACTATTACCCTGACCTAGCTCAAAGTACCCATCAGTCCGCAGATTCACACTTACAGATTTATTTGCCATTGTCTGCCCTCACATTAGAGCCCCATGACTTCTATAGGACTCCTCTGCCATTGTTTCAAGACACAACACACAGCCCTATTGCGCAGGCACAGACAGGGAGGAGCAATTTGCTGTTTCAAATAATAGTTTGAATCTGCTGAGCAGCAGGGTAGGTCAGAGTTAAGTTAGCCACACACAGCTCGATGAAGTAACAGAGTAGAAGAACATCGGGCGGTGTGCACGCTCACAGCTCCCAATGTCCCTCTAATCTGTTACTTCATCTGAGCCATATAAACAGGTTTCCAACATGTTGGAAAACCTTGGTGAAAATCCATTGCATTGAATAGGGACAGCGAGTCTCCATCCAATGTAATGGACAGGCTGACAGCTAGCCGTACACAAAGGCAGCTAGCTGCAGCATGTTTAGCTAGCTGCTCTGTGTTTGTGAAGGGGGCGTGGCCAGCACGTTCCTAGCTCTGCCAGAAGAGGGGGGGGGGGCTGGCTGCAGACGGACTTCTCTATTCTGCTGGAGAAGCTGTCTGCTTTTTAGGCTGTGTAGAGACCCGTGGGACCGGGAAACCAGGTCCCCATTGTACAGTAATTGATGTGCCTATCAATTACTGGTGCACATTGAATACTGTCCGATTGATCGGCACATTGATTACTGTCCAATTGACGTCACCACGCTGTAATTGATCGCCGGTCGATGTTCGATGTAAAATGACATTTGATAAAAAATTAAGAGAAGGCATTGACTCCATATACATGTACAATATAACTAATTTAAATAAAAACAGTGCTCCTACATAACCCAATATTGACGAAGATTACAAGCATGTCAGTATGTTAGATTTACGCTGTTGATCTTTGTTATGAAGCATAGTGTTTTTCAATATTAAGTGAAATAAATCTGGGATTATTTAATTAAACAATCTTGGGATCTGTCCAGCCCCTTCCCAGGGTGAAATGAAAGGCATGCTGAAAGGACAACTTTTACAAGCTCAGGACTGACTAGAGCACACCGGTCTTGTTTCACAAACTTTCATTATTATTTCAGCATTTCACCTTTTTTTGCCTTTTAGGTCTAGGTGTAAATAGCTAAGAGCATATTGTATAGGGAGGCGATATACAAGAGAGTTTGCTCCTTAAGTCACATAAAGATTAATATTTTTTGCCTAACATTCGCCTTCACTATATTGTGTTTCACTACCCCATTTAATTGTTGGAGTAGAGCTACGTACACAAGATGGGGACCAGGACTTGTGTTGACTTGGACAGAAGTTGATGCCCTGAGTCTATATTATAGGGTCCTCTACATGTGAACAGAAATATTTTTGGAATTAAGGTAAGCATCAGTTATGGAAGTTTTAGTACTCTTAGGCTGCTAGCCACAAAATCTTACACTCCTTTCCCTCTAAAGTTGTTGAGAGGGGGTGCTAGCAACACCACATACTACCTCCCTCTCCCTTCGTGCAAACACAGTGCACACAGTGAGCACACACAACCCGGTTGCTATGCCGGGCCCCCTAGATGCAGACTGCCGGGCCCCCCTAGCTGCTTGGACCCGAAACGGCAGTGCCCTCCCACCCTGACAGTGGCCCCATACATGTCAAAGGGCGCACAATTGATACCACTCAAAAACAGGGGAAGCCACATTAGATGGTTATGAATATTCACAGAGTGACGAAGCGGCCATCGATCTAGCGCCCATGTATGCGTGTGGGCACCTTAATGCTTGTCCGGTGTGGGAAAGATTGTTTACAATTGTAATGTATTACTTTTATAGTTTATGCATTTAAAAAATATTATCAGGCAAAAATATTGGCTACTTCAGTCCTTAAAATTGGTATCTATTACTTTGGTATTGGTATGTTTAGGTTTTCAAGATGAAAAAAATTTTTTTTATATATATATTTTATATCTCACATCTTTTTGCTCTCTTCTCCAGCTGGGTTAGAATTTAAGTAAGTAGCTAGCGTTGGACTTTACTTTTTGGAAATTCTGTATAAGTATATTATGTAAAATCTGTGTCAAATATTTGATACAAATAAAAAGATCTAAAACTTGACAACCATTGTAGCTCCCCTTTTAATAATGATAACCAGATCATTTGTATGTTTATATTAAAAAGAAAGCATTGCTATAAAGTATTAACAAAATACAGCAGTTTTACTAAAAATGTTCAAGTTGGTTCCAGTTCATACAAGTTTGTAATGCATTCTATAAACAATAAAACAATAAATATAGATTGTGGGTTATCTATGTAAAAGGAATTGCTTTAGTGTCTCTGGGAGGAGGAGATGACATATTTTATGATGCTCTTTTTGTCCAAAGCACTTTCTAATACATAGGCGACAAATCTGCTTCAAAGTCAGCGGCCCTGGGAAAAGAATTCCACAGATGTTGAGAGAATAAACATAACAGACAAATCAACTAACATAAAAAACACAAAAGAATCTGCTTCTTAGTATTTGTTCCAGCACCAGCTAAACAAAGCAACAGTAGCAATGCATAGTAATGAAACTTTATAATACACATACATTAATTGCATGGAAATGTTTATGTAATTAATGCATAACTTAGTTTTGTTGTCAAGCAAAAGATATTGACATCACAGCCAAAGATAATTGCTTAGATAGTAACAAGTACATCTTCACTCTCTCTGCAACAAGAATAGCCGGGGCGGAGCTTTCAGATAGAAGATCCGCCCACAGCTGGATCTCCCTTCTGTACTGTATTGTTTATATCAGCGGAGCCCTGCTGATATGACCAATGAAGAGCAGACAGAGATAGATGAAAGAGCTGCCAGATGGCGTCTCATCCATCATTCTCTGCATGTGTGCGAGGGCTGCACGCAAACTGCAGCTTTCACACACACAGCCATAGAGGGGAGACATCTGCATGCAGCTTCCCCTCAGCCCCCTCTTCCCTGTTGTGTGAGAAACATGACGTGATTTGCTGGGTGCATCTTATGGTCAGGTGCGTCTTATGGTCCAAAAATACGGTAAGTAAAGTGTTTATTATTTATATGACTCCTAAAAGGCATCTGAACTGTTGATAGATAGATAGATAGATAGATAGATAGATAGATAGATAGATAGATAGATAGATAGATAGATAGATAGATAGATAGATAGATAGATAGATAGATAGATAGATAGATAGATAGATAGATAGATAGATAGATAGATAGATAGATAGATAGATAGATAGATAGATTTAAAATTACTATTTTATTTTATTATTTGATAAATTTACAATTTTATTATTTGATAAAAATGTGTACACCTGTGGCCAAAAATATATATCCACAATTTTCTAAAGAACAAGTGTGTTGTGTTTTATTTTTTTATGGTTTAGTAATACTGGGATCACCTGAGCATTGTCAGGGATTAGGGAAGCTGGAAACAATTCTGTTTCTGACTTATCTTGGGGGATAAACAGCAGTCGTACAGGTCACCAGGGAGGACTTACCTAACACACTGTTAGAGGATCTGTCTTCATGGTGCCGAGCCACTCCGCTGCTGCAAGGCTCAGCGTAGTTGAATACGTTGAGTCTTTGCACCGGCGGATGTGTAGACAAACCATCCGCCGTGCAGGCAATGTCTATCTGCTATGTCAGGAGCCCGCTAAGCGTATACGCAAGAGGGTCCTGACGTATGTGGAAACTTACCCTTAGAGTGTATATAAACCCAAAGTCTATTTAATTATTTGCTATTATTTTATGCCATATAGCATGTTCTTATGTAAATAAACTTTTACAAATCTGTTGAAAAGTTTCTTAAACCTAGACATCTCGATCCATGGCCGGCTTTTAGTAGACTCACGATGTGAGGAGTCGGGTACAGAACTGACGGGAATCCTGTGTGCTCCACCCACACAGGGATTCCCGGCAGATTGTAGCTAATTAACTGACTACAAGAGGATCTGCCATAACAAATACCGGCAGGATGGATCACCAAACATTCCGACTTTTTGGGTAGAAACTGCAAGGTGGGCAACCCTGTAGTTGCAACTGGCCGGTTTTGCATGCGCGTGCACGCCGGTGGATTGCCTGCAACTACTGCCGGTAATGGGCACATCTATGGTCGGTTTTAACTGGCGAATTCTACAATTACAACTCCTTTGGTTGGTGGTTGGTATGCCTGAAAGGTCTTTAAGATAGGCAGCCTACAACCAACTGACAGAGTTTTAAAGTGGCTTAAAATTGACTGCCTGAGACAGTACCACAAAATAAAGGACTGTATACAGCAAGGCATGACATCAACCAAGCTGAAAATAGATGTACAGTTCACTTTAGGATTTAATGGGTGGATGTTGAAGGCCTTCTTTGAGCTAAGCATACCAGTCTCTGTTGTTTAGGGAATCAAAACATGCTTTGGTTGTAATTTCCTTTGATTGTTAGATAATGATTAGTTGTTATAATAATCTTCAGCTATGCCCACATGAACGTTATAGTCTACCTTCTCTTTTTAAAAAGATATCCTGCAATGTGCTATGTGGAGGGATGAGATCAGAAGGTCGTTTTCCATCTGCATTTTTGACCTGTGTGCTTCCTCCATAGTCAATAAGAAGGTTCACCAGATCAGCATTGCCGGTTCTTGCAGCAGCATGTAACGGGGAGTCTAGATCTTTACCAGTATTTGCACTTGCTCCTATTGGATAAAATAGGTTGTATTTAAAATTGTTTAAATGCTACAGAAAAAAATGTAAACCTATTATGAGAATGATTCCTTACCTAATTCAAGAAGTCTTTTAGCAGTGTCCACTCTCTGGTTCTCACAAGCCACATAGAGTGGAGAGCCTAGGTGTTTTACATATTGTTGTATACTAACTCCAGAGTTTGACAAAGTCTCTACACATTCTGTGTGGCCTGAAACACAAAACAGAAGAAGAAAAATCTGTTTAATATGGCTTAAACTTTCAATAGTTATATAAAACCCCAAAGATCTATACCTGTCTTACAAACCCTATGTTGAAGCACCCATTTACATAGTCATGGTGCTATGCAATGGGTTCTTTATGGTTTCCATATAATACCACTAACATATAGCAGTAGGTGTTCTGTGTGCTTCTAAAATCTGGGTCCCAGTGGCAGTAACAAAAGGTTAGACTCCTGGAAAAGAACGTAAGTGTATGGTCCAGAGTCTCTTAAGGCTGCCATACACGGCACAGATTCGTGCCGGATTCCGGCGCGATGGATTCCGGGCGCGTGCACGCGGATCCATCGTGCCGGAATCCTCTGCAGCCCACCTTGCCCGTCCGACCGCATCCGATGGATCGGGGGCACAGAATCGGATCCGAGGAAGAACCAACCTGTTGGTCTTTTCGGGTCCGATTCTGCTCTGATCAGGGGGCGTTGCGGTCAGGGAGCCGATCCATCGGACACGGATCCGGCCGTGCAAGGTGGGCTGCCACGATCGGATTCCCTAATTGGCTGATCGTTCTCACCTGTGGATGCCGGCGGAATCGCCGGAATCCATCGGTGCTGAATCGATCAGCCAGGGAATCCGTGCAGTGTATGGCTAGCTTTACATCCCCACTCGTAGATCCCACTGCTGAGTGACCTAACCTAAGGAACAGGGTAATTCTGCAACAAGGATTATTCTGCAAGTGTATCAGAGGATGTGGGTAAAGCCCTGTCCCTGTGTCAATGCAGCCCAGATGGCAATCCTTCAATCTACATTGCACTATTGCAAACAGGCAAGCCCTGCACTCGGAACTCAGTCAGCCTTGGAAGGTTAGTTGTTAGATCTTTTGAAGTTGATCAAATGGGAATTGATTCCTACCCACCTGGTTCATTCGACTACAAGTGATGTCTTTTTTGGTTTCCTCTTGTGGCAGAAAGTGGTAATGGTGCTTTAAAAAAAAGGAACAGATCCTCTGTGTAACAGTACAAATAATCGATTTTTGAAAAAGAAAAAGAAACCTAAAGAAGGGCCTGAATCCTGCTCCAGCACTTTTTGAAACATCTAACAATATAAAATGTAATATTGTACAAGGTGCAGATACATTCTATTCCAGCAATCTATTTTTCCTTTAATTCCTTGTTTAGCTCTCATGTTTAGCTCTCATAATATGCCATGTCACCTACAAGTAAAAGGACTGCGCGATAACAAAAGACGAATATTTTCTGAGACACAGGAGCCAAGTCTTCCCATTTACTTTGCAGCTTCAAAAAAATCACTAACAGGAACAGAGCTCAATTTAAAGTAATAAGGTCTGCACAGCACAGACCTGGTAAGTTGCTTTTAATAACGTGCCACTGAAAGTCATACTGGCTGTATCAGCAATTAGTTGCCCATAATGTCATCCCTTTATCACTCCTCAAGATTTATGTCTCAGCAAATGGAGCTGTACTGGCAGAGGAACACAGCAGTTACATGGGAAAATTGGTAGAACTGCAACACCAGCTTGTTCTTCTTGTGATGTTACAACCCGGGAAATTTACACAGGGTCAAGGTCGTAGGATGTAATAAAATAATTCCTTGTCAAGGTCGCAGTTATATAGTATACCTCTATGACTCAATCCAATCAATACATCTGGGAATGCTGGCACCATTGTCCTGATGACATCATAAAAGAAAGAACACCATATGAATAACAATGACCAAAAATCCCAAGTATTCCTTTATTGTTAATTCTACATGTATTATATTTTCAAAAGAACAGTTCACACTGAACTTTTCCAGTGAAAAAAATATATAAATATAGGTGAACACTCAAAATATATCCATCAAACGCAAATTTTTCTGACACCTGTGTGATTCTAGACTTAAGCTTGAAGAAGAGATCCGAGAAAGTTTGCTTTTTTGGCCAATACAAAAGGGTATCATCTAGTCCAGTGATTCTCAACCTGTGAGACAAAACACCCTTGGGGGTAGGGATGGACCGAACTGTTCGCCGGAGAACAGTTCGGCCGCGAACTCGGCATGTTCGCCGTTCGCCTCGCCGGCGGACAGTACGGGTGTTCGACCCGTCCTGTTCGCCGGCCAGAAGAAGATCTAAATTCTTCCTCCGGCAGGATCAGAACCTGCGAGATCGTGCCGGAGGAAGAATGTCTTCACTACAAGACCGGGCATGAAGCCGGTCTTGTAGTGAAGATTCCGGCTCAGAGTAGGAAGTGACGTCAGTGACGTCACATCCGGCTCCCGCAACCAGGAACGATGCGTTCCAGGATGCGTTCCATGGACCGGATGTGACGTCACTGACGTCACATCCGGTTTTTCCGATTCAAATTCCCCGCCTAGAGGCGGGGAATTTGAATGTGTCCGCGAACAGGGCGGACGGCGGACATCTTTAAAAGTTCGACCCGCCCTGTTCGCGGACACTCCGGGCTGGTGTTCGCCCATCTCTACTTGGGGGTCGAACGTCCATTTCACAGGGGTTACCATGTTCGCTGGAAGCATCAGTGAGCATCATTGCTTAGGAGGGAGGGGACGTTACTCTTCCTCCTAACTTCCCACCTCGCACATCATCACCACATAAGGGTGGGAAAATATAAGGGAGGGGACATTACACTTACCTGACGTCACTTCCATAGCTGTCAAATTTGAAGAAAAAAAACGGGGGACATACAGGAAGGGATGTCAGTGACGTCACTTTCGGTATAAGGGTCTTGGTACTTCCGCGTTCCACGTACCAGAAGTAATGTCACTTCCAGCACCGGGCTTACTTTTCGGCATCACTCTGCCTACAAATGTCCCGCTTGTGCTGATAATGTGCGGGGTGGGACATTATCAGGGAGAAAATGCCCTCTCCCTGCTACATCAGCGCGATTTCAAGTATCAGTGACTTTCCCGGCCAAAACAGGAAGGTTGACAGGTCTGCACATCTAATATTTGGAACTGGAACTTCCACATTCCAAATACAGGAATACTGTCTCAAAGTGACACTTTGAGACGTCATTTCCAGGGTCGCGGATCAAAAAAGGTTGAGAACCTCTGATGTAGTCCATGTCTCCATTTGTCTCCATGCTTTAGTATTTTTGTGGCATTGAATGCTGAGTTTCTGCTTTATAGACACAGAAGCTTTTTATGTCTGTGTTGACTCACACATTGTGTCCACACACATCGCGTCAATGTCAACTTTTGGGTTGGTTAAAGCAAAGTGTTCCACAGTATTTCCAGATTCTTTGTGTTTATTTAGCTGTCTTTAGAACTCTTAAGGTAGCAATACACTGTTCGATATTTCCATTTGATTGACCCAAAAAATTGGTTTACGTAAGATCGGACGGGAATCGATTACTGCCCACCTGGTAGGATTGACCTAAAGTGATCGATATCGAAAATGTATCAGTGATCGCAGTGATCGGATGTGTTAGTAAATTTTCATAGATCATAAAATCTAGTATCTGACAGGTTTATATGACTATGGCACATGCACATCAAACTCGCACGGGTGTGAATTGATCACACTGTATGGTGGTACTGTAGCAGAGAGCAGTGGTGTGCGGAGGGTGAAGGTCCCTTTAAGACCGTGCCCCAGCATGCAACGGGACCTTCCGAGGAGATAAGAGGAGTTTACCAGGAAGAGGCGGTGTTTAGTCAGGGGATTGAGGAAGAACGACAGGTTTGCCCTGTGCCCCTATCCCCAGCCGGGACTCTAGTACAGCCTGCTCTGTCTTCTGGTTGCAAGACAATCAAATTGCAAAATAATAAAACCTGTGTATAGCTACCGTAAGTCTCTTTTTTCTATGTACTATCAATGCACTTACATTTATTATTTTATTATTACATTTTATTTTTTTATGTTGGTCACTACCCTGTATCCTCAGGATGTAATGTGCCAGACAAGGTAAGAAGTTCAGCTATTGTGAGCAGGTTCACACTAAGGGGATCCTGTTCCTTGGGGTACCTGCCTGAGACGGGAAATCTCACAAGTAGGGAAGAGCCAGACCAAAGGTGTACACATTCGCCTTACCCAGGGATGTGGATAGGCACATACAACAAAAAATGGTGCCCCGTGCAGGACTAGGCTGGTACCAGTTATTTCTTAAAGTCTGGTTAAAAGGCCCAGCTCATGAAAGTGGGGTGAGGGAAAACATGCAAACTGCCTCAACTGTAAATCTGGGCCCCTTGAACACTTATATAAGGGCAATAACTTGGTAGGCTCCTCTTAACCTGGCCCCTGGGCAGATAGTTGCAGCATCGCCCACTTCAGAAGGAATTATGCAGGCCACAAATGTGTTGGTTAAAGCGGACCGACTACCAGAAGTACATAATTAAATGAATGGCACTAGAAGTGCCGCTTTCTGGGAGAAAAGCACAAAAAAACCAAACGTACCTGCAATGAGTAATTAGAGAAGATCCCTCGTAGCCTCCCCTCACTTTCTGGTCGGGCTACCGAGATCTCTGAGCGCAGTGTTTGCTGGTTAATTCTACAGTATGATCTCAGCTCTCCATTTAAAGTATATTTAGGAAAATTCCCATAGAAAACCATTGAACGCCCCCAGTGGCCACCCACAGGGCACTACCTGTGGACTAACTCATTCGAAGACAAACCTCATTCGAAGACAGCATCCCTTGGTCTACCTACCTTCTAACAGGATTAACTGTGCAATTCTGATACTACAATAATACATGACCCTTGCTGGATGTTGGGCACTCTCTTGGTCGCCCGTTCCCTGGCAGGAGCGCGTATATGGCCCCGTTTGGTCACAACCTACTAGGCTCTACAAGCCTAACTTAGTTCCATGAAACACATTACTCCCGCACATACCCCTGATGAAGTTTTCGTAAAACGAAACACACGTCGGGTTGGGAGCCTTGTTATCCATCTATGTGCATGTGGGACCACTATCAGATCTGTCATAATTATGTTTCGTTATTGTTAGTAATTTAATGTTGAGCCTATCACTGTTTTCAGGGCCTGCGGCCCAATTTTGATGTTTTATTCAATAAATGTGTATATGTAAGTTTTACATATAGACCTCTTGACCTGTTTCACCCCCCATTCTGGAGCCCTTAAAGTCCCCTAGCCCCTGATTGTCTCAGGGGGAATGTACTGATCTGGGCTAATGGACCTAGGTTCATCCTTCTAATGATTTCCTCTATATTGTTTTTTGGGATGTTGGCTCCCGTGCCTAAAGAATAGTATCCCTCTTTTTCGGAAGCAGAAAAAAACATGATCAAATGTCCAGAGAATCCAGAGATAAACATAATCAGGTGATCAAATTGATCATGTGATTCTTCATGAGTACTTTTCCTAGAAGGAACTTTCCATTTCTTAAACTAAATACAGAGAAAGCATTATGCAGTAAGAATAATTACCTCTCTTGCATGCCTCGTGTATTGGAGATGCTACATCACATATTGCATGTGGGTTGGCTCCATGCTGTAGCAGTAAACTCACACAGGCTGTGCTGCCACTGACACAAGCATTATAAATTGGAGTTTTCCAGTCAATATCCGGAATGTTTACCTTGGAGGGAAGCAAGCAGAGACATCTGTAAGTTAAACGTGAAAGTTCACAGAAGCAGATTACGTTGCTGCAGTCTATACTAGAATAGGTCAACAAAGTGTTTTTTTCTGGACTAGTTTAAAAAAATCCATTTATATTTTGGCATAGAAGCAAGGTCTATAGAACATGAAGACCTGGTTACGTCATCAGCTAAATTCAATATTCTGTGATGTCCATCCATCTTTCATTCTGTAATGATGCAGGTAGCACATGTTTCTGCAGTTAAAGGGTTCCATATCTGGTTAAACCTACAGGTAGGGCCTGAGCTGGAACGGAAATGGTACCTGAACACATGGGGGAATCAAGGGAGACAGAATTCAGAGGATTGAGGATTGATGGATTGAGAGTCAGGGTACTGCCAATCGAACAGGCAACATGTTGATAAATCCCTGTTCAATTGCCATTACTTTGGAGGGGGACCAAACTGACTAAAGGTATGACCACTTTTAGTGTCTTGCACAAAGATGGATAGTGCTGGAAAAGATTAAAGGCCTCAGAGAAAGCCTGCACCTGAGCCTGAGGCAGCTTGAAGACCACCTGCAAGAGTGCATCTTTTAGAGTAAAGCTCCACTTAGGCAGTTTGGGAGTGGATGCGGCACTGTATTTCAGCCGCGGTTGAACCGCACCCATTACGCCCAGTGAGCTGGATCCATTGCCACGGACTGTCCATAGTGCAGTGCTGACAAGGAAAAAAATTCTGTACTCCCGTAGTGGTAATTACCTGAAAAGGACATCAGCCCTGAAACATACTTTGCAGAATGGACTCTCTATAGTCTATCAATATTGTTTGTATAAACCCCAAAGTTTGTGTTTAAAATCATTTTTAAATATTTTTTTAAATTGTTACTTTTATAATATATCCACTGACAACTGTCATTCTAAGCTGTGGTGTATGGAGGAATAATGAGTGGAGGGATGTGGCACGGTCAGATTTCACTCTCCAGCAGGAATCTGGAAAGAAAGGTGGTTGGAACCATCAAAACCTGAACTAAATATGAAATCCATCACTTAAAAAATGTAAAAAACCTGAATAGCCTGTGCCAGTTTGTTGAAACATAGCAATTGTTTTGAAACACGGAAACATTCGTGAAATATGGAGAGTTGCAACACTTGTGGCTCTTAAGACAGAAAATATTTTGAAATTACAATGTGTGGATTGAGGATCATACTGAGGGTAAAAGCAGGCCTGGCATGCAAAAATCGAGAAGCAAGACATACAGTGGAGGAAATAATTATTTGACCCCTCACTGATTTTGTAAGTTTGTCCAATGACAAAGAAATGAAAAGTATCAAAGAAAAGTATCAAAGAACAGTATCATTTCAATGGTAGGTTTATTGTAACAGTGGCAGATAGCACATCAAA
>CM070033.1:163888564-163912500 GCA_036250615.1 Ptychadena robeensis
AATTCCACTCCTCTTCTACCAAACAAAGTTGTGCAACAGGGGGGGGGGGTGCAGGTGCAGGTGGGCAGCCCGGAATGCGGCCACCGAGGCCCCAAGATAATGCCCACCGGGCCCCCCTAGATCCTAGATGCTCGGGTCTAGGACAGGATTGCTCCAATTGACCCCCTGACGGCAGCCCTAAGGAGGTTACATGTGCCCAGAGGTTGAACTTAGACTCATCACAAATGAAAGCCATTCACCTCTGACTTGTGTGTAACGTGCACATGAACCCTACAGGGACCATCAAGATTAGGTCTAACCAGCTGCCAGCTAGCATTGAAATGTTATGCTGTACATAGTAAATGGTGTATTTTCGGTTATTTTGAATGTGAAAGAATGCCGGTATATACAAAAAGATTTTTCAGCAGGGGTTCATAGCAGTAAAGTTTGCCACAATCACCTTAAAGGTCTGACTTGGCTCAAATTAATCTGCTAAAGTTACCAAGAAAAGTATAATTAAAAGAGGTAGTGATGGCTAGTTATTTCCCCCTGCCCCTCCTATACTTTTTTTGCGGCAAACAATTTGCAGGCATTTCCCCCAGCGAGACTTCCTTTGTTATGCACACAGCAGAATGTTTTCCTTCATTTTATGACATTGGCATCAGATCAGAACATTTATTATTTGCTTCTAATCATGTGTCCTTTTCATGGGAAAGTGCACAGAACACAGACTTTTTAGTTACTGTTGGGAGTTTAAAAGAATTCTAACTCATACGTTTCATATTTTTTCTCATATATACATATATGTGGTACTCTGGTACTCAAAAGGGGCATTATTGTTACACAGTTACTAACAACTTGGAGGCAATATTGCAGATGAATATTTCACATTTTTAAATTGCAGCCTCTAGGTAGAGCTCTGTGTAACAGACATCAATAGATCCATTGGGAGAAGTAGCCCACTCTTCTTCCGCAATCAAAATAAAACAGTTTAGGCTTATCTAATTATTATTATTACTATTATTATCATTTATTTATATAGCGCCAACATATTACGCAGTGCTGTACAATACATTAGAGTGGAGATACAAACACACAATAACACACAGGTACAGGTATGACATAGGAGGAGTAGAGGACCCTGCCCGGACGGGCTAACAATCTAATAGGTTGGGGAGCACTACATACATATAGATGGGACATGGGAGGTGAAGACATGACACTACAACTCTGCACAGGGTGCTGGTCAGTGACTCGAGGACAATAATAAACCCTTTCAATTAGCATGTAACTTATATTTGTATATGGCTAATGCACCAGTCAGAAAAGAAATCGGGATATGCTATTGTTGATCTGTTTTCAATGTTCATGCTCCAGGGTCATCCTCATTCTTGTCTTGCTAACTAATAATTCACTCTATAGAGCCAGTAAAATCAAAACAGCCTGATAGATCATTCAGTGGTAAACCAAGTAGTGATATCAGCTTCTAAAATATGACAGATGTGTAATTCCTTTATTCACTGAGCTGCTAGTAGGTAGCATGATCCTCTCTTTGTATTAGAGAATGCCCGCTATTTTTGGCTTATTGTTGAGTTGCGTGTTTGAGCCTGCCTGGAGATGAAAGGTCGGTTGACCTGTTTATGTAGACTTCAGCTGCTGGCTGTTAAAGAGGAAAGTCTGAGTTATTTCATGAGGAAAAAGGAATCTCTTTGGATCTACAAATTTAAGTTTCTGCAAATTCAATAGTTTCTGACTAATCATCTTTGATGTGAGCATGAGCTTCAATGTACAGATCAGGCAGTTTTACACAGATCGTTGGAGTGACTCCAACCTTGGGGCCCTCTGGTCCACCAAGTATATTTTGCTCGCAGGATTTAAAAAAAATTATTTAAGAAATACATTTCACAGATGTGTCTAACTTGATATTAATTTCCACATGCGTTATTGTATTATAGACGAAAAAGAGAGGGAAAAAACCCTTACAAAGAGATTTCCCAGTGGGCAAGGGGACTTTAACGGCAAAGAGTATATAGTTTCAATTGATTTTATTAAAAACAGCAATGTCAACAACATGATTTTAAGAATGAAATTCAGCCAAAAAGACATATTAAAAAGTTGGTACAGTATAAATACATATTTATATCTCTTCATATACACAGTATACATGTAATTGCATGCCCGACGCGTTTCGCGGATAAACGCTTCTTCAGGGGCTTGTCATGCGGGATAATATCACTAGATAAATGAAATTGAGGTTAGGGGATCACAGTCCAAAAATTTATTCTTCCCCCCGTTCTCCTGTTGTCTGAGATCCAACCCTAGCCACAGCTACAGCTATACCTCTTTGAATTGCTTAAGCAATGTACGCCTATTTGACCCAATATATACCTTACTAAATTATTTAAGTTCTTTGATACATTTTGGACTATGATCCCCTAACCTCAATTTCATTTATCTAGTGATATCATCACGCATGACAAGCGCCTGAAGAAGCTGTTATCCGCGAAACGCGTCGGTCGTGCGATTACATGTATACTGTGTATATGAAGAGATATAAATATGTATTTATACTGTACCAACTTTTTAATATTTCTTTTTGGCTGAATTTCATTCTTATAATCATGTTGTTGACATTGCTGTTTTTAATAAAATCAATTGAAACTATATACTCTTTGCTGTTAAAGTCCCCTTGCCCACTGGGAAATCTCTTTGTAAGGGTTTTTTCCCCTCTCTTTTTTGTCTATTTTATTTGGGATGTTGGCAAATACATTATATGTAGGGGGAATTATTTCATATATGTGTTATTGTATTATGCTTTGTTCCAATGTTTCAGCAAACCTAAGTTTGTTTCTATATAAAAAGGTTAATTCTTTGTAGATATTATTTCAATAAATATCATGGTTTTCCTGCAACTTTGTCAAAGTTTTTATTTTGTAATAATTGTAATTTTGGACCCTGCCCTAAGAACTCTTCCACTTGTGAACGACCACTGCAGGAAGGGTGGTAACGACGGATTTAAACTGAAAAAATTACCACAAACACACCATAAGAACTGTCATGGATGAGTTATCTAAACGCCCACAAGATTACAGTCGCTTGCAGACAAGAGCTGGTCGTTTTATGGGCTACTGCCAACTGACAGCAGCCCAGGAAATGACAATGAAAATGTAATGTAATGTAAATAAACACAGATAGAAAAATTTGCAGTCCAAACTGTGTGACAACTAGTTGTGGACAGTTCAGCTGTCTACATGGATGTCCGCATTCCTTGCAGCCAGCGAACAGTACGGGTGTTCAACCTGCCCCATTTGCCGGCAAGAAGAAACCTATTGTTCTTCCACCGGCAGGATCAGGAGCAGTAAGATCTCGCAGGAGGAAGACTCTTTTCTCTAAAGACCGAGTAGAGAACCTGGTCTTCTAGTGAAAGTCTCTGAAAACCAGAAGTAACTTCACATCCGAAAATCTGAATGAGGAACTAAGCATTCCATGTACCGGAAGTGACGTTAGTGACATCACATCCTGTAATCTGAATAAGGAACTATGCATTCCAAATTTTTCTGATTCAAATTCCCAGCAAACTGGTGGGAAATTTGAATCTCCCGTGAACAGGCAGACGTCTGACTTTTTAAAAAGTTTGATCCGCCTGTTTGGGAATGGACCTGGCCCATGTTCAGCCATCACTGGTGACAACCATGGCTCCTTCAATTAACACAGTGGAGGAGTGAATGTAGCAAAATACCATGTAAAAAAAAGTAATAACTTCCCCATGTGTATTGCTGCCCATGGTAACACACTGAAACCAGATTATTTTCGGTAGTTTCCTATGCCCAACTCTGTCAAGTCTTGCACACAATTAATGGGTTGTCCACACAGCTGGTTGGGGCTTTTTACAGTTTACTGGAGGAGTATATACAAGTTCTTCACCAGCACCCAAGGCAGGGATGGGGTTCAAGGTCCCCATACAAAGCATCACCTGAGCTGAATGACACAGCAGTGCTGCACCTCCAGCTCCTTCGATATCGGGCTCAGTGTGATGTGGTCATTACGCTGAGCTTGAAGGCTGATCTATCTCACGGGCATCGACCCGTGTATGGCAGCCTTAAGGGCCTCAAATGAGCTGTCTTAAATGTCTCAAAAGAGCAGATGGTTTGTTTGTTTTAATGCTGTTTTCCTTTACAGAGACATGTGAACAATAAAAAGCCAAACAAGTTCTGACCCTTCCCATTTGAATCTATAAAGAGAAAAAAGTTAGCAAAAGTGAGAATTTGCAAATTCCAGATGTTGCACCACGGTTGGTTCTGTATTGATTATCCTTCTACATTCTTGGTTTTGCCTGGAAGCTGTGATAATGATAAGTGTTTGATGTCAGGGTAGAGGGAGATTGTAAAGTGATGACAGAAGAGATATTACTCTGCAAATGAAGCACTGAACATGTTAACAAAAAACATTCTTCCCCTGCAAAGCTTTATGACAAATGCATCTTAACTGCACATTGTTCCAAATTATTATGCAAATGATATTGTTTTCTGAGTATAATTCGAATCTTACTGAACAATCCTCCGAATGAGAACAGTATTTAAAAAAAAAAAAAAATTAAATGTACTGTACAAATTATTACGCACAACAGAGATTCCAAAAATTTTATAGGAGAAAATGGTAATTTGTTTAATTTGCAGCATTAGGAGGATACTTACTACAATCAAAAGCTATTTCAAAGTTAGGATCCCTTTTTTTGCTTCACAATTCTTGCATCCATTAAACTTGTGAGTTTTTTTTATAGTTTCTGCTTGAATTCTCTAAAGGTTCTCAATAGGATTGAGGTCAGGGTAGGATGGAGGCCAAAGTATACGTTTCTCCCCTTTTATGCTGAAAGCATCAATGATGCAGAGGTATTCCATACAGCATGAGATGGTGCATTTTTATGTATGAAGATACTTTTGTTATGGAAAGCATGATTCTCAGGTTTGTATTCAGGCAGCAAATATGACTCCGCTACCTCTTTGGTGATGGCGCAGCCTTATTGGTACATATTGGCTGTCCACCAACCATCCACTATTTCATCTATCTGGACCACCCAGAGTTGCATGCATGGCAGCCAATGGTTAGTGGTGGCCGAATAAAAGGTTTATGTATAACTGAAATCCTCTGAAGCACCCTACACCTCACCTGCCAATCCTCCCATTTTTTCTGGGAAAGTCACATAAATCCCAGATTTTTCCTTGTATTTTGAAATCGGGTGAAGGTAGGAGGGAGGGGGCGTCACTCTCTCTCCTAAGTTCCCATACCTCTTGTGCAAATGACGTGCAGGGTGGGACATTACTAGGGATAGTAACGCCTTCTCCCTCCTAAGTTTGGCAGGAACTGAATAGGAAGGAGGGGGCTTTAATCTCCCGATACCGGAAGTGATGTCAATGACCTTTCAGTAGCTTCCCTCCTAACCTTCCTAGCGTTCTGATCGCGGCAGAGTACATAGAACACTACATAAAATTCCCAACCTCCCCCTGCCCCTGTCCACCCCCGTTGCCAGCGTCATTAACGATGCTGGCTATGTGGTCTCATTAACATGGCAGTCTATGGTGCAGCCGCCCTTCCCCATCACCGTGACGTGATCGGGAGGTTGCCCAACCCCGGAAGTGCAGCGGCCACAGAGAAAACCATTGCAGCGGGGATATGCAGGGTTCATGGGAGCCCAAACAAACTCCAGACAAGATAGCCTCGTCATAAACGCTAGGGAGGTTAATCCAATGTATTTGTCTGGCAGAAACCTTAAGGTGGGTTTTTTCACGTCTAGATTTTTTCGTCCGATAGACGAAAAACTAAAAATTTTTGGGTTGATTGTACAAAAATCTAGAATGGCAATTTGGTTCGATGGATAATTTTTGTTCGACCTCGAACCAAAAATCGTTCAAAAGGTTATCGAACATGTTGGTAAATTTTAATCTGTCGTAGTAATTTTGAATGTATTTTCATTCGATATTGGGATGAACGAACAAAAAAATCTAATGTTACTTTCGATACATGGACGAACGATGTTCGACAAAAAAATCTATTAAAAAGTCGAATTGGCAGTTGAGCGAACAAAAAATCTACACGTGTAAACCCATCTTTACTAATTTTGCCTTTATCTGCACAAACCTGTGTGTTCTCTAATGCTGGCCATACACTCTGAGATTAAAATTAGGATCCATTAAAACCGACCAATGAAAGCATTTTATCAGCCTGAAATCCGCACATGTCCACATGGTACAACCGATATATTACGATCGTAATTGCCATTTTTTACGGTCGTAATTTATTGGACATGTTGAAAATTTTTAATTGGTCTGGGAACATCGGGAAACTTCATACTGTTTTCATAGTGTTTACCGACCAATTACTGCCGAGGCTTCCCTTTTTAAAAAAAATACATCACAATGGCCGATATAAATGGCGATTAATTTCCATGACATCCTCTTAAAAAAAAAAAAATACGATCCTAAATTGGATTTTCAATGTGGTAGCTTTTTTGCCGAATATTACGATCCAAACCGATACCGCCGTCGGCATACATTGGTCTGTTTTAATGGATCGTAATTTTAATCTCGGAGTGTATGGCCAGCTTTAGTCAGCCACAAATCTTTTCACAGTATGATGATTGCGCTTACATTTCATGACATACCTTTTCCAAGGCATTTCAAACTTTACAGCATCAAAGAGATTCTTTTTCTTTCCCATATGGCTAATTGGGAAAACTAATTATCAGATGCCTGAGATAGATTTAATGATCAAAAGAGCCCTGAGACACAATACCCATCCTGCCCATAACAATATCCATGAGTTATGATGAAAAAAATAATAATCTTTATGACACTTCAATACAATTTGAATAATAATTTGAAACGATTTGTGGCAGTCTACCCAATACTTAGATTTTTAATGTACATGTTAAGTATATTAGATCAGCCCTTGAATACTCCAGCAGTCAGATCGTGGAACTGTCCACCTTTGCTCCAGCTATTCTCTTTTTTTTTTCAATAGTAGAGTGTTATACCATGTTAGCCATCTATAAATATAGAGAGTTTGGAGTTCAAGTGATACGTTTATTGGCTAACTGAAGTCGTTAGAGAAGCAAGCTTTCGGGATATCACAGATCCCTTGTTAAGGCGTCATACAATTCTGGGTTTAGAAGCTCACATTTATACACAAAGTTACAAGGACATAAATATTGTAAAAAAAAATAATGTTTTCTCAATAACTCTTCCTAACTCTGATCACTGTCTCCACTAACTAATCCTTCACTCTCACCTCAATCAGTTAAGTGTGTCTTGAGAAAACAGTTGTTTTTTTACAATATTTCTGTCCTTGTAACTTTTTGTGCATAAATGTGAGCTTCTAATACAAGTATTGTATCAGCCTGAAGAAGGGATCTGCGACATCCAGAAAGCTTGCTTTTCTTATGACTTCAGTAAGCCATCACTTAAACGGTATCACTTGAACTCCAAACTCTCTTATTTTTTCATAATTCTCTTTTAAAATTACTATAGGGTAAGTCAAAATTCATGGCTACTGGAAACATGCAAACCCTGGTACTCAATGCAGCAGTCCTCCATTATAATGCCTGAGAGGTGAAAAATGAATGAAAACGTATACAGAATCTACCAAACATTTGGCTTGACTCTGTATT
The DNA here is from genome assembly GCA_036250615.1 of Ptychadena robeensis. Lineage (NCBI taxonomy): Eukaryota > Metazoa > Chordata > Amphibia > Anura > Ptychadenidae > Ptychadena > Ptychadena robeensis. Next base: position 163,896,207 of record CM070033.1, read on the forward strand.
AACCTTTTAACCGCCCTAGCGGTCGGGACAGCTCCATCTCGTCCTGCACTTTCTTGTCTATTAGACCCTTATACGGACATATTTTGGGAAGTTACAGGCCTACAACATAAAGAATTTACCATTGAAGTCTATGGTGCACTTTTGGAACAGAAATCTGGACCTCAGTAGTGCGCTAAGGAGGTTAAAAGAGCGAACTACCCATTTGTAGGTTGTAAAAATGCATACAAATGCATACAAACTTCAGAGGAGACCATTTGTCATTAGCAATTATTAGAAGCCTAACCTGTACATGTAGTAGTAGCTTTCCTACCCAACTCCTAATCCACAATACGGACACACACGAAGCTATTTTTACTTCTTCTTTATCAGTGAATCTTGTGTTCCTGCTAGATGAGCCACTGCGGAAGTTGTTGAATGTTTGCTGTCCCAGAGGTGTTTTGGCCTGAGTGTACAGTACAAAGTGTGCACTGAGAATTTGGCTCTAATATATGAAAGCTGTGGGCTTCAGTTCTGCATATTTCCTAGTCTTGCATTTAAAGAGCAACTTCAGGCAACAAGAAGACTTGTGTCAATGAGGGTATTATGCTGTCCAGGAAATCTAACAGCTATGCCTACTGTAGAATGTTCTGCTTTAGATTAACTCCAACATTTCTGTCACAATTCTAGATAGGGTAAAGATGGATTAGAAATTCAGCCAAGTTTATGATGCGCTCTAGGGGAATTTTCTGTTTGGTCAGCAGGGAGAAGTACGGTAGATATAATTTCCCTATCTTCTTGTTTAAATGGAAACACAGTTCTGTAGACAGGGGCTTACTGCTTCCATGTAGTACTTATAAATCAGCTGATCAAACTGATCAAGTACTTATTGATGAATTCACTTGAAGGAGAATTTTTCATTAGGACAACTTGCTATCCATATTGATGATCATATCCAATTAACCAATTCTTTCCTTTTGATATATTTCTTTCCCTTTGATATATTCATCAATAGCTACAAAAGGTATACATCCATCATATGTATGTATGCACCTACTGCCTAAACCATACCTGTCAACCCTCCTGTTTTGGCCAGGAAAGTAACTTTTTATGGGGCTATTGAAATCGGGCTAATTGAGGAGGGAGGGGGCGTTACTCTCCCTCCTAAGTTCCCAACCCACTTGTGCAAATGATATTCGGGTGGGACATTACTAGGGAGAGTAATGCCCTCTTTCTCGCATGTTAGGCAGGAACTAAATAGGAAGGAGGGGACTTTAATGGAAGTGACGTCACGCCCTGTATTCCCAGCAAGAGAAATGGACATGTATGGCCCAAACATAAATATTACAATGTCAAACTAGCAGTGATGGCATCCTGTACTTTGCAGAAAGCAGAGCTTTGGGTGGGCTAAGAAATGTCTTCCCAACATGCTGCATAAAGAAACTAAAGGGGGAAGATACAAGGCCACTGTCTCTGCATATGAAGAGTTACTGGTCTTTATTGCAGGAATCTTCTATCCTAAGAACTTAGTGAAGCCAAACATTGTGACACATCTTCTCATTCTTTTTTTTTCCCCAAAACTCATTCTATGTTTTTTTCTATTTACATTCTCTTTATTTTTACGTTAGAAATCAATACAAATCTATGATTTACATAATAAACAGGCATTTAACATGTTTGGTTTTACCTGCCACTCTCCATGGCAGGTGAGACAGAGAAAGGGTAAGCAGGGAATTTAAAAATATGTGGTTCTAACTGTGAACCATGGAGTAGTGATGGTGTGGGGGTGCATTGCTGGTGACAATGTTGGTGATTTATTCCAAATTCAATGCACACTTCACCAGAATGGTTACCATAATATTCTGCAGTGACATTCCATCCCATCTTCTTTGCTATTAGTGGGTCCATCATTTGTTTTAAGAAATGGTAAAGACCTTAAACCAATGTTGATGCTATGCGAGGGGTATTTGACCAAGAAGAGGAGTGTGTCTGATCAACAATCACCAGACCAAAACCCAATTGAGATAGTTAGGGTTGAGCTGGAATGCAAAGTGAAGGCAAAGGTGCAAACAAGCATTAGCGCCTCTCAAAAATCCTTCTATGCTAAGTGAAAACCCTTTCATGGGACAACCTAATGCAGTGGTGGCCAACTGAGTTGAAATGGAGGGCCACAAGTGCGGCCCTCGGGATCACTAAAGGGCCGCATATAACATTTTTAACCTATACTGACTTATATAAACATTTTTAATGAAAAATTACATCAGGTATAGCTAGAAGACATTATTTCCAATGTTTTTTAAATAACAAAAAAAACCTTGTTTTAAATAATACTTCAAGCATTAGGGAACACTGTAGTATGGTAATGCACATTTTGGGCCATATCATCATAGGTTATGTGCCTCATAGATATCATTAAAGCCTTTGATTACATCTATGGGGCACATAACCTTTGCTTCAAAAGGGTATGTGTCACAATACAGTGGCTTGCAAAAGTATTCGGTCCCCTTGAACTTTTCCACATTTTGTCACATTACAGCCACAAACATGAATCAATTTTATTGGAATTCCATGTGAAAGACCAATACAAAGTGGTGTACACGTGAGAAGTGGAACGAAAATCATACATGATTCCAAAAATTTTTTGTTACAAATAAATAACTGCAAAGTGGAACTTTTTGGCCAAAATGCAAAACGCTATGTGTGGCGGAAAACTAACACTGCACATCACTCTGAACACACCATGCCCACTGTCACATATGGTGGTGGCAGCATCATGCTCTGGGGTGCCTCTCTTCAGCAGGGACAGGGAAGCTGGTCAGAGTTGATGGGAAGATGGATGGAGCCAAATACAGGGCAATCTTGGAAGAAAACCTCTTGGAGTCTGCAAAAGACTTGAGACTGAGACGAAGGTTCACCTTCCAGCAGGACAATGACCCTAAACATAAAGCCAGGGAAACAATGGAATGGTTTGAAACAAAACATATCCATGTGTTAGAATGGCCCAGATAAAGTCCAGATCTAAATCCAATCGAGAATCTGTGGCAAGATCTGAAAACTGCTGTTCACAAACGCTGTCCATCTAATCTGACTGAGCTGGAGCTGTTTTGCAAAGAAGAATGAGCAAGGACTTCAGTCTCTAGATGTGCAAAGCTGGTGGAAACATATCCTAAAAGACTGGCAGCTGGAATTGCAGCAAAAGGTGCTTCTACAAGGTATTGACTCAGGGGGTTGAATAATTACGCACACCCCACTTTGCAGTTACTTATTTGTAAAAAAAATTTGGAATCATGTTTGATTTTCCTTACACTTCTCACGTGTACACCACTTTGTATTGGTCTTGCACGTGGAATTCCAATACAATTGAATCATGTTTGTGGCTGTAATGTGACAAAATGTGGAAAAGTTCATGTTACTGTATATACTATACAATCACCCCATGTTCATTGGTGGAATAGTAGGAGAATAGGTACTCAACAGTCTGCTAGTGATGGCCGAACTTTGGCCATGTCCGTCCGCGAACGGGCGGACGGATTCAAATTTCCCGCCTCTAGGCGGGGAATTTGAATCGGAAAACCCGGATGTGACATCAGTCACGCATAGTTCCTGGTGTGCTAACCGGATGTGACGTCACTGACGTCACATCCGGGTTTGTGAGCCGATTTTAGACTGAAAGACCGGGTTCTCTACCCGGTCTTTCAGTGAAAAGATTCTTCCTGCGGCGGGATCTCGCTGTTATGATCCCACCGGAGGAAGAATAGAGGGCTTATTCTCGTCGGCGAACAGGGCGGGTCGAACACCCGTACTGTCCGCCGGCAAGAAGGAGGGCGAACATGCTTGTTCGCGGCCGAACTGTCCGCCAACACTAGATAAGGGGAGAAGTGAGGGACTTACTCAGGCACCATCTGGGTCCCTGATTGGCTTTTACGTACATTTATCAGGTAAGTATATCGCTTCTCCTCCTCTTCCCACTCTTGGAAATTAGAAAGGACCTGTCAGGGGGGGAGCGGTGGACAGGTGAGTTCCTATGCAATAACAGTTAGGTTTCAGGGGCCACAAGAGGAGGACTGAGGGGGGCCGCCATTGAATGCCCACAGGGCCGCAGGTTGGGTACTAATGAATGTGAATGAGATTTCTGCTGTAAGTACCTAACTTTTTGGTTCCGAATCAAACAGTTAGGAATCGATCGCACTTAATGTCAGACAAACCATCGCTTTGGAATCGCAAAAAAATATGGACAGGTCTATGGCCACCTTAAGAAGGTGGCACAGGACAATGCATGGACTAGATAGAAATGTTAAGCCAGCCATACATGTTGTGATTTCCCCTGTGATCGCAGTAAAATCAATTGAACATGTGATAGCAAAATTGACATTCGCAGTGTACACCACTTTGAGAAATCGATTTTTGCTCGATACTTTGGATGCGGACCGAGGGTCCCCATCCAAAATAATGGCAATCAAAAATAATTACCAACATGTCGGATTACTGTTCGATTGGTGGGCATCCATGGATTCCTGAGCGTTCGATCACCACAAACGCATGCTGCATTGAATCATTTGGGAATCGAATGTAAAATCGACCCATATACAGCTTTAGTGTATATATTGTGAGCAATACAGAAAACGTTTGAAAAAGAAGAAGGGGGGGAACTAGGCCCCAAAGGGTGGCCAATCCTAAATGGACTTTAATGGTGAGTATATATATAGCAGGTTCCAGTCAAGGGATTGACGTTGACTATTTATTGGCACATCTTGACACATCTTGACACAGTCAAAATACACGATGTTGGTATTCCACAATACCCAAATTATACAGATTGGTGGTGTCGTCTTAGCGATCAGGAGCATTCGATCTCCCCACATTCATACACAACAGTTTAAAATACATCACATCACATATCCTGGTGATCCAGGGATTAAAAAGTCCTATAGGGTCCTCTCCAAGCGTTCCGACGCGTTTCTGTCCCATCACTGGGACTTCATCAGGGATTTGGTGGAGGTAGTTTGCCTGGAAATCATCAAGATAAGGTATCAACATTCTTTCAGTATATCGATCTATGTGTGGGTTTTGCCTTAGCTCAGTTTTCCACTCAATCAGTATGATAGTCTATTATCTATTGTCAGTAAAACCTTTGTTCATTACAAGTTTATTACATTTTTTTCCTTGCATTATATTAGGTATACGGGAAGACCAAATTTGGTACCAACCACCTCAAGATGTGTTAGGCTTACTATTGTTAATTTAAAGTCATTCCCAAAGATTTCATTCCCAATAGGGATGTGTTTTTCAACTTACAAAAAAATAAAGTTGTTTTGGCTTACCAGTGACTCACTCACCTATGGCATGGAATAAAAGAATCACTGGTAAGCCAAAACAACTTAATTTTTTTGTGTATATACCGGATGTGGTGAGTTGGCTACCAGTGTCCCCTCCACCCCAATACCTGACAATACAGAAAACGTTTATTCCTTTTCAGTAGGGTGTGGAACACTTCCTATAAGAGGAATACAGGCAAAAGTTGCTTAACCTTCTGAGCGTCTAGCCCGAGTTAACTCGGGCTGAGTTTCATGCATCATGAAACTCAGCCCCAGTTAACTAGAGCCGCGCTCGAGGTATCGCCGTCTGCTTACGGCGGTCGGGAGCACCGGCATGTATGCCGATGCTTACGGGTCCGCCCCCGATCGCGTCACCAGTGACGCGAAGGGGGCGGGGATATGCGGCGCCATAGACCTCCGTCAAACTGGAGGGGCGTCGCTTTTCATCAGCATAAGTCCGGCGTCTCCAGTGACGCTGGGCTTATGTTAATGACCTCCAGCTGAGCAGGCAATCACGGCGGAGCATATTGTGCTCCGTCGCGATTGCCCGTGGCACGGTTATGAAAAAACCGTGCCACGTGGCAAACGCTCAGAGGGTTAAACAGATCGTTTTTATAAAAAGTTTATCAGGTGCAGTGAAGTCTAGGCGAAGTCATTAGCAGGATGATATGAACACCACAGATCTGAGATCTGAGCTTATCATCTGGTCCTTTTTGTGTCTGTTTTCCCTGATTCTGCTGACTCTACCAGCTGTCACATGAGTTTATAGTTCATCTACACAGAATGAGTAGCAGTGCGTAAAATAAATAGTTCATCTGTTAAAACAGCAAACACTCAAAAAAAAAGTCATAAGTCACCTATAAACAGGGACAGAATCAGGTAACTATTTCACTGCTGTTAATTTATTTCTGAAAAAAATTTATAAAAATCTTCAGGTACTAATAGTGACCAATCATGCCTCAAATTTATATTCTCAGACAATATAGGAACATTTACAGCACTTGGTGCCTAAAGACCCCCATACACCTTACAATCTTACCATACAATTTCTGTACAATCAACTTTTGCTCTACCAAAACTATGTAATATGAGGACCTTTCTTTCCAATTACTATGTATTCTATCAGGCAGGACCGGGCACTACATAGTTGTTGGTAGATCTAAAGGAAATTGCATGGAGTGATCTAAAGTTGTATGGGGGGGGGGGGCTTTACAGCTCATAAGTAAAGGCCGCCACACATGCACCGAGCGGTGGCACCCCCATTGAAACTAATGGCCAGCACACAGAGGCTGTGAGCGACGGAGTGCAGCATGATGACGTCATTGCTGATCTGTCGGCCCCCACTTGGTACATATGTGGGGGCCTTTACAATTGCAATGGTAAGGCAACCGATTTATTTTTTAAGCCAACTCCCTACAGTGGCGTTATTAATGTACTGCTGGTGCTCAATGTGTAGCAGGGGATTTTGGCTCATGATCATACCTTTTGTGGCTTTCTCGGCCAAATCCCGGTTTTTGAAATTGGAGTTATTTAGGAGGGAGGGGGCGGGACTCTCCCTTCTAAGTTCCCACCCCGCTTGTGCAGATGATATACGGGGTGGGACATATTTAGCAGTTCCTCCTAAATCAGTCTACAACTAAATATAAGGGAGGCCTCCCGATGATATCACTTTTGGAACGCAGAAGAACCCCAAGCAGAATACCGGAAGTGACACCAGGGACATAACTTCCTGTAATTTTTCCTTATTCTGCCACAATGATGTTGACAGGTATGCTCATGATGTGACTTCTTCTTTTTGTATACAATTCCATTGTATGGTATAGAACAGGGATGGGCAAACTAAGACCCAGGGGCCCATTAAGCTCTCTTCTCCGGCCCTTGGGGACGATGCAGTGACGTGATCATGACACTGGGTGCTTCCTCATGGTGACAACAGACAGTCTCTAGGAATTATCTCTGCTCATTGCAATGAATAAGCATTTTTTTTGTAAGTGCAGGAAATGTAAACAGATGACAACATCCCTGTCACACGTCACCTATTTCACATCACCGCCATTAAAACATTAAAATTGATAATATAGAAGCTAATCACACAAAATTATGCCATCCTAGGGGCTTACAAACTACAACATGATAAGAAATGAGCACTTTCAAAAAACATAAAAAGGTCAACATATGGGTTTTCCTACTTGGGGGCTAGTGATTTAGCCTTAGGGTGGTTTTTCCAAAAATCTAGCGCAACCATAATATAAAATGTAATATTAATATTATATATTGGCCAGATTAGTATGAAAGAACCATTAAAGTGCCCATAAAAAACTAACTACACTAGTTGTGTCTGTAACGGCATCAGTGCCGGCACTATGGCCGGACCCTGGCCCCCCATGGCCTGCCCAGTGAGACGTAGGCATGTCCTCCAGATTGGCCGCCCGTGCCTGCCTGCTCTTGGTGCTCTGGTGCCTACCCTTAACGACATGCCCAACTATACAATGACATTCTGACCTTTTAGGTACTGAGGAGATGGCACTTGTCAGTGCTTGCAGTACTTCCAATTAAAACATTTTCCTGCATGTGCTGACTAGTCTGACCATTAGTCTGACAATATCTGCAAACTAAAACCTAATTTCACTCTTAAAACTCATGTCTTTATTACTCTTAATTTTACCCATAACTTAATACTGTGAGCAGAGTTGCTACATCATTATTAATTGCTCCACTAACACAGGGATTCCCCGCAGATTGTAGCCAATTAACTTGGAGGGGGAGGAGACTTCTCATCCATAGTAACTGTCTACAACAGGATTGGCCGCAAAAAGTACCAAAGCTTTTTGGGTTGAAACTGCAATGTGGGCACCCCTGTAGTTGCAGGCAAGCGACCACCATGCGTTTGGCGCGAGCGCGCATGCCGGTCGATCGCCTGCAACAGTAGACCCTCAAAATATGTCCAAAATTTTCATTTTGACATAAAAGCAAAGTTTCAATTTATAACCAGCATTTGTTTATGCTTTCCAGGCACCCTCCTGTTGCAGAAAGCATTAATGACACATTAAAGCATAGACATCTGTACAGCCAGTACAAATGCTATTGATTGGGGTTTGCATCCAAGGACTCCAGAGGTTGCCTCTGAGCTCAGATATATGAGCATATACAGGGACCCCATATGTGTCTAGGAATTTCCCTCTGTGCTAAGAACAATCACTGCATTTTCAGTGCATCATGACCCCAAAAAGGTAGGACAAATGGAAAAAAAGAAGAGAGATAAGAGGCAATTACAATTGAGTAGAAGAAAGAGTCTTAAATTGTTGTTTCTGGTAGGCTAGAAACATGTTATACCTTAGGAATATTATTAGTGTTTATTGTATAATAAACATATTTTACATCTTTTTTTATTATTCAAAGGTTAGAAAACTGGCAATTTGGGAGGTCCAGAAAGGATTTTTGCCATTTCCATTATTTCTCATGGTTTTGGCTCACAACCAACCCTTGGAAAGGAATTAAGGCCATAAGTCAAGGCTCCACTGTATAAGATAGTAAGATCTACCATCCACCAAGTGAGCCTTAAAAACATGGATATAAAAACTATTAAGGCTTTCTGGTATAGCTCAGGATAAAAAAAAGATTCATAGTTTAATTTGGACATGTTTTACACAATACAGTTATAGTGGTAATATGGCTAGCACTTTTACTTTGCCACACCAGTGGCACAGGTATGAATCTTGTCAGGGACGCTATGTACATGGGTGTCCTTAGAGCCCTATGGATCCTATATAGTTCCCTTACATACTATTCAAACTTACATACTATTCCTATATGTATCTGAGGCTAAAGCCCATAATAATTTTTTTGTTATAAAACAAGAATGAAGGGTTAATGTAGATTTAATAGCAGCTTATGACCCCCGCAGAGCAGATTTCCCCTGACTTTTTATATCTGTGACGCCAGCAGATGATCAGGAAAGGAAAGACAGCAAAACAATCCTAGTTAGCTCCAACCCCTTCTTCTCTCCTACAAAAAAAAGTATTTGTCGCCGCCTCTGTCCCTATTGGAAACATTTTCTATCACTTCCTATACTTCAGGCCCCTGTCACCATCATAAGCTGCCCATACACCATTAGATCTCTCTGTCAGATATTCGTTAGATCTACCAACAACTATGTAGTGCCGGGTCCTCTGCGATTGAACACAGGTAGACTTGATTGTTTAGAAAGTCCCTCATATTACATGGTTTTGGTAAAACAAAAGAAGATCAAAAGAAATTTAAAGATGTATGGCCCAGACAGTAGCAGGGAAGTAATCATCTTTCAGTATTACCTGGAATGTTGTAAACAAAATAGAATAGGGTTTTGGTTTCAGTAAAGCAAAATGGTTTTATTATATAAATTCTAAAAACCAATAAAAACATGATAAAAAATTTTAAAGATACAGTTGTCTACCATAATATTCGTCAAAAAAACCTAACCTAAACATTAATGCGTTTGGTAAAAGAATGGTGATTATATATGATAAAACAAATAAAATAATCAAATTTAAGTCTATAAAAATATTATTAAAAATAAGGTAATTGACATCTATATTAAAAAATAAAGATTTCATAATTAGATTTGTGTGCCTGGCAGCCAGTGATTTAACTATCAGGTAATCCAAGTATCAGGTAATCCAGGTAAACAATGAGATATTGAGTGTTTGCCTACACATGCACATGTTAATAGTGTGTTTCTAGTCCCGTATGACCAGTTTTAGCACTTAATATTTGACTCAGCACTTTTTTAACAATTGCTTTAGGCAACAAATTCTTGTCAAGTTTGACTAAATCGACCCTTGACTTTGTTGTATCAATCATTCTTTGTGTTTGAGCAATAGATAATTTGAGGCAATCAGACTACACACTGGTCAATCATTCATCATTCTGGGTATGGCCAGTAACATGTTGTGACCATTACCTAAACATCCTTATAAACGTTTTTGAACTTCAATTACGACATTTTGTACTGGTCAAAAGAAGAATTGTAATGAGTATTTCGAAGGTTCTTAAACATGCTGGTAAACTTTTGAATGGTAACCGTTGCCTTTCCTCTATACAAAAATGTAAAAACAGAAATCGTTCATGTCAACATTTGGAGAACAACACAATTCATTTAAGGATTGTTAAATCTGTCATTGCAAGTTTTTTTTCTTGTAGGAGCTTTGTCCACATGAATATAAGCAACTGTGTCTATGTTTCTATGACTTTACCATAAGATAAAGATAAAACATACTCACCACCCATCAAAGGATTTGAAACAAAGGTGAGTGGTGTGATGAACTGTCCTCTACTGTCTTGAGGGGCATCGTTACTTCTGCCTGTACCTCCAGCATCCATTGCTGTTGCTGTGATCTTTGTGACACCTTCAGTGAACAGAATGATTCCACTGAGAATGCAAATGCCTAGCTACATGTGTGACGTATGGAGCCAGTGGGGAGTCCTGTAGTCTCGCTGGATGCTTCAGGTTGGCAGACCTGTAGAGCCAAGTCCTACCTGCGTAACAAGAGAACATGCGTTCAGGAATATGAAAATCATCAGTCAGTCCCAAAGTTAACAGAGACACTCGGCAGTTTCCCAGTATAAAAGCTGCATTGATATCACATCCTTTCTAAAACCACGACCAGTCAGCTGTAGGATACAACTGGCATGCACTTTGTTTCATTCAAATACAGAAATATATCTGGCCAAAAAAGTGTGTGAGGGAGAGGGAGGGAGGGAGGGGGAACACAGTAATCCAGTTAGACAACTTCTGTTAAAAAAAAATAAGCCTGAGGTATTTAGACAGAAGACAGAATGAAAAAACACTGCCTGACAAAAGAGGGCAATTATCTGTAGAGGAACGCCCAGACGTATAGAATTACAGTTAGGGACTTATACGTTTGCGGCTTGTTGTTTGAAAAATGCTAAAACTAGTTTGCTTTTGCGTCAAACTGAATTTTATTTTTTTTTCTATCACAAATAAAAAACATTTTCTTTATTCATTTATTTCTCTTCTTGTATTACTTGTATTACTGTACTGTTATACTACTATGTAGTTAGTATTAATATTGATACTGATAATCTTCCCATTTATCTTCATTATATACTTATATATCTATATATTCATTGATATGTGCGGTTCCCTTTTTTTTTATCTACTCATAACACCCCAACATTGAGACACCATAGACAGGGCCGAGCTCGACTCATGAGGGGAACCTCAGCTCTTTGAACTTCAGGCAAAGGCTAGGTGGCTGCACATGAATGAACAGGCCACTGAATTTCATTCTCTTTCAGTTTTTACTACAAACATTTTCGTTGTTATCATCGATGATGCCGAAGAGGCGTGGGGCGGCACCATTATGTATATAGGCAATGTCGCTTTACCTCCTATCATGTGAGGAGGGGGGGAGGAGGGAGGGCAGAAAATCAAAGCAGAGTACTCTGTACAGAACAGGCTAGCCGCTAGGGGGTAACTCTGCGCATTAGACAAAGGGATATAGTAGATTAATTATTCTGTTGTTATTACTTTTATTGTGGTGGATTCATTATGAATGGAATCCAAATGCACTGCATGGAAATATTTTGCTGTATTGCAGCTCACCACAATACACATATCACATGGTGGGGTGTGCTTTATTTGAGAAACAAGTGTCTATTTCATACTATTAGCATTTTTTTAAAGACATGTGATAACAAAACGCATGACTAAGGTATGTTTCCACATCCGCCAGGACCCCCTACGCATTGCTTGGCGGGAGGTCCCGACGGGAGGTCATATCGGGCTAATGTACGAAAACCAATAACTGTAACCAACTGGTGGATGCAACATTAGGCGCCTGCCGGTCGGTTACGTTTATGGGTAGTTTACCTGGTGTTTGAAAACCACCAGTGTACATGAGCCCTAAATGCAATGCATTAACTTTGTGGTGCATTGCCTATTGCAGTGCATAGAAGTGCCTGCCACAATTCCTGCCACATTCACAATAAGTTCCCTGGTATACGGACAAAAGCAGCACTGCTCCTCCACCCAATCAAACTATTACCATCATCACTGATCCCCTCCTTCCAAGCTGACCTCTCACCATTATGATTCACTCCTGTACCCTAGCTAGCCATCACTATCATGACCCTTCTCCCATGTTTACCTTCACCATCATGACTGAACCCTCCTCTCAAGTTTACCTTCACCATCAAGATTTATCCCTCCACACAAGCTGGCCATTACCATCATGACTGACCCTTCTTCCAAGTTTACCTTCACCATCATGACTGAACCCTCCTCTCAAGTTTACCTTCACCATTAAGATTGATCCCTCCAATTGTGGCAGAATGTAAAATGGAGAGAGTGGACCCAGAATTAATGTCCTTTCATTGTTTAGTTTAGTAAACTTAGTTTTAGTTTAAATATGTATTGATGTAAATTGGTTATGGAGTGACTTTTTGAATATGTTTGATTTGTTAAGTTATGTTTTGTATTACTTTTTGAGTTGAATGAATAAAGTAAAAAAAAAAAAAAAATTAAGATTGATCCCTCCTCCCAATCTGGCCTTTACCACCATGGACTCCTCCTTTCAAGCTGACCCTCACCATCATGACTGAGCCCTCCATCTAAGTTGATCTTTGCCATCATCGCTGACTCCTCCACCCAAGCTGACCCTCACCATCATGACTAAGCCCTCACAACTATCATCTGAAAATGTGCTCACCTAAATAGTTAGGTCAATTATTTGGTATGATGTTAGGTCATGGCTTGCTGCAGACGTCTGAATGCTGGTGTTTGGTTGTTATGGGTAACAAGCACCCCTTCCCTTCTGACACACAGCAAGGCCTTGTATATGTAGGGATCATGATAGATGCTAATGAATTGGCATTTTTATATAAGACACAACAAATGTTTATTTTATTTTTTGAGATAAACCAAATATAATCTTCATATTGACCCTCTTGTTAGTGGCATTGTGATTTGATTTTATAATACCAATGGCAGAGAACAGAGAAGCTGTGCTACTGGCTCAGTGATAGAAATAGATGTCAGGAGAAGATAACCAAGTACTTTATTTATGAAGATGTGTTGATAATCCATAGGTCATTAAACCAAGCAGGGCCGTGTACATTGATTGGTGTATTCCCTATGTTCCATGTTTTGCCTGTAGGAAGAGATGAGATAAAGCAGTAGTTAATCTTATAAGCTCTAAATGATACAGCACTCATTAACCCATGGTATTATCCTCATTACTGTTTGTTACAACTTAATGTTAGTCCACATCTATTTAAGAAAAATCAAGACGAACACATATCAATAAAGTGAAGATGTGCACGTGCTCACTGAAATGAAAACTTCAATTTCATGTTTACATATATTTATTTATGCGCATATATATATCATAAAACATAAAACACCTGTAGTCTCCAGAGGGTTCCCTATCTCAGAAGACAGCCACATATATAGATGTCTCTAGAGGTTGACCAAGGTTGAGGCAAGACCAACAGAAAATAAGGATTTGTCTTCACTGTGTTAGGGCCCCCAAACACCTTTAGATTTCTCTGTCAGATTTCCTTTAGATCTCCTTTTGTTTTACCAAAACCATGTAATATGAAGGACTTTCTAAACCATCAAGTCTACCTGTGTTTAATCGCAGAGGACCCGGCACTACATAGTTGTTGGTAGATCTAAAGGATATCTGACAGAGAGATCTAAAGGTGTATGGCCAGCTTTAGGCTGTCTCCACTGCCCTATCGGCTCAGTCTTCACCATCTGTGCTAAGCGCATTCCATGGCAGGGATCTTATCCACATTACCTGCTCCCTGTTCCCCCGGTCTTAAGCAGATTCGCCGGCTGGAGGTTGATGTACTGCACTACGTTGACATTCCAGCTGAAGGATCGTCTTAACGCCATCTGCCATCCCTGCGGGCAAATTTTTGGATGCGGTGTTCACATTATTAGGAGAGAGTTGATCGCAGTGTTGAAATTTTGAAACACGCCCATTCCTTCCAATGGAGCACACTCACCCCAAACGTAAATTTTAATCAGGTCAATGGGCGAATTACTTGTGCTGCTTTGCAGCGTGTTAATGTGTGTTTGCACAGATACGGCAAAATGAGGAAGGTTTCTGCCAAATACATTGGATTAAGAGAGCAGCTGCAAAAAAGTCTGGGATTGAAATGAATGATGGTAAACAACAGAACATCTCTAAAGGTAGGAATACACGGCTCAATTTTTGCATAGATTTTTGTCCAATAGAGCGCCATGCGCGTTCACAGCGCTCTATTGTGCAAAAATCGAGCCGTGAATGGGTAGCTTTAGGTTACCAACATGCTGGTAAACCTTGATCGATATCCTATACCAGTGATGACAAACCTTTAAGAGACGAGTGGCTAAAGTGACATCCAAACCCCACTTATTAATCTCATAGTGCAAGCATGGCAATTTAATGTAACCTGAAATACACACACGAAACATGTAAACACACAGTCTACTTTCTTATTACATAGTATGGAATAGGAGATAGGGCACTGTGTGCAATCAGAAGAGGGGAAGAGAACTGACAGTATAGAGAGCCAATAGGCTGCATTTCTGTCCTCTGTGCTGGCTGACATGACGTGCGCCCACAGAGAGGACTTCGAGTGCTACCTCCGGCACGCGTGCCATAGGTTCGCCATCACTGTCCTATACTTTGGACCCTCAATCCCCATCCAAAGTCAGCTTGCAGCCGTTATCGGGGCAGCCACGCAGCAGTGCGATCTTAAACGGCTCGGAAATCGAGCCATGCATACCCAGCATAATATAGCTGGTTTGAATGTAATGACTGCAGCAATTGCTAATTTTCTTATCATACTTTATAAAGGGATATTCTTCTTCATTTTGCTGATTTTGTCTGGAATTTATAAATGTGAGACCCAGAAAGAATTGTTCTATGGTGCTGTAAAGTTATATATACCTGGGCTGGGTGCAGAGGTGGATTTGGGCAGAATCTTCATTCCAGTCAGGCCAGGTTTGAGCATTACACAATCACATTGTAATTTGAGTGATACAAATTCCCCTTTCATAAATTTACCAGAAAATGCTGAACTCCCTGATATAAGCTGCGTAGGCTGCCCAGGCACAAGGTCTCCAGATACCAGGAGGGTGGCAGGTGTTGGGTGTCAGTACGTGAGAAATCCTTTATTTTTACAGACTGAGCTCATTGATAGATTTGCATTGAGACAACATCTTCACATCCAGGGACAGGTATGTGTTAGGACATGTCATATACTGAGCTCTGCATTCTACAAGAAACTGGTTCGTCAGGGGTATACATTTGCAAGTAGAAAAAAACGAGATATATACCGTATTCAGTTGTGCACATAACTTTTTTAGTGAGCTACTCAGATGAGTACCAGGAGATGGTGTCTGGTACTCGACCCATATGTAGGGTGGTCTTCCACACTGTCTCCTTCACTGTCCTCTGCGTCAGTCTCCTGCATGGTAGATTCTGCTGCAGATGGGCCTCCCTGTCCCTGATTGATCCTCTGATTAGCTGTCTCCATCCACAGGCCACCAGCTGGCTTTGGGTCAAATGTAACACTCACAGTACAACACATTTGAACCCCCAGATCTCAAACCTCAGTAGTGATACCCTAAAATGTTCTGGGTTAGTAACTAACCCCTGAGACTACCAGCAGTCCAAATATCACCCTTTCATAGTCATATTCCAGCTGTCACACTGTGCTTTTTTTCTTGTCAGATTTTTCCCTACATATGCCTAGTCTGACTTTCATCCCCCAGATCTTCATCACCCTTAGAAGTCCAGTCTTTTTTTGGATTATTAGTTTACATTCCCAATTTCACCTCTAACTGCAACCTTTCATAGTTATTCATGTTTCTCTGCAGTTATCCAAGTGACATAAATTGTATACATGTTACATGTACCTGCGGCCGCTCAGACACGGAGAGCCTCTAAGTAGTGATGACCCGAACTGTTCGCCGGCGAACTATCCGCGGCGAACATCGCATGTTCGCG
>CM070033.1:163918973-163930191 GCA_036250615.1 Ptychadena robeensis
GGTCCCCCGTGCTATCATAACTTCTCCCCCCAGGATCGCCACTTACCACCTGCTCTGTGCGGGTTTACCCCTGTCCCACGGGGTACCCCGATCGTGAGAATTGGCTCTGCACGCCGTCAGCGTGCAGAGGCAATGGCGGCCGCCATGTAGTCCCATGTGCGCATGCGCGCGCCGCGTACTGGCGTCGCGCCGCGACGAGTGTGCATGATTTAAATTACCACCCCCTCCTCTCTGCCACCACTTCCTTCTGCAGGGGAGGGTGAATAATCAATGCTGGGCCATATAGCCCCAGCTCACACTGAGTAGTGCTGTTTGTATTGCAGTTCTGCTTAACCAAGCATTATGAGTTTTCCCTACCCGTATATTGATAGACCTCCCGTGTACAACTCCTCCTGGCTTGTTTACCCGTTTACCCACCCCGATTTCTGGCCTCCCGACCCTTGCTCGTTTACTGGTTATACCCTTCGATTTCTGCCTGCCCCGACCTTTTGCTATCCTGACTACGCTGATCTCATCCTCCTCTCGTGACCTCGTAATTTTGGCCTGACTACTCTCGTTAACAGTGATACCTTCACAATCGGGTAATCCTTCCGAATCGTTACCACTAAAAGGGGTACGGCGATAAGGGAGACCTGTCCTGCCTGCATTGCTAAACACCACCGGTGGCCCCCTCAATCGGACATCCCCCCGGCCCCATCCTCCCATTAGTGGGGGCTCTGGGTGGAAGACCCAGTCCTCTAAACGGACACAGGATTCCTCCCTCATATCATCAGTTTCACCTTGTTATCGGCTTCAACAACCCCTGTTTTAGGGGCCGTACACTAATACTTGGAGAACTATGGGTCCACAAAGATGCTGAATGGATACTTTCCATTCTAATGAAAGTATCAAGTGTTCCACTACGCGTTCTCAAAGCTCTCATCATGCATTTGAACTGGGCTCTCATTATGCATGTTTTTGGCTTTATATGCTTTTTCAAACCGTTCTGTTAGTTTGTGCCAGCTTCAAATAATAGATGTTACATAATGAGTGCGATACCTATAGCTCTATAGGACAGAAGTGCTAATTCAGTATGTTACCCTCTTATCACAGCTCCATAGAGAAAAGCCAGCTGCGCCTCCAGCTCTGGGTTCGCACCATAATCCAACAACATCTGACCGGCAACTTCCACTCCCCTACACACGCATTATACAGAGAGGTGATTCCATCCACTGTCACCACATTCACCTGGGCAGAGATATATATAACGTCAGGTTATGTTATAAACACTTCTTCTACTTATGATCACCTTTAAAGTGGAGCATGACAATGTCATACATAATATAGGCAAGTGTGATTGATTATACTTAAACTATTCAATTACACATAATGGTTAAAGTATCAAAGGTAAATATATAAAAGTATGTTGCAATTAATTTTTACATTATTATTAAAATACTGTTAAAAATGTTTATTAAACTTTCCTTTCTCTCTGCATTAAATCCCCTTTTCAGTTATAATACACTCCACCCCCCCCCCCCCCCGGCCGGAATAGCTTTGCGCCCCCCCAGTTGTGACCAGTGCTTTTAAACTAAGAAATAGAAGAGGAAACGGACCGAGGTCCAAATGGTGTTTGAAGCCTCTCCCTGAAGTTCGTATTGTAAACTCTGTGCCACACCACAAAGAATTACAAAAATCTAGAATCTGGCAACGCTGGTCTTTGAAAGGCACACTATAATCATTGGGCCATATACAAACAAAACATTAGATAAAAACCATTGTTCTTTATTAAACATGCACAAAAAATCCATCACATAAATACAACACAATACTGATAAAAGTCAAAAGGATAAAAACGCACGTCATGCGTCGAGCCCAATGATTATAGTGTGCCTTTAAAGCCCAGGTTGCCCGATTCTATATTTTTGTAAGAAAATAGAAGATATATTTTAGAGAGAAAAAGTCTGTTGTCTATTGGTAACTATGCAATGGTTAGGTTATATTCTTTAACACTGCTGTCCCAGTAAAACTACAGTGAGGGAAATATATTTTTGCACTATAAGACGCAAATTTTACCAACCCTCTGCCTCCATCACCAAAGGATTGAGATTGGCTGGCAAAGGCAGCGTTGGGTAAAACCAACGGGTGGGCTTCTTAGCTCCCAGTATAACATACACCAGTAGCAGATTCATCTCTGCTGGCGGGAGTTACTGTCAGCCAGCTATGGCTGGTATCCACACACCAGAGCCAGTGGGAAGAGCTTTTATCTTGGCTTTTAGTGTAGCAGCTTTCTTGCTGCTAAAGGTGGTGCAGGATAGGGGATTGCTTCTGACAGCTCCCCATTCTTCTTTAAACCCCACTTTGCCTGTGGGCATGTCTGCAGATCAGAGCTCCATGCAGGCATTTTTTAAATAAGGCGCTACGATGTATAGGGAGCATCTTATACATCGAAAAATATGATAAGTATTTGACCCACTGATGATTATGAATATTTGACCACTGAAAAAGAAATTACCAGTCTATAAATGTAATCCTATGTTTATTATAGCTGTAAGAGACAGAATAACAACAAAAACCCACCACAAACCAAGTGCACAAAAGTCAGAGATTAATGTGCATTGTAATGAGAGAAATGAGTATTTGATCCCTTGCAGATGATGATTTAATACTGTAGTGTCGTGGAGGGTTACAACCTCTAAATAACCTACATGACCAGGTTATTTAGAATGCTCAAAACTGTCCTCACCACTCTTACTCTTAAAGTACTGTCCAGCTGGTTAGGGGAATATTTACAGTTTTTACTAGAGGAAGGTTATTTACAGGCTTCACACCAAACCCAATGGCAGGGATGGGGCATATGCTTAGGAGCTACAGTTCCAAGCGATGCCTAACCAGCTGTTGAGAGTGGACAGGAGGTGGCAGTGGCTCTCACCAAAGATATGGTCTTGATCCTGTCGGTGGGGTAGTTTTGGGAGACACTTTGTCAATCCTCTACACGGTTCACTACCAAGGGAATCAGCTCTCTCTGCAGGCCAAACAGCTTCCAGTAGCTTCATGCAGAATAGCCCAGAACATTCTGTGCAGGACATATTTGTAAGCTATGGCAAGCGGTTAGTTATGGCCAGTTATGTACAATACACATATATACACATTTAAATGTGTATACACTACAGTACTTGGTGGCATAACTATTGTTGGCAATCCAGAGGTCAAACGTTTCTTGTAGTTGGCCACCAGGTTCATAAACATCTCAGAAGGGATTTTGTCCTGCTTCTCATTGCAGATCTTCTTTAAGTCAGTAATGTTTCAAGGCTGTTTGGCAACTCAAAACTTCAGCACTCTCCAGATATTTTCTATGGGTTTTCTATTGTATTCTTGGTGACAATGGGAGATTCACAGTTATCTTGTCACCTTCTCATCAAGCTGCTTGGACAGAGTCTTGTAGCCCAGTCCAGCCATGTGTATCTCTACAATTTTGTCCTTTGGTCATGGCGCCTAATTTAGAATCTGATTGATTGCTTCGGTAGCCAGGTGTATTTTTCATACAGGTTCTGTAATAACAAGCTGGGATTAGGAGAACTCCCTTAAGGTAGCCATACATGGGTCGATTTGTCATTGATCGATTCCCGATCGTGGAATCGGCGATTGATCATTTTGGAATCGATGGACACTGCCTTGGGAATTCGATTTGGGGTCGATTTGGACATAAGCCGATCTCCAAAATGGGTGATTCCACTAAATCCATCGATCGGAAAGGCTGCTCCACCAACATTTCGCACTTCGACATGTCGGTTCAATGTCCGATCCGATTTTCAGTAGATTCCGATTTTGTTTGGTCGGTCATTCAGGGTTGGCAGAACTTGATCGCCGATCGATCACCGTAAACGTGCGCTGTGATGAATTGATCAAAAATCTAGTGAAAAATGTACCCATGTATGGGAGGGAGCATTAACAGGGGTTGTTTTTCCTTTCAGCTGGTTACTAGAATACAGTGAAGGTAACTGGGAGCCTGAAATGCTGGTTGATCAAATATTTATTTTACTCATTACAACGCACTTCAATATCTGACTTTTGTGCACTGGGTTTGTGATGGTTTTTCAGTTATTCTGTCATTCACAGCTACAATAACTATACTATTATAATTATAAACTGGCCATTTCTTTATCAGAGGACAAATGTACAAAATCAGCAGGGAACCAAATACTTTTCATCACTGTATTTTAATAATTTCTAGAGAAGTTACTTCAGGTCATAAAGACTGTTGGCAGACTGGATGTATTCTATATTCTTGTTTGTCACCAAAATAAGCAATAATTTTTTTGGAACCACCTGCAAGTAATCAAATTAATCTTTTAAGTATGACCAGAGATGACTGGAGCTGTGCAGTCACACAGTTCGGTTAATCTTTAGCACAAAAAGTATACAAAGTATTTGCTGCCATCTTGTGAAGAACATCAGCATCACACCTTCACCATATCAGTGCTCAAAGATCATATATGGATCCTAGAAACGTTTTTAAAGGTTTCCAGGCTATCCTCCTAACACAAACTCTAAAGCAGGGTACACACATGAAGATATGGGCCAGATAGATGGCATGCTCATGGCTTGATTGGTATAAACTGGGATATCGGACATGACGTTAAATACGGCCGATGTCCGTTGCTTTGCCTGTAAACCACGAGTCTCCATGCAAAGCATCGGCTGAGCTGGAGAGAGAGACTTCATCACGCTGCTGCAGGGAACATGGGATGGCTCAAATATCGAGCCGTCTGTTCCCTGCTTTAAGCTGGGCATAGGCGGTTAGATTTTGCCGCAGATTGACCACAGTGCGCACTCATGGTGGTCGATCTGCCGTGAAATCTAATGCTTAAAACCTTAACTCGGCTCAACTCTTAAATCATCCAGGAATTGATATAAGAATTTACAGACATGTCCATGAAGTTTAGATTGATTGCATTACTGGGCCCCATCCGAAATCTGCACGATGTTTTTGCATACAAAACGTCTATGGCCGGCTTTAGCAATTTACTTCCATATTTTGCCCAGGCAACTGAAGCAAGCACAAGGAATGAAGACAGTCATCAGAAACTTACGCTGGCTCTATTTTCCAGTAACACTTTGGCACAAGACACATGGCCTCCAAGGCATGCTTCATGGAGAGGAGAAACTCTGTCTATAGTCAGAATGTTCACGTTAAATCCCTAAAGTAAAAAAATGCAGAATGTTATAAAGTCTTCTATCAAAGTTTACACAGCAATAACAATATAACATACTCTGATGTTTGATCTTTAAAAACAAGTTATTAGGTATTAATGTAATATCAGGATATCAACAGCAAGGCAAGACTTCACAACCCAGAAGTTGAACCTGGTTATAATAGAAGTGGCTGTGACAGGTTACATAACACTTCCCATGACCATCTGGTCATTTACAAGGTCAAATATACTGCCCGGCCCAAAAAAAAGTCACCAAAAAAAGAAAAATGTCACACACTCTAATATTTCCTTTAGCTTTGATTACAGCACACATTTGCGGTGGCATTGTTTCAATAAGCTTCTGCAATGTCATGCAATTGATTTACATCCAATTTTTCACCAAGATGTTGCATTGATGATGGTAGAGTCTGACTGCTGCGCAAAGCCTTCTCCAGCACATCCCACAGATTCTCAATGGGGTTAAGGTCTGGACTCTGTGGTGGGACCATGTGTGACAATGATGTCTCATGCTCCCTGAACCACTCTTTCACAATGAATCCTGGCATTGTCATCTTGCAATATGCCCGTGCGATCAGGGAAGAAAAAATGCATTGATGGAATAACCTGGTCATTCAGTATATTCAGGTAGTCAGCTGACCTCATTCTTGGAGCACATACTGTTGCTGAACCTAGACCTGACCAACTAAAGCAACCACAGATTTGTCCAATAGGAGGCTCGTACCTATTTGCCAGTCAGTGTATATTGATCTCAGTCCTCTTTTACATCACTTAAAATGTTATTTCCCTTAAACAAATCTAACACTGATTCTGTTTCACATTTTCTGAATGTAATGAGGACTGAGGATCAGCCAAGCAAGCAATATTTTGTTTTAGAAATAAACTATAAGACCAACAAAGGAATTACAACTAGGTCAATTATAATTTCTTGAAACCAAATCACATATATCCAAAAAAGAACAAATCAACAACCAATTCTAGTTCCAATAATAAGGACAAAAAGTGCTGAAGAAAATGTCACTATATAAAAATGTGTAGATTTATATATGGACTAGAGGTATAAGTTATCCAATGATTGCACCAGTGACAGTGCTGCCACTCCAACACCACATACAGATGACATTGGTGTGTGTGGAAGGCTATATCAGGGATAAGCCCCCATACACCTTACAATCTTACCATACAATATCTGTACAATCATATTTTATTCTACCAAAACCATGTAATATGAGGACCTTTCTAAACCTTCCAATCACTATGTATTCTATCAGGGAGGACCCGGCACTACATAGTTGTTGGTAGATGTAATGGAAATTGTACAGAGTAATCTAAAGGTGTATGGGGGGCTTAAGAGCCTATATATTTATCCGGCAGTAATGGTCTTCAGTACAGCCTAAAGGAACCTCAGCGTAAAGTCCGATCTCCATAGCTTGTATGGGCCCACAACAGACACATTGGTCTAAAGTGCCTGAAATATAGAAAAATTAGCTATAAAGAATAGAAAAAAAGTCTGCTAAGGAGATCCAAATTTGCACAGTCCTTCAGACTGTCCTTGATGTTATTATTGGCTGTCTGATCTGATCTAATCCCTGATATAGCCTTCTACCATACCTGTCAACCCTCCAGTTTTGGCTGGGAAAGTCCAGTTTTTTATGTGGCTTTCCCGGCCAAATCCCGATTTCATTAAATCCCAGATATTGAAATCGGGCTAATTTAGGAGGGAGGGTGCGTTACTCTCCCTCCTATGTTCCCACCCCGCTTGTAGATGAAGTGCAGTGTGGGACATTACTAGGGAGAGTAACACTCTCTCCCTCCTAAGTTAGGGCTTGTTTCCATTATACATTGGGACCCCTACGCTAAGCGTATACGCTTAGCAGGGGTCCCGACGTATTCCACAGACTCTGCCTGCCGGCGGACGCGATCGATCGGACAAGGTGGGCTGCACGATCGTTTCGCGTGCACGCGCCCGGAATCGATCGTACCGGAATCAGATGGGAATCTGACCCGTGTATGGGGGCCTTAAAAGATGTGCTTTACTGCAGATCCAGAGGCCTCTCTCTTGTGTAGAATATTTTTTAGGAAATAGGTAAAAAATCTATACAATCTTTTAGATTAGGTACACTTACTGTAGATGGCAAAGTGATCCAAGCTGTACATACCTGAGCTACTAATGTTTTTAGAGAAAGTAGTCTTCCGTGAAATGCTGCATCATGTAATGGAGATCGATCTGCCCAAGACCCTAAGAAAAATTTACATATATTTATTCTTTAAGTGAAAATTTATCTACATTAGTCATTGTTTACTGTCCTGCAGTAAAGTCTAGGAAGATGTATCTAAGTCCACGGAGAAGACCTTGTCATGTAACTGTTTTATTATATAGAAACGTCTTTATTTAGGGTTTCCTGGTCATTCTACCCCCTCTCATCATATTTATTGCTCATAAAGCATTTAAAGGACCCTTTCAAACTATATGCGTATTCAAAGGTATACGTCTCTGCATATATACAAAAACACATGCCTCTTGCACATACACATCTTCGCTTTTGAACAAAGCATGAAAAAGGCATAAAAAATGCATGCAGCAGGGCGTTTAAAACGCAATGCATGCAGTGTGAATGGTAACATTATTTTTCTATGAGAAACCGCAGTACTGTAAAAACATGTTTGCAAAAAGGCAACACGTATAGTGTGAAAGGGCCCTAAGGCTTACATGGTGACATGGATTTTTAAGGTAGAAACTTAGAATTTGAAAATGTAACTTTAAATTTAAATTCTATCTCTGTGTAGAAATGACATGGTAGAAATTAATTTTGACTGGGGAGGAGGGGTCAGGGTTGAGCTTTTCAGATAATCTAATTCTGCAGAATTTGACCATTTCCACATACCGACTGAAAGGCCAATGCAAGCTTAGGCTATGTCCCCACTTTAGCATTCTCCCCTGATTCTAATGGGGGGGGGGGGCCCATTTAAATGCAAGGGCGCGATTAAAATCGTGGACAATTGGCAAAGTGGGGACAAGCCCTTACAGTATTGATATATGAACAGACTATACTGCATGTAAATATTGCTAGTCAAGAAAAGGAAGTTACTGAATTAAATAAATGATGCATCATTTGTGTATCCAGTTCAAATGTGGCATCAAACTGCAAATGAAGGTTGTGGAATGCAGTACACAACCACGAGACATGCTTTGCATGAGAGGGCCCATACCTCAATCAAATAATACATTTATTCCTGTGACTGATCTGTGTTTGTAATTTTACTTGCAGATTAGAAGAAGACTGCAGATTGTACCTCCCTGGAAGGTGTGACAGATGTGGTTGCCATAAAGTGCATTTCTTAATTCCCATGGCAGCGATGTTAGTCCGTATCTTTGTGAGGCTTCAGTAGCAGAACGAAGAACCTCTTCTGTATACGCAGACATTGCATTGCTAGTGCTGCCGCAGGCTCGGTGTGCCGGCTAAACAACATCACATGACTAGGATTGTTGGCCAATGTACCTCAGTACTGGTATCAAATCTCCACAGCCAGAAGAAGCAACGACAGACGCACTATCAAGGCTAAACCATTGCTCCATGGGATTTTCACTCTGCACAGGCTAGTTATTGTTATAATACAACCAGCAAGTTATTTTTTGACTGGAAATGACATAAGCTGGGCATACACATGCCGTGCGCGCTCCCACATCCCTTAAGGATTGGGTCGTGCAGGAATTGGAGGCTGCAACTGACGAGGATTGGGCTGAAATCAGCCACCCTGTCGGATCGCACAGAGATTCAACAGGACGGTAAATTTTAGTCCGATCCCATTAGTTTAGCTGGGGACGGCTGCCCCCAGCCAAAGTTATGAGCTGCACATAAAGAGTGCCTTCCGATTCTTGGCACTAGCGGGTGGGTGTGATGACGTCATCACGCTGCCTGCTACTGCATAAAATCGGATAAGGAATAGACTGTAAATCGTACCCACTATTCCCAGCTATAGGTGTCTCCCAAAAGATAATAGGACAATGTACAAGAGGTATTTTTGTGGCAAAAAAAACATTTCTCAGCTTTTTATTTACATTTGAGCAAAAAGTGTAATGTCCAAAATTGCTGGGCAGAAACTGGGCTTACACGCGTAGATTCTCTTGGAGACCTGTGGCCATCCAAAGGAAATGTCATCGACATTTACGGTCATGCCCGATATCCCTGTTGATTAGATATGGGCCAGATAGATGGCCATTGCGAAGTGGCCATTGATCTAGCCCATATCTATGCGTGATTAGGCACCTTTAATTTTCGGCATACATAGGGCTTGTTTCCTCTTGTGCGGAAACCTGCGGTTGCCCACGGCGCCGATACATCCGCGGCCATTCTGTTCAATGGGCTTGTACCTGCCGCGGTCAGGGGGCGGCTGAGGCGCGGTCCGTCGCTCAAAAACTCGGTTCACGCCGCTTTTGAGCGCAGTCCGCACTCTTCCGCAGCCGCCCACCCCTGACCGTGGCCATAGAGGTGAATGGCCGCCGCTAAAAACGGCATGAGATGCAGTTCTTAGCGGCGGCGGTTCTTAGCAGCGGCAATCGTGCCGCCGGCTTCCGCACAAGTGGAAACAAGCCCTTACTGTACAACCAAATGCCAATGTCTATGTCATGAAATCAGTTTAATCTGAATATGCAAAGCCAGTTTACCTTGTGCTACTCCATAGATCTCCTCCGCTATCCTGGCAGCTTCCTTCCGATTGCCTCGCACAATGTAAAAATGTGTAAGCAAAGCCAAGGATACCTTGATTAAAAGTTTAAAACAGAACAGGGCGAATATTGCCACATATATATTAGTGAGAGCCAGAAGGATAGAGCTGGCCTCCATTGTAGCTAACTGTCCAGCTAAACAGCTTGCAGTGTAACAGTCTATTTATGGCATCTCTGAAAATCTATTTTAGAACTTTCCACTGTCTGTTGCCTGAACCGCTCTCGCTGTGCAATAACAGAGAACTAAATGTAAAGGAACAGGATTAGGTCAGACCTATCTGTTGTCTGTGTTGGGGTCTCAAGCCTCAATCTGTTCCTGTGGGACCCTCAAATGATGTGATTTACACTAGAACTGGCTATCACCCTCTGAGCCTGAGGCATGCTTATAATAAATCCGCCGCCTCTGCTCTCCCTACCTCTTCACATCATTGATGCCGGGGATGTGCTTGAAAAAACTGGCGCCACCGGTCAATGGCATCAACCCCATCTGGACCTGCCGATTCTCTAGCAGCAAACTTACCCCAAGTCAAGTCAGAATGTATCTTAGGTCCTGTTCCCATTTGGGCGATCAGCCACGGCACGGATGTGATTTTAATCATGCGTTGTTGATCGAATCCATTTGGTTGAATGGGCTTGTCCCCACTTCAACTAAAGGCAGCGGACACAATTGGACCAGCAATCAGAAACACGGCTTCCCATGTTCTGATAGCAGCTCGCAAGCCATTTTCAGCCCTGATCGTGCTGCCCATAGAATGAATGGACACGATTAGTGTCTGTTCATTCTCTATTGGCGCAATCAAGGGGCATTTTTGGGGAAAATTTTAAACAAAAATTTTGTGTAAAAACCGCCTGGTCAATCGCACCAATCACGTCCGCGGCTAAGTGGGAACATAGCTTTACTTTTATGGCTGGATTCCCATTCTGTGAGTGAGCTGTTTAAATCCTTGGGAATTGAGAGTAGTCTTTGAAAACATATTGCCCAATGTGCTCTTCCAGTGATAGGATATGGGGGGCCCCTGTTCTTTGATGTATAGTATTTCACAAAAGGGAGTTCACCCCTCACATTTTGGTAAATGGTGGAGTTTACAGGTTGTCACTGAAATCCTTTTCCACTCTTCGATGGCGACATCATGGAGCTGGTTAATATTAGAAACCTTGTGTTCCTCCACCTTGTTTGTGGATAGACAAAATATACTACAAAGTGGAAAATACCACTTGTAGCGAAAGTTCCCCCTGACCAAGGTCAGGGGCGGGGGGACTTTAACGGCCATAGGTTGGTTTCGGGTATGTTAGTAGACAA
>CM070033.1:163935620-163960427 GCA_036250615.1 Ptychadena robeensis
TTCTCTAATGACTTCAGTTAGCCAATAAACGGTATCACTTGAACTCCAAACTCTCTACATGATATTTATTTGTAATTGCAAAAATGGTAACAGCTAAATTTGACTTCCAATCCCATATACAGCAGGGCTGGGTCTATACTGAGCAGCCCCAGGCACCATGATGCCCACCCTCTATTTCCTTCAGATAAAGCAGACTTTAAGAAAAAAAACATAAAAAATAAACATATACACATTACTCACCTACATCTGGTCTTTGTCCAGGGACAGCGACCCCATAATAAGAAAAAATACATACATTTCCTGCCTGCTCGCTCCTGCGCCACCATGCCTGGAGTGTCCAATCCTTCCGGCTGCAAGATGGAGGTGTGAGACTCTTCCGGTCTCGCTCCATTCACCTATCTGCATCTGAATCATGTAACTTTCCAGTTACATAATTTTACTTTCCATGTTCCAAACACCGGAAGTGACCCTCCACAATGTCACTTCCAGCATGGATCAGGTAAGTGTAATGGCCTCTCTCCTATATTTTCCCACCCTGCTTGTGCAAATGATGTGCGGGGTGCAAAGTAAGGAATAAGATTAATGCCCCCTAAGGTAGGGGAGAGGGGGCGTTATACTCCCTCCTAACTTCCCCCCCCCCCCAACAACCTGTGGGCATCAGTGCAGCGGCTTGTTAGCAGACAACACAACGACCCCTTTGAAATGTTCATTTGCCCCGACAGGTTGAAAACCACTGCTCTAGAGGGTGTAGGAAAGAACTTTACCGACCAAATCCCTGGCTTCCCGAGTGGATCTGCCTCCACTTGCTGTCATTAGACCTGCCCCCAGCCTGATACATGAGGAGAGAACAGAGCGGTGGCAGAAAGTGATTAGGCAAGTAAAGCTTCTGACCCTTCTAACATGTTACAAGCATTTAGCTTTTGCAGTTGGTTGGGGGACCCACTGCAAGGGTGATTCGGTTTGAGTTTTTCTGGAGTTCAGCTTTAAAAGATGCAAATTGACTGTGATTTTTGGATTACCATGTAATCACGTAAAAATATTTTCTTGCATTTATGGTAACAAACAAATCATTTGGCGACACAAGTGCAGTGGTGGAATGTGGCTTATTACTGCTAATGGACACAGTAGTGTTACCACCAACTGACTGCAGCGCGACTAGTGTGAAATGGTCCTGAGACATGGGATCTTGGCAGCAATAGTTCTGGGCCATTAGTAGAGGAAATACTGCTCCTCTATGTAGGGATCAATGGCTGAAGGAACAGAGGTAAATCCAGGCACTAGACTGGACCTTCTGAGAATGATGCAGAGGAGGGCAACATTAGATTAATGGGGAAGTTCAGAAAAAAAAATGTTATGCTTCAGCACCCAGCCACTTTACCGAAGGATAGGTACAGGTCAGGTAAAGTCAACTGAAGGGATTAAAGTGACTCCGTTGCTATAAAAAGTTTTAAAAAAATCTTGCGGAAACAAAAAAATATTCTTATGTCTGGTGTAACCAGCGATAGATACACTAGTAAGGTAGCATTCATGGGGTGGAACCACAGTGCACCAAGCATCCAACATAACCATGTCATGTCAAATGCTGAAAAGAGAAAGACAGGACTCCACCAAGGGGTGCAATCTATCTGCAACAGAACCACATCCGCATCTAATGATTTAACAATTATATTACCATGTTTTCAGTCACAGTAACCTAGCAGCTGTGCTTAAAAAGTTAGTGCTCTTAAGCAGGGTACAGACGGCTCGATATTCGTCGGCTCATCACGCTGCTGTCAGATATCGGCTGGCTGGGGATAGACGGCTCTGCTCTCTCCCTGGCTCAGCTGAAGCTTTGTTTGGAGACCAGCATTCTCTAGGCAAAGCATTGGTATTGGCCGTAATAAGGGTCATGCACGATAAAGCTGTTTAATCAAATGAATCCCGCTCAAAAAAAGCAGTGGGCGCAGATAATATGGGTCAGGTAGATGGCCGTGAGCATGCATGGCACTCAAAACGGCCATCAATTTGACCCATATCTCCACGTTTGTACCCTGCTTTAATAGTATCCAGCTCTTCAATCACAAAAAAAAATACAATGACATTCAATATTTGTTCTGTTTCAACCGTTAGACTTTTAAAACATATATTTCTATATCTTTGTGTTTTTGGCTAAAAGGTATGGAGTCATCGGCCATAAACCAACAAACTGAATTCATAAAATAGCTTGTGCGTTTGTCCATTACGCATTAGAGCAGAGGTGTCAAACTCAAGCCCCCAGTGTAAATATATTTGGCCCACAAGAACTTTTTAAAAAAAAAAATATTTAAAAAAAGAAAATTAACATTTGGTGTGACATGTGTTATAATATTTAGCTTTGCTTGTTCCAGATTCAATGTTTGAGTAAAACAGTAAAAGTTTGTTTCCATATGTAAAGCCCCCCATACACGTTCCGATTTTTCGTACGAATTTTGCCCGACCGACCAACGTGGTCGGGAGATTAATCGATCGGGAGATTAATCGGATTCGGAATTATGTACCCGATCCAGATTTCTCAAAATCGGCCGAAAAATCGGTCGGGACCGCTTTGGACCTGTCCGTAAATCTTGGTCGATCTGCTGTTAATAAATAGTGTCAGGCTGATCGATCAGTGATAATTCGAATTCCGATTTTTCGTGCCAGCCGATCGACCATAACATTTTAGGTGAAAATCGGGTGACACGATCGGACGAAAAATCGGTCGGGAGAATAATCGGAACGTGTATGGGGGACTTAAGGGCTTGTTCCCACTTACGCGATGAGCCGCAGACGTGATTTCATGGCTGATCGCTTCCATTTAGTTGAATAGTCTTGTCCCCACTTCAACTAAAGGCCACGATTCGGCGCATGGCGACCCGCTAACATAATCGCAGCTCTCCGCCAGACCTGTCAACCCTCCCATCTTGGCCAGGAAAGTCACGTTTTTTTAAATGGTTCTCCCAACCAAATCCAGATTTTAAAAAATTCCAGATCTTTCAAATCACGCTGATCTAGCAGGGAGAGGACGTTTCACCCTGCTAATGTCCCTAGCAGGGAGAGGACGTTTCACCCTGCTAATGTCACACCCCACCTTCTTCCTGCTAGATCAGCCGAGAAGAAAGCCCGGCACCGGAAGTGATGTCACTTCCAGTACATGGAACGCAGAAGAACCATGATCCGCATAACAGAAGTTATGACATCACTTCCTGAATGTTATTAAAACTGATCAGGCCCCAACTTCCTGCCTGCAATCTCCGTGCCTAGATTCTTATAGCAGAAGGCCACAAGAGATCACTGGGTGCCAGCGAACTCCTGCGGTCTCCGCGCTGCTTTTAGAATCACGGCTGAACGTGTAAGTGGGAACAAGCCCTAAAGATTCATCTTTATATCTGATGAACAAATTTACAAAATTGCAGACATTTTTTCGATAAAGATGAAGATTGGCCTGGATCAAGACCTTTGACACCTCTGTATTGGAGCTTCAGACCTTCCAGTCGGTACTACAAGTAGCACTTCAACACACACACAGACTGTATATATATAGGCAGCAAGTAGAAGTGCAATAGAAGGCTGATAAAACCCACATGTACAGACATTGAGGAAGAGGAGATATACTTTATGATACATTGGAGTGTATGACGTACAGGAAGATGATGTTTCCGGTTATAAAAACACCTTGTTGGTTTCATAGGCAGCGAGTTCTGTGGAAAATACTTTCATAGGGTTACAGTCTTAGCGTTAAAAACCTTAAATCATTTGAATGAATTTTGACCATTTGCAATAGTTGTCTTTTCTCTGGGCTTTTTACAACTGTATTGCCTTGACCAGGCTCCTTCTGGTCCCGTGGCATCAACCGCCACATCGATCGAGGAGTCCGGGGTATTCCATTGCAGAAACATAAGAAACAAAAAACTAGCTACCACGAGAAGGGCGAAGATGCTTCCCGTCACTACCCCACAGTGACTCACAAGACACTCCAATCTTTCATTCATTGGCAAGACATTTTCATTGGAGACTCGATCATATACCTAAGGAAAAGAGGGGTTACAATTCAATACATCAGAACACAAACCTTAGTTTTTGTTTTCTAAAAGCTCACTGGGTACAGGTCTACGCTCCCCTACTAGCCCAGGGACCCCATCACCAAAACAATATATATTTGTGACCACACTGGCCAATTGCATCATATATATTTGTGACCACACTGGCCAATTGCATCATCAAAATATTTAGAAATATCGATACTACAATCAACAAAAATGTACCATGTTCGATTGTTTTTCGCTCACTTTTAGTTGATCATACCAGGTGGGCACGAATCGATTTATGTTCAATCATTTTAAGACCCACCAGATACTTGAATACTAAACATTTACTGTATTTTTCGGACTAAAAGACACAAGTGTCTGCATCTTATGTGCAACCATGGCCGCGGGTGATCGCTACATGGCTCCCTGCCAGCTCTTCCGGCAGATGGGAGATCTGAACACAGCCGGATCTCCCATCTGAACTGTATTGGTAATATTTACAGAGCCCCGCAGATATAGCCAATGCAGAGTGTGTGTAGGGAAAGCTGCACTCACGCTGGCAGTTTCCTCACACACAGCGTAGAGGGGAGACATGAAGGCAGATTCCCCCTCCTTTCCCTGTATATGAGAAAGACGAGATACCTGAAGTGTGCTCTCTAGTGACACCATTTTTGTGGCTGAAAGTGGGTACTGAATGGGATTTTTTCCCTAATTAATTTAAACACATTAAATATTGTTTTCCTGGTTTTCCTGCTCTAAAATCTGGGTGCGTGTTATGGTCAGGTGCGTCTTATAGTCCAAAAAATACGGTACTTTATTTGGTATTGTATAGGTCACTGGTGATGTACAGCATCAATACAAGTTATTTGAGAATATTTTACTATAAGGGCTGTACCACAGACATTAATAGCCACAAGTTCATAGTTGGGGCATTTATAAAATACAGTACTGCAAGGCATAGTATGATACGCCATCAGATAAATGTGTTATGAAGTAACAAAA
This sequence comes from Ptychadena robeensis, assembly GCA_036250615.1. Classification (NCBI taxonomy): domain Eukaryota; kingdom Metazoa; phylum Chordata; class Amphibia; order Anura; family Ptychadenidae; genus Ptychadena; species Ptychadena robeensis. The sequence continues at coordinate 163,940,645 of CM070033.1, forward strand.
AAAACAATGATGAACTTACTCTCTCAGTTCTTTTAGCTACATCTCTCCAAGTATAAAAAGTCTTCACAGTGTCGTGGATGGCTTCAGGGGAGGGTAATGTTCCAGTTTTTAGTTGACCTATAGCTTTTTCTAATCCGTCACACAGAGATTTCACTGAAGGCTCACGAAGAATGATGTAATCCTCAGGGAGCACCTCTGGAATCCCCCCTACTCTGGTACTCACCACCTGTTACAAAGTGCAGCATGACAAAGTGAGATTAAAATAGAGACATACTTCTTAAATCTATAACTGCTATCATTGCCTTTAAATACTTAGTTTCCCTTGCTTAATATTCCGCTGAGAACTGTTTCACACAACAGGAAGTGAGGGCAAATCTCCAACAGCAACGTAAACAGAAACTGAAGGCTGTATGGCACAACCACAATTAAGCGCATTGATTTGAATAAGCGGTTAATAGATATCTACTTCAGTTGGGCAGGAGAGACTGTAAACATGTTTCTTTTTTAAATATGAAATGTGAATGCACTTACATTTAAATAAAAGTGTATTGAAACTGCAAATACCAGCACAATTAACTTCATACAGTAATAACCGATAAAAGTGTATGACATGCAGCACATGGCACTGTGTATGGTACGCGGGTTTCATGCGGGCATAACGCATTCCTTGCCCACAGCCCAAGTTGTGTGAAAAAGCCTTTAAACAAATCCTGTCATCAGAGAAACATGAATGCTCTTATTATTGAGCTTCTCTGCTTAAAAAACAAATTGCTTACCTGTTGCTCTGACCCTGCTACTTTTACTCCTGAAAAGGGTATTTGTTCCAGAACTGACTCTTAGAAAGTGATAAAGTCAACAGGTCTCCACTGCATTGTGTGCTCCTCTAGATCCGCCGGGCAGGTAATGTGTATGTGCTCCATCAGGACCCCCGCCAAGCACTGTGCCTAGTGCAGGGGGTCCCGACAGAGCACATACAAATTACCTGCCCGGCGGATCCTCTGTTCGCATGGCATTGAGCCGATCCAGGGGTTAATGTAGTGCACTACGTTAACCCCTGCATCGGCAAATGTGTGATGATGATCCATGAGGCAGGTAATGTGTATGTGTTCTGCGCTTAAAGCATGGGGTCCCCACGGATCACACAACTAAGTGGAAACATACCCTAAGAATGAAAGGCAACTGCTATTTTTAGAAGATGATCTGCAATGACCGCCTCCACTAAATCTCCAATGGTTTCCTTTAGAAAACTACATTTGTCTGTTCAGAAGTTAATATCTTGCCCAGTCAGGGAAAAGTGGCTTTCTGATCCATGACAACTCAGCTCGACAGTGTTTCCTTGCTATTCTTTGTCTTATCCCACAAAATAAATGGTGTATTAAGCGTCCAACTCTAGGTCCCAAGTGTTACCTAGTGGAGTATATGAGATCCTCCAATTACCAGATACTAACACCAGGATTTGATGCCATCTTTCACACAGAAAGCAGGGTAAGGCCAGGTGTCCACTGCTGTCTTGGCTGCGCTGGCCGAAAACAGACAAGCGGCGACCAATTTGAAAGCTGTGGCCGCATCGGCGGGAGCGCGCCATATTATTTAACATAACAAAGATGCATAAAAAGTAGCACCTGAACAGCATCAATGGACGTGGACAATGAAGACGCAACAATTTCAAAACAGCACTGCGGGCGCACGACTTAAGCAGGATACAGATGCTAAGATATGGGCCAGATAGATGGCCGCTTCGAGCACCGTGCATGCTCACTGCCATCTATCTGGCCCATACAATATGCGGCCGTCGCAGTTTTCAAGTGGGACCAATCAATCCTGCTCGAAATCAGCCATATCGGACATGACCGTTAAACACGTCAGATGTCCGTTGCTTTGCATAGAGACCGCGGGTCTCCAGGCAAAGCATCGGCTGAGCTGGGGAGAGAGCAGAGCTGTCTCCCCAGCTCCACCAATATCTGACAGTCATCACGCTGCTGCAGGGAACATCGGCTCAAATGTCGAGCTGTCTGTACCCTGCTTTAGATAAAGCAGTGTGGACACAGTCCCATTCATCACAATGGGAAGTGTCCTCTTAACATCGTGGCCACCGCAGGGAAAAAGAAACAGCGGACACAAGCACTAAGAGGAGCACTTGCGAGGGTCCGTTAGGTCCATTTACAAAGTTGCAGTCACTTTAATCCTAATGTGCTAGGAAAGAACTTCTCCTTATAGCTCTCGGAAAATATTCATTGCTTTTAAGCTACACATTAATCAATCTATATTATATATATATATATTTTTTTTAATAAATGCAAATAACCTGCAATCCACAGCTAGCAGCTTCCACAATCGCCATGCAGAAAGCTTCAGTCAGAGATGTGTTGAGGAATATGTCACCTTCCACCAGGACATTCCGCACTTGGTGGTGTTCCAGAGCACCCAACAGCCGAACTCTGAAATCACATCATTAAAAAAACTTTTATTAACCTTTATTTTTTGGCGTTTCATTTCCCAACTGAAAGGTTACAAGCTTTTGCTTTCTTACAAGGCCGTGCAATTGCCACGTCAGACAGAAGTCACCTAACTTTTTGATAAATGTTAGGTTAGAGCAGTGGTTCCCAAACTTTCCTTCCCGGGCCCCCCTTTTCCATTTAGGAACATTATCACGCACCTCGCTATTCAAACACAGGTTATGAATAAGGGCCAGTGCCCCCCTGGAATACATTCGCGCCCTCCAGTTTGGGAACCACTGGGTTAGAGAAACTAGGTAGGGCAGGTTCACATCATAGCTTTGAATTTCAAATGTCCGTATCAGACACTGCGATGTCAGCCAACAATATTCAGTTAGGATCAGAGCACAATTTTTGTCATAGCCATATGTATTTGTCTGTATGCGTCAAGTAAACGTACTGCGGGACACTAGATCAACAGCTTGTTAATTAAAGTTCTAGCAGATTCCTTTTTGAATAGGTTTCTAAAAGTGAGAAACAGAGGTGGTGATTTGAAACTTCATTCACTTGATAACTTCTTGTAAAATAAAATCAATCTAAAATGATTCTATTAAAAGGACATGAGCAGAAAAGAAAAAACAAAAAAGAAAATTTATCCCCTACCTACCTAACTTATCCTAAACTAGCCACAGGATCTGGGCACCGTGAAGGCATGGAGCCAACAAGAACTCTGCTTCTGTAAACTAGTACTTAGCAAAGGCGCCCCATACGTGCATAGACCCTGGCGCGATCCTCGAACCGCCAATTGCCATCACACTGCAGCCAGTCGTTCAGAGAATCGGAGTGCACCATTTGTGGTCTTGTGGCTGTGGTCCCCATCCAAAGTAATCTGATCGGCCAGAGAAAAACGGACATGCTGGTTTTGTGGCCTTTTGCATTATTTGGGCGACATGGATCGGTGGCTCCAGATGGGCAGCATCAAAGCAGGGGCGCAGGCAATTGTTCAGCCACAAAATCGTCTGCGGATCTATGCATGTATGAGGGGCTTAAAGCTTGACGCCTGAACAATGATAATAAACATTTTAAGGTTTTGTATTGTCCTAGTAAAAGTTCAGACCTCAAGTGGATTGAAATGCTGAAACAGGACCTTAGGGTAACTGTGGGAAAACTGAAGCAATGGTGTTAAAAATAATTACTTATAAATTCTATTAACCTTCTGGGCGTTACACCAAAAGCCAGTACAGGCCCAGTTTGATCTTTGTGCTGATCCCAGCATGGCACAATTTGGTCAATAACTGGCTCTCCATGAGCCTGTAGCATTTTTTGCTTTGCTGCAGGCCCACAGAGTTCTTCCGGCCCGCGTCTTTAGCGTCATTGGTGCCACTGAAGGGGGTGGGGCCATAGACCTCCATATACATGGTGGGGGCATTGCTTTTCCCCTCACACACCACCGGCATCTAATTGTGTGTAGAGAGCTGGGAACAGAGAGCAGGGAATCATGGCAGATTACAATGTACTCCGCCGCGATTGCCTGGGGAGCAGCTTTACGCTCCATAAAAAATGGCACAAAAAGCCCATAATACTATGGCGGTTAAGTAAGTTACTGCTGCTAAAGTTAAGTCTACAACCTAGGGGGCCAACCTGCAGCCCTTTGGGCGTTAATGCATAAGGCATAGGAACTCACCTGTCCGCCGATCCCCCACAGACAGGTCCTCATCTGGGATCGTCTTTGAGTGGGAAAAGGGGGAGAGGTAATAAACTTACATGATAGGCGTACGTGGAAGCCAATCAGCGACCCAGATGGTGCCTGAGCAAATCCCTCACCTCTTCTCCACTTCTAGTCTAGTGTTGGCGGGGGATCAGCAGATAGGTGAGTGCCTATGCTCCCACTATTCCACCAATGAACAGGGGGCAATTATAAAATATATATTGCGGCTCATAACTTTTGATAATGTATACGACACAAAATGCGCATTACCACACTACAGTGTTCCCTAATGCTTGAAGTATCATATCAATTGTTATGTGCAGGGCTGTGGAGTCGGAGACATTTTTGGGTTCCAAAATGTTCCAATACTTTGCATAGAGATGTGTCTTCATGGAAAGTATTGAAACAGCTGTGGCTCCTGCCTCCTCCACAGCCGTCCGCTGTCAGTGTGAAGGGGCGGAGCCAGCACTCCTCACTCGGAAGCTGTGTGAGTGAGGCAGCTGTATGAGACAGGCTGCTTCTCCCCAGCTTGTGGCGTGTTGTAAATCACACACTGCAAGCTGGGGATAACGGGTCCCCATTGAACAGGAATCAATGTACCCATGTGGTGCACATTGATTTCTGTTCAATTGATCCCCGATCAATGACAGCGTGGTGCCTAGCTTAAGGAAAAAGCAGCAGCATCTTCTGCCTTACTCCCTTTCTCTGCTTTAATTGGCCATTACAGTACAGTGCTGGTTTCCTGGCCAGTAGTTCTGGGGTTAATGTATGTTGCCTTCCTTTCCTTCAATGGATGGATACAATACATTAGCATATTAAATACAGAGGAGTCGGAAGAATCAGAAACTGAAGAGTCGGAGTCGGTAAATTTATCGAAAAAGACTCTACAGCCCTGGTTATGTGTGGCCCTTTAGTGATGCTGAGGGACGCCACTGTAGCCCCCCATATCAACTTAGTTGGCCATCACTGGTCTACAAGTTGCTGAATCATGGGGTGCACTTGGTAAAATCTGCTGTGTGTTTTACAAGATTTAACTACGGTAAATGAAGAACTTGCTAAAGGAACAAGCGTGCACTTCTCCTGTAAGACTCACTTGTATACAAAGACAATGAGTATATTTTTTGCAACATCTAAGCATTCCTTTGTTTCGGGGAAAGTAACACAACCAGTCCCCAGAAGTCCTATACAGGGCTTGTACAGTTCCTCAGGCTACTTCTTGAATCTCTTTTACATTAAGATTTCAATGTAAGAGGAGACATAGTCTTTACAAATATGGAAGCTGGGGAAGAAACAATTCCAGGATCTCTCCATCTGTTCTGCGTTGGAGATGCGCCATGATTCTGCAGAACTCTGACAGCTCTATACATGTTTTCTCATTTTATTGGGAATGATAATGAAGTGTAGGCTGTAACATGCATATTCAGATCTTTTTATAGAAAACGAGCCAACAATCATCATTATAAAACCTCTGAGATCTCCATTCCTGTTAATGTTTCTCCAGCTTTATTCGGATGAGGAAACCAAAAGGAATCTTTATGACCATCCTGCAGTATTTTTGGTTTACTGAAGATACTTCATCCTTACAGTACTTAAACTTCCCTATTACTAGGAGTTCCACCACATTTTTGTTGTACCTGTCATGAAGCTGGTATCGTTCTCGTACCTCCTCTAAAACGATTCTCTTAGGCCCCTCGCCTCCGATGAGGAAGTGTAGATCTCGGTACCTGTTGCACATTTCAGGGATAATGCCCCCCAGCAGGTCTATTCCTGTAAAACAAAATGTAAGGAGTGTGAACCTCATAGGTAGAATGATGAGTAGAGAGCTAGCTATCTGTTTAATCCACAGGGATGGCGTAATAAAATGACTAGTCCACTTGACCACAACTTTAGTGACTCGACTTCACAAGGTCATTAAGGCCCTACCTGGTCATATCAACTTTTTAGGAACATAGTTTTAAAACCTGAATCTTTGGGGGAAAAAAACATCACTCTTCCAGCCTATTAGGAATATAAAGAATACAATTGTTTTAAACTCCAGACTACCATATATGCTCAAGTATAAGCCGAGTTTTTCAGCCCAAAAAAATGTAATGAACCCCCCCCCCTTACCTGTCCAGGTGTTCAATGGTCTACCTGCAGCCCGTATGGGTTGTCCGATGACTACTCTTCTCCTCCATGGCCTGCAGACAACCAATGTGCCCACCATACTATGGGACACGTAGCTGCAAGGGGGCCTGCCGCTCCTGGCTGACTGATATTTATTCTAAATTGGGTATTTTATCTGCAGTATTCTCGGGCTGGACTTGGGTGGAGAAATTTAAGTTCAGATGGCAGCACCATATTTTGGTCATTTTGTGACCATTTTTACTGGAGATGATGAAATTTCATTTTGAAAACGCCACTATCTGACTTTGCAAGTATCTGCTGCATTTCCCCCCTAGGATTATACTTGTTCCAAGTTTTTCTAAATAAAATAAAGTACCTCAGCTTATACTCAAGTATGTATGCAATACTTCACTAGTCTACATACTATTCATGCAGCAACATTTAGCTTCTAATAAGGACTTCTTCCAATACCCAGAAGGTTAAGGCAAAGAATGTCCTTACCTTTTCTGTACACAAGTCTGCTGACCACCACAATAGTGGTCTTACCAGTCTTCTTTTTCTGGGGGTCTGGAGTGAAATCTGTAGGGTCCACAGCATTTGGGATGACAGACACAATCTCAGGGTTCAGGGCAGCTCGGAGCACAGTGTTCTCTTTGCTGGTGTAAGAGACACAGATGATGTGGTTTGTATCGCACAAGGACACCGTCAAAAGTTTGTTGGTGAGCACCGAGCTGACATCAGCAAATCCAAACAGTGAATGGTCTGTGAAAACCGTATGGAGCCCCATCGTCTTCGCATGGAACAGCGCATCATGGGCCATTGACGAAAAAGAGCTGTGGGAATGGACAATGCTAACCTGTTCCCTTACAAAGATATACCTGAGTAGGGGTAGACTATGCAGCAAGGTGGTGGCTGTAGATTGGTTATACATGACCCTCAGAGGTAAATAATAGACTTTCAGGCCATTGGTTAGGTAGCGGATTCCTTTGCGGTCCTCGTACGCATGAGTGGCCACGATAACCTTGTGTCCTCTCTCGATCAGACACTGTGAAAGCTGATAGATGTGACTCTCTACGCCACCCATGTTTGGATAAAAGAAGTCCGACACCATACATATGACATGAGTCCTCCTAACTGCACGCTCTGTGCCTTCTGTCGTCTTAATGCAGTCATTATGAGTGTTGGGTGTAGGACGTGCTCCTCGAAGGTGAACCATGACAGGGACGGGTGGCAGAAAACAAGTCCTCTTCTGGCTGATCTGTAGAAACAAAACTCACAATCGTAAATAAAATGCACTTACTAATAAAGCTGTAAAATATGTATATATCAGGGTTGTGAAATTAATAGCTTATCCACAATACCCGTTATATCGCACTCCAGCCGTTGTGGAGGCTGTGATCAGCTACGGCTGTGCGAAGGGGACGAGACCAGCTCTGCCAGAAGAGGGGGAAGGTTGGGGGAAGAAGAGACCCGGGGGATCGGGAAAACCAGGTCCCCATCGTACGGTAATTGTTGTGCCCACGTGGGGCACATTGATTACCATACGATTGTCCCACGATCAATGACATTGATCGCCAGTCAATTGCATGGAAATCTACCCGTGTGTGGCCAGCTTTAGACTATACCTAAAGCTGGGCATAGATGGTTAGATTAAAGGTATCAAGTGAGAACCAAGGGAGCGTGATCACATCATCATGCTGCTCTTCATCGCAAACAGCATCGGCGGGTACCCTTTGTGTGTCCGCCGTTAGTTTCAATGGGGACGCTGGTCATTGCACATGGCCGATCGTTCCGTGAATGGGTGGTGCACCCTTTAAGTACTTTGGACAGGAACGCTGGTACAGACATGTCCGTTCTTTGGCCGATCGATTTAGAGTGGGCACGTTAGATTTGTGGCCAATCCGACGATTGATCTGCCGCAAAATCGGAAGCAAACAACAGTCTATGTCCAGCTTTAGAAACAAAACACACTTCAAATCATTCCCTCTATTTTTCATAAAAACCCTTGACATTTCAACTCCCACAAAACCATCTGAGGAATCCCTACACCGATATTAGAAGTTGTCACTGACACTTCACAATTACAACATTGATTTGTCCATGTTTTTGGAAACATTAATGGCAATTCCAATGCTCTCTTGATTCAAAGTAAAAACAAGATTTTGCAGCCGATCGACCGCTGTGCATGCTCACGGGGCCAAAATTGGTCGCCAAATCAATCTAAGCCATTAGGGACATGCAATTCTTAGATCGGATACCTTGGATCCAAAGTACGGGTATGTCTCCTCAGCTCTGTTGGGGATCTGACAGGGCTGAGAACACAGAACCTGTCTGCAGCAGCTCTGTTAAGCGGTGGCACCACCTGCCTCTCCCTTTGTGCTGTTACACTGAGTAGAGGCTGTCAGCTCAGTGACCTGCCAGCCTCTGCTCACTGACAGGGTCCCTAGATGCTGTCTGCCGGGTCCCCCTAGCTGCTCAGACAGTTATATTAAACAGCTCTCTACAAAAATGTAGTGAGGAAGCCCTGATCGGTGCATTTTCTTTATCTGAGCACCAGACTATGTTTTATGTTGAAATAATCATGTTATTTTATAGATTTATGTAAAAATCGGTCTCATAAAATATTGAGGAAATTTATGGATGAATATGTTTAAAGTCCCACAACTAGTGAAGGGATTCTTCTCCGGATACAATAATGTAGACTGCAGGCCAGTTCCTGGCTCCCAATCTGCAGACATTAGGTGGAACAATACTGGTGCCGGAGGAGGGCGGTATTGTACAGGAGGGTGTGAGGCCACAGCATATTCATTGGATCATGGCCACCTACCAATATAACCGTATCATGCATAACCATTAGCATACACAGGCTTTGGTGCTTTAATGGCAATGTAGTCTTGGTAAATATTTGCACAGGATTTGGATCTTCTAGCGCGACATACTCGTCAATTTACACATTGGCAGATGATATGAAATCATCCATGACGGCTGAATGATAATGCCCATCTGGTGCCCAAGAGGAATGGAAACAGTATTGCCAGTACTGAATATGCTTGGTGACTATGCAGAGGGGCTACATCATGGCTCTAGTACAGAGGACACATTAGTGATGTTCAGAAAGAGGACCTGTCACTGTTCAAAAACATCACAAAGGGCAGCATACAACCAAGACACGAGATTCAGAATATGGTTATTATTTAGGGTTGTAAGGGCCTATTGAGTTTGTCGGTAGCAAACAAATCGGTTCCACCAACCCATTACCCAAAAATAATGATCTGGGAATGTTGCCATTTTCAGGTGGTGGCCCATAGGGATAACATGGGATGGTTGTCAGGGATTGACCCGTCACCTAACTGCTGCTTATATTGGTCACCTGTCCTGAAAATAATTAAAGCCTAAGGGTATGTCTCCACTGCGTTATTGGCTTTGCCGGGTCCCAATGCATTGTCGCAGCCCATCTGCATCCACAGTAACGTGACGGAGCCATGCACGGGCATCAAGCAGGATGCCAGCGCATAGTGGAGCCTGGGGCTAAAGATTAGAGTTTAAAATGCTGCCCACAGACAATTTTTAGTATCTACATTTTTTCAACATAAAATTTTAAAGCTCTAAACATTTGGTGGGGTAAATGAATCCTTTATCACTGATCACTTTTATGGAAGCAACGTACATTTAGTTATAACCTGGCCAGCACTTCTTTATGATCATACTTTATGGTTATACATCCTGAGCACAAGTTGTGTTCTTAGTATGAAGTGAAGTAATGGAATGCATAGAAATGTTCATGATGCACTTCTGTTAATGAGGAAGTACAATGCGATATTTCCCCAGTATAATAGAGCCGAGTAAATAGGACCCGTGGCCCATACATTCCTGACAAACAATCTGATGACATCAGCAGGGACAGGGCAGGGCACTTGTAGAAGTATTCTTCTCATACATCAAGATTCATGTGCAAACAATATTAGACTATTTCTAAAAGAAGAACTGAAATATGCAGAGATCCGGCCACTGTGACACCTGTCATCTGATTTCTGCTAATCTCCACTACCAGTCCACATGACTGAACACCCTACTAAGGCTCCATCATGTAGTGGGTCTCCTGATGGTGACAACAGTGGACCATGTAGATATATCAAATCCATTACGTCAAGTGACAACGCAGAAGCATAGCTAGGAGGGAGGGATAGAGTGTTGTCACCAGAAAAGGAAGTTCCTGAACAAGGAGAATCATAGTCAAAGTGGAATATCAAGTGAAATTATAATAAAGTGAGAATATGACTATAATAACATGAGTAATATAAGTCCATTTCAACGTGCTGGACTGTTACTAGTTTGTTACAATGTATATGAATTAGAAACGCAAACCCCCACATGATGAGGGTAGGTGATCAGAGGTGAATGGAATGGAGCAGACACATAAGGACAGTGACAGACACTTCCAGGGACAATGTACACACCTCTGATCATGGATTATATGGAGGCAGATCTCTGCTAATCCTCAATCACTGTATACAGCACACAAGCTCAGCATCATTCATGGAGGGGAGGGGGGCATGAACCCGTACACATTCTATACGGAGGGATCCCACATCTATATAAGGTCAATGCGTCTTATCAGAAAGCAGCGATCAGCCTACATACCGGGGAGATCAGACTACACACCTGCACGGATCACAGTCCGCGATCATCGAGAAGCACACGGTTCGGAGCATTAACAAGGAAGTCCAGCATGACTTCAGCCCTAGGTCAGATAACCCAATAGAAAGCGAGGATCAGAACGAGGCGTGGAAAACAACCATATATAGACATTTACTAATACCGTGACGACAATGAGAGCGAGGCTTGGAACGCAATCACATTTTAGGAAGTGTCCCATAGGTGTAAGCATGCGCAGTGCGAGCCAATGACGGCGTGTCCTGGCTGCTAGGAGACATTCAGCGTTTGGACAGGTAGACACCAGGTCACCAATCTGTGTAATTCTCAGGACTGGATGGAAGACATTAAAATCCTATTTCAGCTGTGATAGAGATCACCTTATCTTGATGGGTGTTAAGGGTTTTAATAATGAAGAATTAGGGTTTGTTCACACATGGACGATCAGCTGCGCAGCGATGTTTAAAAATTGCCTGTTTAATCGCGCCCATCACGTCAGCGATCATGCGCGATTGGCCACCCGCAATTGAAATTGTGTCCACCCCACGGCTGATCGCCTAAGGGTCCCCACACATGTAACGAGCCGCTGCGCCATGAAACAACGTTTTAGCCTATATAGGTGAAAGCGTTTCCAATTTTCTACACCACGTTTTCTACACCAATCCCAGAGCACCTGGGTAAAGGGATATTAAGTGCTTGTCCCCACTTGCATTTCGCTTCCATTAATTTAAACAGCCTTGTCCCCACTTGTGTGGTCGCGGTTGATATCTGAAACATGGTGCGATTTTGACTCCCGAGCTGCAGAGGGCCATGGTCGATCGCCCCGGCTTGTGGCCAATAGACCTGAATGGGCCCTGCAAAAAACCATGTGTGGCTGATTTTCATTTTAACCTCACCCATTTCATTCTGAATGGTCGCTATATCCAGGGATTGCGGGCGGTTTCAGTATTACCCAGAACCGGGGTTTTCCGCTCAACGCTGCTTTTTGCGTTTTGATCATGGGTGGGTCACGTCCAATTGTGCCTGATTGCGCTCATAGACCTGATGGGCCAACGTTTTTTATTGTTCTCAATTATTCTAGATGCAATTTTTTAAACTCATCCCACTGTAATGATCTTAATGCGATTCTAATCGCGCGGTTGTCACTAGCTTATTTCTATGGAAGCGATCGGGATCGACCTGGCGTGATCGGGCGCGTTTTCATCACCCCGCGATTAATTAATTGAGACCATTTTTAAACAACATGCTCATTCATGTCTATGGGTGGTCGATCCATACGTGGGCAGAATGGCAGCAGTGTACAATCGCGGCGTGTGGTGAAGAGCCCATTGAAATGCATGGGGCGATCGTAATGGTGGCTAAAATCACCTGATCACGCCCAGATATTCCCGATCTAGCTTGCCATAGAATCACTAGCGATCAAGACATTGTGTGTCAATACTGAGTGTAAATATATTTAATGATTTTGTAATAAACAGCATTTTTATATTTGATTAGAGGGGAGATTTAGGACACATGATATGCCCTCCACAATACCTGGTAATCAATGACATAAGCTTTATTTATGGATAATACGGAAACGCAGGTATTGTACATGGCGCTCTTCATATTCCTCATAGAGGGATCCTGCTCGGTGTGAAAACATTACATTTCCATGTGATCCATAAATCAAACGATTGCATATCTGTATGATATATACCGGCCAGGAGGCGTGGGACTAGTGTGTTGGCTGTAAGATCTCTGTGGTTATCGTGTGCAATGGGGAATATACAATTTAATAAAAGGAATAAAATGCTCTATTAGTCCTGGTAGCCATTACCACATAGACAGTTGTCACCAGAACAAAATAGAAAGGGAGATCTTAAACCCTATTTCAGTGTCAACTGTCAAATATTGAATACCCCTCACTTTGTGGAAATGTCCGTTTACCTGTTATTTGTCCGTTATGATGGAAAAAATAAACCGACAGAAAAACACTGCTTGGGTTACATAACACGTTTAACCTCCTGAGCGTTTCGCGAGGCCCAGATTTCTGTACCAAAAGCATTACGCTGTTTATCATTGAAAAAAAAGGTGTTGTAGGCCTGTAACTGACCAAAATATATCCAAACACGGGTCTAGTAGGCATCTTGAATATATAAAGTTTCAAACATTTGAGTATTTTCAAAAAATCGAATTTAATGATCAAATTTAATAGAAAACACAAAAATCTGCTCAAAGTAGAATTCATTTTCTAAATCAACCAAGACTGACAGGCGGTCTGATACACCGCGCCGGGAACAATGTTGCGCACTTTATCTGCGCGGATTACCTGCAGCTTGCCCGTGGCTTAGGGCTCGCTTCTGCCGCATTGGTGAGAGTGCAACCTATTGATTTAGCTGAGACGAAATGCAGAAAAATTGCGCCCGTCCTGCATTCATACACGCAGCACGAGCACTATTTTTCCGCGTCTTGGTGTCTCTGGCGGCAATGTGCGGTGCTGCAATGAAGACGTGGCATCCCGCAGCTTCATATTATCACCGCGGACATGCCACTCAAATAGCGCAGAGTGGACACTGTGCCATTCATTAGAGTGGAAAGTGTACTCTCTGCGTCTTTTTCCCCGCTGCAGACTTACGTCCACCGCGGGGAAAATGACGCAGTGGACGCAAGCCCTTGCAAAGTATTTACTTTGTATGCCTTTTCCTTTATTTTGAACTTGATTGGATACAGAAAAATCAATCCAATCAAATCCAACATGAAAGAAAACTCATAATAAGCAAATAAATGTTTTGGTTTTTTAAATTTTTTTTTTAATTTTGAATTGAATTGGAGGCAAACAAATCGCTCCAATCATTGTCAGAATGAAAGATAAACCATAAAGAGCAAAAAAAACAAAAACCCGCCGGCGTGATCCCGAACACCGGGATCTGAACATCTGACATCGGGGACATGGGGAGAAGATCAGCAAGTCTCCTGGGCTGCCTGAAAGCCATCTGGGTGCAGGTAACAGCAGTCCGAGTTAATGCGGGCTGATCCATTTCAACAACTTGATTTAGCCCGAATTAACTCGGTTAAGCAAAACTTTGATTGCATAAAACCAGCCATAGACGTCTCGATCCATGGCAGACTTGTGGCAGACTCATTACAGAGTCGACTACAGAACTAACGGGAATCCTGTGTGCTTCACTAAAGGCCCCCATACACAGGTCGATTTGTCAGCGATCAATTAGCGATCGATTGCCAATCCGATCTTTCCAGGCGATCAGGAATCTGCAATTGATTAGATCGGGAATCGATGCAACACCACTCTGGGAATCTGATTTGTGGTAGATTTGGACATTTTTTGGGGGTCGATCGAGCAGGGTGAGTAAAACCCGATTTATTGCCGATCGAACTCGTGAACGCGCGCAGTAATCGATCGGTCAAAAATCGATTGGAAATCGACCTGTGTATGGCTACCTTAACACACAGATTCCCGGCAGATTGTAGCTAATTAACTTGGAGGGGGAGGAGACTACTCATACACAGTAACTGCCTACAACAAGATCAGCCACAACAAATACCAGCAGGACGAATCGCCGTGCGATCTGACCAGCAAGCTATTTGGGTCAAAACTTCAAGGTGAGCACCCCTGTAGTTGCGGGTGACCAATCACCATGCATTTGTCGTGAGCACGCACAACAGACAATCACCTGCAACTACTGTCAGGAATTGCCATGTCTATGGCTGGCTTATGTGAATACATGCAAGCAAGTCCTCCTTATATCTAATGGCTCTATACACATATGTTAACATGCATTGACCAACATGCGTGAAAAAACGGCTTTTGCAGTACTCTGAACCCCCTTTTCCACTGCAAGGGTTAAGCAGACCTAGCACTGAAGGCCCCCATACACCTTACAATCTTACTTTACAATTTCTGTGCAATCAACTTTTCTTCTACCAAAACCATGTAATATGAGGACATTTCTAATCCTTCCAATCACTATGTATTCTATCAGGGAGGACCCAGCACTACATAGTTGTTGGTAGATCTAGTGGAAATTGTATGGAGTGATCTAAAGGTGTAGGGGGGGCTTAAGAGATTAAAGTACACCATGTCTGGTAGGAGTTCTGATCTTCTGCCTTTAGTCCTCCATACATGCTTCGATTTTTAGGGTGCCGATCTTAAGCTTCAAGAGACTTAATCGAAAGCCAAATCGATCTAAGCCATTAAGGACATGTCCATGATTCTTAGATCGATCTAATACGTTAGACGGGGACACAGTGTCCCCGCCAAATGTATGGGTATGTCTCCTCAGCTCTGAGGGATCTGAGATCCATCGGGGCTGAGCAAACTGAGCATCTCTCCCTGTGAGAGGAGGAGCTAGCAGCTCCCTTTCCTCTCCCTTCCTCCCTCGCGCTGCCGAGTTTCCCTAGCTGACAGCCCGAGCAGCTAGAGGGACCCGCCAGACCGTGCAGGCACACAAAGGGTGCCCGGGCCGATTGTGACCTGATGTTTTGGCAGATTGATGTTATCACGCATGGTCGATCGGCCAAAATATCGGGTCACAATCTAAACGTGTATGGGGGCGGACCCAGAATTAGTAGGCAGCATAGGGATTCAGTGACACAACTTTCAGTTATCTATGTTTGACCAATAGCTCTCTGGCACCATCCCATACAATGCTGGAAGAGAGCATTTCCGTACTCCAGAAAGCTAAAAAAGAAGAGGAGAAAGCCAGTTACAGTAAATATACACCCCCAAGTACTAGTTAATCCTTTCAGTAGGGAGAGATAAATGTGCATTGCAAAGATTTTGTCATTATCTTTTAACATTTCTGTTTGGTTGTCTATTTGTAACTATTTAGTAACTAATTAGTAATTATTTTCCATGTTCTTTGACATCCAAGAACTAAGAACTAGGGATGGACCGAACTGTTCGCCGGAGAACAGTTCGACGGCGAACGAGCATGTTCGCCCATCCTCTCGCCGGCGGACAGTACGGGTGTTCGACCCGCCCCGTTCGCCGACGAGAAGAAGATCTAAATTCTTCCTCCGGCAGGATCAGAACCTGCGAGATCGTGCCGGAGGAAGAATCTTTTCACTACAAGACCGGGCATGCAACCAGTCTTGTAGTGAAAAATCCGGCTTGGAGCAGGAAGTGATGTCAGTGACGTCACATCCTGCGCCCGTAACCAGGAACTATGCGTTCCAGGTTGCGGTCCAAAGACCGGATGTGACGTCACTGACGTCACATCCGGTTTTTCCGATTCAAATTCCCCGCCTAGAGGCGGGGAATTTGAATGTGTCAGCGAACAGGGCGGACGGCGGACTTATTTAAAAGTCCGACCCGCCCGTTTGCGGACAGTAAATGTAGATATAGAATATAGATTCAGCCAGAATTGTTCTGCAAAAACAGGAATGACTTTAGTTAAAGATGACATATTTGCAGAAGGTCTTTTGAGTTCACAATTTAATAAATATTTAATACTGTATCACAATATGAACTCAGGAGACCTGCTGGTGCTATGTTATGTATGACGATAAAGATTTCCTATCATTATAGATTTGTTTGGACTTTGGCCAAATTCCACTCTGAGTTCCCAAAGGAATGATAAGCCCACAATACATCAAACAGTCCCATGTCTGTATTCATTTACTCTCACGGTCACTTAGCCAGGGTATAGAATGAGAGTATGAAAGAGATCCATCACCCCCTACATACTCATAGAGATATTGCATACGAGTATGCAGGGGGTGATTAATATCTTCCATGTGGACAGGGGTGTGACAGTGTTCAGAATAGATTTCCCTTTGGCAGTGCCCCCACTGCAAACCAAAGGGACAATCAATTCAGAATAGAAAAAAAAAGTTACAGGTTATCAGAGTACTTGGCATTCACCAATCACCTCTGCTAATGTTGAGCACTGCTGCACAGTCTTCTCTCCTCTCTGCTGCACAGTCTCCTCTCCTCTCTGGCTGTGCCTGTGTCCATGGAAGCTGGAGAGTGATTGCAGTTTCCACGGATGGAGAGAGGGATAGATGGCAGTTCATCTATCTCTCTCTTTCCTTATACCAGCAGAGCTCTGCTGGCATAAGCCAGTGGTTCCCAAACTTTTCTTGCAGGGCCCCCCTGTTGAGGAACATTATCAAGCTTCCCCTCCCTATTCAAACACATTTTTTGAATAAGGGCCCGCCCCCCAGTTTGGAAAGCTGGCATGAGCAATAATACAATTCAGATGGGAGATCCGGACACCAGCCGGCATTTCTCATCTGACAGCTCCTCCAGCTTCCCGGCTAAATCCTTGCTGAGAGAGCTGGCGGGAAGCCAAGGCGCATTGGAACCCCACCCCCCCCTGATTTTTGGGGTGAAAAGGTGCGCCTTATGGTCCAAAATGCAGTTAAAACTTCGTTCTTTACATAGCTGAAAATGCTGACAACAAAAATCACACAAAAATTACCAATGGAAATCAAATGTATGAACCCCTGGAGGTCTGGATTTGGAGTGGCGCTCAAAATTAAAATGGAAAAAAAACACTACAGGCGGATCCAACTTTGATGTAATGTCCTTAAATTATGTAATGTCAAAATGAGGCTCAGTAGTGTGTGTGGCCTCCACATGTCTGTATGGCCTCTGCTAGAGCACTGCAAAATGACCTCCAGTGGGCCACAAATGTGCTCAATCTGTCAGAAACAAACTCCATGAGGATGGTTTGAGGGCCCGACGTCTACAGGTGGGGTTTGTGCAGGACGTTTGGCATTTGCCAGAGAACATTCGCCACTGATGCCCTGTGCTCTATACAAAGGAAAGCAGGTTCACACTGAGCACATGTGACAGAGTGTGGAGACGCCGTGGAGAACGTTCTGCTGCCTGCAAAATCCTCCATCATGACCAGTTTGGCAGTGCTAGAGACTGGCCGCCCGTTCCCCAGACTGGAATCCAATTGAGCACATCTGGGACATCATGTCTCGCTCTATCCATCAACACTACATTGCACCACAGACTGTCCAGGAGTTGGAGGATGCTTTATTCCAGGTGTGGGAGGAGAGCCCTCAGGAAACCATCCGCTACCTCATCAGGAGAATGCCCAGGTGCTGTAGTGTGGTCATACAGGCACGTGGAGGCCACACACACTGCTGAGCCTCATTGAATTGTTTTAAGGATATTACAACAAAGTTGGATCAGCCTGTAGTGTTTTTTCCCACTTTAATTTTGAGTGTGACTTCAAATCCAGACCTTCATGGGGAGATATTTTATTATTTTATTATTTTCAGATCTCGGATGTCTTTTTGTAGTGTTCCCTTTATTATTGGTTCAGTATATACTGTATATCATTACATGTTATGTAATATGTTCACATGAGTTAAATATATTAATAAAATGTTTTTCCTTCACTCAATACTAATGGCCATATGAATTGCCAAAAATATCCATTTCATTACAAGTCCTACCTCCTACTGGAAGCCACATGTAGGAGTATTTCAGTTTGGCAGAGTACTGATGTCAGGAGATTCATTTTTCTCCATTTAACGAGAATCAGCCAGCTTGTATGTTTACCATGTGTACGGTGTACAACATGTCCATGCTGGTGGTGATGAAGAGCCTCCTATTTATCCTCGCTGGTAATATGTTATGTCATACCATAATGACAGTAATACAAGTCTACATTTTCTAACTCCCTGTGCACCTATTCATCCTGTATAGATTGCTCTTGCTAAGACATACTCTGAATGTGTAACATTGTTTCTGTTCCATTTTCATTCCATCGCTGAGAATTCCAGATGTACAATGACCACACTGGAGATTTCCCTAGAAAATAATCAGATGTTGGAGAGATCATGCTTGGCATTCTTTCTGAAGATTTAACAAACTGGTATGATAGGAACACAGATATGTGTAAGCTTTCTCTATAATGGGCATAGCAGGGGTAAACAACATTTTGTCAAATTTATAATATTTACTTTATATTTAAAGTGGAACTCCAAAATTAGTGGGGGGGGGGGGGGGTGTCCACATTTGTCGTGACAAGAGATTCACATCTGGGGTGGTGGGGTATGCTGTTAGAGGGCATGCTCGCCCAGGGCACCAATCTCCCTAGGATCGCCCCTGCTCAGCGCTGTGAGAACACAGCATGCGCCGAGCAGGTAAGTGTATGTGCTCTGTCAGGACCTCCCACCAAGCAATGAGCTTAATGGAGGGGGTCCTGACAGATGTGGAACCCCCCCCCCCCCAAGACACAGTGGTTAGTATTTAACCTGAGTGCAATAATGTATAACAAACACAGTTTTGACACATGCACAACAAAAAGGTCCCTCTACAACTTGCTCCATGTCATTGCCCTGACACTGAAGCTTTCCCTGGGGGTTACCATTATTCGCCTTGACACATTTTGAGAGTTATCACTGCTGGCATTGATCTCAACAATCAAGTTTATTTTACTCCAAGAAACACTATGGTGAAGGGCTGAGGGCTATTAGTCATCGCACATTAAAGGTAGCACACAACAGACCATATACTGCAATACATCAAATATTTTTGGCCACAACCATAAGTGTGAACGCTGTATTTTTATTTTCAGGGTTTTTAAGGTGAGTGTAATTTTTGTAGGTATAGCTAGGGGGAGAGTATGTGGGGAAGGTCCAAATATATTCTTGCCTGACCTTCGGTATTGGCTTTTTGTTCTTCTTATTAAGACTACATCATGTATGCCACTTCACAAAAGCTATACAGCTTTGTACATTGTCCTGAATACTTACTCCATGCTGAACACAGGTTTTGTGACCATAGTGACAGTGAAAGCTTTTTTTTTCTTTTCCTGGTGACAAGGGTGAAAGTGTGGCCAGTGAAGCTCTACAGCCCCAGAGTAACCCATATGAGTAGAAACTAGCACTGCACGGCCGCAAAATTCTGCACAAA
>CM070033.1:163964893-163992317 GCA_036250615.1 Ptychadena robeensis
ACATTTTAACCATCCTAGCCGTTATCCCGAATGTGGTTCGTCCATCCCCTGCCATGCTCCAGCAATAAGTGTGGGCAGCCCCCATGTCTCTGAAAAAAGTCAGTGACACTGGAGAATGCTTCCCCCTATGCCTGCATTATATAAAAGGAAAAGCTGTCCCAAGTCCTCACATCCATGCCAGAAACTTTCAAGGGGGGAAAGTTTAAAGAGGATGCAAAATGTAAAGAGATTGTTTAGTAATCTGTTTACATTTTTCATACCACTTTTGGCAACCAATTCCTGACAGAATGGGACCACAGGACGGGACGGGGGGATGTTAGGGACGTAGACATGCATTTTATTGTGATTTAACCAGATGGATATAGTGTGAACTAGTTGGACACGACTTTCCGCCATTTGTTATAACACATTTATATATATACCTGTATATATACAGTATTTATAACAGTATAAACAGGGCCTCAAAACTTTTGGGTATTGAGTGAAACAAGGGAAACAGAAGAACTCCTAGGTAAATATAGGTTTAAACTTGTGCTGAAAGTAAAATATAGTATAGTAAATTATAGCTGCATGCCTGTCTCTGAGCTTCCTGACATGGAACAAACATGCAACAATGAATAAGGGCTTGTTCTCACTTACACAATCAGCCGCGAGTCTAATTGCGGCGCGGAGACCACCGGAGATCTCTGGCACCCAGTTATCTCCCGTGGTCTCCCACGATTATACTTGCAGCACGACAATTGCAGGAAGGAAGTGGGGGGTGGGGCAGGACATCTTGCCCCACCCCACCTGATCGCGGCCATGGAGAGTGAATGGGCGTGGTTAAAATAATACCTGATTATTATCCGCGCCCAATAACCTCTATGGCCACGATTAGCCTCAACCACCTGCAGCTGTCCGAGGCCCGCGATTAAAAACACATGGAGCCGCAATTCTGATAGTGGGTGGCACCGCGCCCAATTGTGGCCTTTAGTTGAAGTGGGGACAAGCTGATTCAACCCAATGAAAGCGATCAGCCATCGAGGACGATTAAAATCGCATCCGCGCCATGGCTGATCACGTAAGTGGTAACATACCCATACATTTAGAACTACAATTGCACAAGGGAGGGTCAACAATGGCAGCCATGGTTCTCTAATCACGGGTCCCCTTTAAATGAAAGGGCTGTAAGGAAATTTGAGTTGGAAGATTCTTGTTGTTTTGTGCTCTTGCTTTAGGCCTATGAAGGGAAAACATTGATAATAAAACACAATACAGTGTGGAATTTGCCTTACTTGGCCATGCCATAGGGCTCCTTCTCACGAATCTGGGAGTGTTGATTGATAGATAAACACAATAACAGCACATAGGCCAACAACAAATGATTGTGAAATTAACTTTTGTTTAGTTTTACATTTTATTGCTTGTGTTATTCAATAAATAGCTGAATAATTGAATTTTTCTCTATATTTCATTAAACATTGTTTTATTCCACTTTTAGCCTGCATACCTTAAATGTCCAATATTTTTTTTTTTTACCTCTGAGGCATTTTTAGGGCCAGACGTATAATTTTACATTGCAGGGGATCTGACTACAGCAGATTAAGCTAATAGGAAACAGATCGCACTGGAATAGTCATGTTTATCATTCCATTGTCCTCACTACTCAAGCATGCACACAACACAGCCTTGTACAATTTATATATTTGCATGCCTGGAAAGCCAATGTAATCAGAATGAGTACATACCTGAGAGAATGGCACCCTGCAGGGGCCTTATATACAACGCTTTCACCTACTCTTCACACTGATTCGTCAGTATTTACCTCATAAAACCCTTCTATTCATAAGGAGCAAAACAACCCCCCTTGGTGAACAGAGGACAAAACACATGTGTTTAGGAATCCAGACAATATAATTCCTGCTTTTTTTCTGGGACATTCCTTCTTATTGTGCAAGAATGCTTATTAGACTCGCATGGCTCTGTCGCATGTCAAATTTTACGAACTTACTAAAGTATTCATTGCACCAATACATTATAAAATCCATTCTGACACGAAATTCCCCCTAAGTATCTTTCCAGGAATGGTTGGATTATTGTAGCGTGGTTCCACATAGGGAGTTTTTTGGTGTAGATTTCCAAAGTGATTATCATTGAGAAGAATGCTGCATGGAATTTTGTCTGGTTCTACTGAAGTGACTCTTTACTAGAGATGGTCGATTTTATTTTAAAAAATTCAACCATTTGTACAATTTCAAGTTAATTGCAAAGCCCCTGAGCATGGTATCATCATTAAACTTGCTGGAGATGTAGAGAAGGGTTAGGGGTATACTACAAAAAAAGGATGACTCTAAGGGTTTGTTTCCACATACGTCAGGGCTCTCTCCGCTATACGCTTCTCCGCCGATGTAAGGCTCAATGTAGTCGAGAACGTTGAGCCTCTGCACCGGCAGATGTGTAAACAGATCATCCGCTGAGCAGGCAATATCAATGTGCTACGTCGGGACCCCTGCTAAGCATATACGCTTAGCGGAGAGGGTCCCAACGTATGTGGAAACTAACCCTTAAGCAGGGAATACACGTATAGATATAGGCCAGATTGATGACCACTTCGAGCACGTGCACGCTTATGGCCATCTATCTGGCCCATATCTAATGCGGCCATTCCTGTTTATAAGCGAGATCAATCAAACCCACTTGAAAACAGGGATATCAAACATGACCATAAATACTGGTCTATGTCCATCGCTTTGCATGGGGACTGTGGGGTCTCCATGCAAAGCATCGTCGAAGCTGGAGACAGAGCAGTGCTGGGCCCCCAGCTCCTCCGATATCGGGCAGCAGCGCAATGACGTCATCACGTTGCTGCCGGAAACCTTGAACGGCTCCAATATCGAGCCGTGTGTATGCAGCTTAACACAAATAGTTTTTGAGTTCAAAGTCAGCTCAAATTTTTAAATGTCTAAATTTCAACTTTAATTTTGAACTTTATTTATGCAAAAACTTCATGTGCTAGAGCCAATGTTTCCAATGTTCCCACAACCCTTCTCTACATCTCCAGCTATTTTAATGATGATACCATGTTCAGGGGCTTTGCAATCAGCTCACAAAGTCAGCAAATCGAAACATTTGACCATCTCTACTCTTTAGTAAAAATGTGGGTATATAAACTTTGAAGGTGTCAGTAAATTACAGCAGAAGGTTCTTCTAGACTTTTTGTGAGGTGACTCAATGCCAGCCTAGGGTCCTAGGTTAAAATTTTGTCTAGATGAGTGTTCTCCCTATGTCATTAAGGATTGTGAGTAAGACTATGTCTCCACGGCATTAAGCGTGGGGGTCCCGATAGAGCACGTACACATTACCTGCCCAACGGTTCCTCTGTTCACATGGTGTTGAGCCGATGTGTGAACAGAGGATGCGCTGGGCAGGTAATGTGTAAGTGCTCGGTCGGGATCCCCATGGTGTGACACTGTGGGCACATGCTCATGGCGCTAGCAGGTGGCCCCTAGGAATTAGCTCTGCTCATTGCAAAGAATGAGCTTAGGGGAGCTAGAGCACGTACACATTACACACAACACAATGGAGACATACCCTTACTCTCTGGACAGTTAGGGAGATGTAAAAATACATGATACATGCATTGGAAGGTCATTACCGTGCTCTGGTAACTGTCTTTATT
This sequence comes from Ptychadena robeensis, assembly GCA_036250615.1. Classification (NCBI taxonomy): domain Eukaryota; kingdom Metazoa; phylum Chordata; class Amphibia; order Anura; family Ptychadenidae; genus Ptychadena; species Ptychadena robeensis. The sequence goes on from CM070033.1 coordinate 163,968,552, forward strand.
TGTTCTCACTTCTATTTAAAAAGTGTTATCCAGATCTTTTTATAAAACTATACAAAGTCTACATCAAGACACTCTATTGTAATTTTGTCTTGAGTTGTTGCAAAATCTTAATATAAGGCCCTCCGGACATGCATCGGACATTAACGCCATTGCAAGCTTCATGATCTATTACAGCACACACAATAAAAGGAGGTAAAAGGGCGTTCACACGTGTCGATTTTTTCGTTCGATCAATGAAAAACACACAATTTTGTTGATAGAATAAATAGAATTAGAATTACCAATTTGTTTGATGGATACATTTTGTTGGACCTCGAAAAAATAATAGTTTGAAATGTCATCGAACATGTTGGTAAATTTTTATCTGTCGTTGTCATTTCGAATATATTTTCATTCGATATCGGGGATAGATGAACAAAAAATCGAATGTTCCATTCTATAAATAAACGAATGATGTTCGACAACGACATTGAACAAAAAATGGAATTGGCAGTTGATTAAAGAAAAAATCTACACGTGTAAACCCACCTTAATGAACAGGGTTGACCTTGTCAGAGTGTTGCTGGTCCTTTACTGTCCAATACCATACTGAGGATGTTAATAACCACACTATGCTGCGTAACTGTGTAAAAAGGTTAGGCAGTTCATGACAGACAGGACTCTCTATCAAGAACCTCTTTTGTTAGGAAACAATCTGAACAAATTTTAATTTTTTGTAAAAAAGTTATCACACGTAATTCAGATGTGAATATAGTTATTTTTATTTCTATATTAAATGTCTGTAAAACATATCTTTTAATGATTTTTAACAGTCTCGTTCATTAACAGAAAAAGAAGACCACATGTTTCTTTGGGTAAACTGGACAATTTGGCATGTCGCCAAAACGAGATGCTATTTATATGGAAAATATAATGGCATCCTTTTATCAGCTCACCAAACAAATGTTCTGTAGAAAGTGCTTAATGAATACCAGATGTGCAAATTGCTCTGATAACATTTTTCCTCCTCATTTTTACACAATGAAAATAGTAAAAAAAAAAAAAAAAAGTTCATTGCAACTGTCCCCATTATATATAAAAAATTGTGAGAATAGTTACCCATATTCTGCATACGGAATTGATCTGCGTATGATGGTCGGGGGGTGACGAGGTCCCACTGGCGAACATTTACAACTTGTGTGATTAGCAACCTTAATAGTTACAGGTTCCGGGGCTTGTGTCAGTGGTACAGAAATTTGAAAAACCTATAAAGATATGTTTGTAATGGTCAGTAACTGATGATATTACAAGAGATACCGTATATACTTGAATATAAGCTGATTTTTTTCAGCACCTGAAATGCGCTAAAAAAAATTACATTTGGGTCCAAAAATTTTATGTGGCTTATATTCGGGTCAAGAAATTAATATCACGGCAATTTGAAAGTGAACTTTAGTAGTGAATTGCAAGGCCCCTGAACATTCTATCATCAAATTTGCTGGAGATGTAGAGAAGGGTTGTGGGAACATTTGAAAAAAAATGATTGCTTTGGCACATGTAGTTTTTGCATAAATAACGGTCAAAGTCAAGTCAAATTTGAACTTATTTTGTGCAAAAACCTGATATGCTGAAGCGCTACTTTTTGTGCCCACAACCCTTCTCTATACCTCCAGTAATTTTAGTGATGATATCATAGGGGCTTTGTAATTAACTTAAAAGTCTACAGAGTTAAAAATAATACCATCTCCTAACAAAAGCACATTTGCTGTGTGTTTCTGTACCTTAGCTACTGCATTTCCCCCCTTAGGCTTATACTTGAGTCATCCAAAATAAGGTACCTTGGCTTATAATTGGGTAGGCTTATACTCAAGTATATGGTACTTTCATAAAGCAGTAGATCATGCAACTAGAGCATTGACAAAGTAGTGACCAGCAAGATTACCAAGTTTAATAACTTTGAAAATGAACAGATCACTTTTCTATGAAGAAAAAAATCCTTTAACAACTGAAAAACCCATACACGTTGCGATTTTTCATGGACCGATTCGATATTTGATTTCGACTCCCGATTTTTGCTTTACTACTATTTTTAAAAGTCGGTCGGATGCACGATTTTTCACCCGATTTTTCACCCGATTAGTCCGACCGACCGATCGGCCAGTTGTATCAGGAATCTTTTAAATGTCACTTTTAAATGTGGCCGACCGACTGAAAATTACGGGCATCATCATTCGGGACCCGACCGACTTTTCGGCCGATTTTCTAAAAACAGCATCGGTCAGACTACATTTGCATGTTACGAATCCCAAACGATCGACCTACCCGACCGACCGGATCGGTCGGAAGGGCTAAAATCGCACAAAAAATCACAACGTGTATGGGTACCTTTATTTAGTTCCTTAAAAATTTAGCTACACAACTTTAATTGAAAACCAAAATTTAGTTTTTAGTTGTATGTTTTTCTTCTTTTTGTATTATTTTAAAACAATAAAAATACATTTTACCAAAAAGTGATTTGAAATGCACAATTTAGGATATTTACTGAAAAATGTATGCAGGGAAAACCTTGTAATTGAGCCACCTGCTATGGTGATATACTCTAAGAATAGATCTAACCCCCTTCATTTTCGAGAAAGGTTTTCTTGTTCTTTTTCGGAGAGTGAAGAATGAAGGGGGGGAATTTTTTAAAGCAGTAGAGAATGGTTACTTTAGAAAATATACTATATATTATAAGACATCGTACAATTGTCACCAGATAAAGGTGATCTTGGCAGGATTAGATGGTGATGATAATGTTATCAATTTTATATGTTATTTTTAGATATCCTTTAAGCCATATACAAAACACTCAAGGTCACAATGTTTTAACCTTCCTAGCGCTCTTGTGAGGTCCAGATTTTTAGTACCAAAAGCGCATCATAGACTTTTTTATGGTGTAGCCTGTAACTTCCCAAAATATGTCCGTACAAGGGTCTAGTAGACATCCTGAATACAATAATGTTTGAAACACATAATTATGTAAAAAATAAATTACATAAAAAAAATGTAATACAAGGTATCATTTGAATGATAAAATTTCTAATATACTTCTTTTGTATGAAATATTTCAAAACATGTGTGTATTCATATTTTGTTTATAATAAAATTGTAATTCAATTGTAAATGTGTTTTGTGTTCTTTTTACTTTGAATTGTATTGGATAAAGTTATCACTGTATCAAGTACAGTTCCCTTTGGTACCCTCTTTCCCCTAGTGTGATGGACCTGGTGACATCACACCAGGGGAGAGAGGGTTAACTTCAAAGGCGCACATCTGGGTAATCACACTGAAAACAGTTTTCTCCATAGAAAACTGTTTTTGAGGGATTAACTTTTAAATCTCCATGCAGAAGCCTCTTCATTAGATTGGAGCCATCGAAGCTGCATGGATCTGTAAGTTTGCACTCAGGGCTCCAATCTCCACCGGGCAGCCCTAAGCTGTCCAGTGCAAGACTAACAGGTCAGTACTGGAAGGCCAGGTCTCGGCAGGAATGCCAGGGGGGTTAATCCATGTAATGAATAATTACATAGGTCATTACACATATATTAAATCATTTTCACCGAATGGTAAAACCAGAATATTTAATCGATTTTTCCCCACAATCGCTGCAAATATTAAAATAATTTTTGCATCACGAAATAAAGCAGTGGTGTCAGGCTAAATACAGGTATTCAGACCAGTATATCCTATTTCAGATTTTTTTCACATTAACCTCTTTTTTTATACATTTACTGCGCATGTTTATAGTTTATGTTTAATAAATTGTACATTGTATTTAAATTTTTTTTATATAATGTAATTACCAGGCCCTGATCAGCAGTAATGCCTTCTTTGTATTCACTGCTTTCTCTTCTGTACATCTTACTTCTACCATATTTTCCTTGTAGGTTTGGAAGTATTGCTTTTAGGGTCAATGACTCATGACGCCTAATTTTGTGGATTACTTATTTAGTCTTATTTTGGATGTACAGCAGTATGAGCCTTTCATAGTTAGATCAAAACATAACATAACATATAAGTAGGTTATTTTTCTCCGCAGTACAACTGCCCCTGAACTGAAACTGAACAAAGCACCCTCGTTTTATACGATAGCCAACCAAAAGGTAAGAGAAGGAAATACTGTTACCGATTTCAGTACGTAGGATGTGCTGGTATTTAGGCAAGAAACTCCCTCCTCATTACAGCAGCCACCACATCTGTATACAGAGACACAAGGTGGTTTGAAGAAAGTATTGGTGGCTGTCCCAAGGTCCTTTGCAACATCAACACATGTTTCTCTGGGCATGCACTGTGTCTTCTGCCATTCTTCATCAATAACTACAGAGAGAATATATAATAGTTATAAAACTTAAAGATACATAATGTGATAACAGAGATATACTTTTTATTGATAAAACATACACCACAGAGGGACACTTCAAGAGATGGACCATAATTTGTTCCTTGGCACATGCTCACCCAAGTGCACGAAAGCCATATCTTTTGTCCAGCAAGAACTTCCTACATATTAGTCGTGGGTGATTTTTGTTTTTATGTATTTTTCCCCAGAATCTCTCTTATTTGTTTTTTGATTCTTCCTGATATTTCATGGCCATCATTCTGATCCATAGACATTACAAAATAATACTTTTTAAATGTTTCCTTCAAGTGCTTTAACTTTAAGTACATAAAGTACATACAGTATGTCTCTTTGAATGTCTCCACAACATACTTACACACATAATAATCTTCTCTGAGTCCCTGATTACCTTCACATATAGAATAAAATATATAGCTGTGAGAGGGCCTTTGTACATACTATTGAGTGTTGCTGTCAGCTCTGGAGCATTAATGGGGTTGATATCCAGTAGCAGTCTTGGGCTTTTGTATGTCTTTAAATAGGAGTTGTTACATATAAATAATATGCCCAAAATACATCATATGAACAAATAAACATATGGGAACATGTGTTGAATGCTATGAGTGACTTAAAAAGACTTTAAAGAGCTAAGTATAAAAAAAATAAATGACTACAGTGAAAAGTAAGGGTCCCCATACACCTTTAGATTTTCTTTAGATCGCCTTTTATTTTACCAAAACCTTGTAATATGAGGGACTTTCTAAACCATCAAGTCTACCCGTGTTCAATTGCAGAGGATCCTATACTATATAGTTGTTGGTAGATCTAAAGGAGATCGCAAGGTGTATGGCCAGCTTTAGCCTTTATTTTATCCAAACCAAACACCTTTCCATTTGGTTTTCCATGGATTGGTACCTCTCCAAGAGTAGACAACATAACAGGTGCCACAATAAGTATGTCCTCCCACATTATCCTTTAAGCTGGGCATAGACGGTCCAATTTCTGCACGGTCCGATCCGATGCTGTGCGCGCTCCCTCATCCCTTAAGGATTGGGTCGTGCAGGAATTGGAGGCTGCAACTGACAAGGATTATCCGACAGGACAGTAAATCATAAAAAAAACATATATGTGTGATAACTTCTTTTCCTTTCGAGGACCAGTGTTGATAGCTGACTATAAGTTACCATATTTTAACAGAATTTAATGTTGATAATAAATATCACAATTTTTTAGGACACTCTTGAGCTAAACAAACAAAAAATATCCTTTTTAATTTCTGAAATGAAAAACTTTGTGATCCTTTACAAAGATGCCTCTTCCAGCTTAGCCTGCTTTCAGTAATGCACTGTCCTAAAAACTGTTTTGGTAGAACTAAAGGTGTCCATTCAAGGCTCAACGGGTGAGATGACCCATTCGATCGCCACATGGTGACATCATGATGACGTCACCACTCTGTGCTCGGGCACCCCTCAATTGGACTGGAATCAAGGAGCACTAATTAAGGTGCCTTATTCCTGGTCAATCTTTTGGATGGTGACCAGGGTCCCCATTCAAAGAAATTACTTTCGAGCAGGATTTACGGACTTGTCCATTACCTGCCCGACAGACCTGTCTTCAAGCGGAATTGGTTGAAAGGCATCACGGCTAGATCTGTTTATAGATTAGAGCACAATCGAAGTTGCTTGATTGTGCTCTAATCTATAAAATATTAAGCTGTGGATGGATACCTTAAGGCAAAATTTACACTATAGTTTCTCCGGCTGCTGCAGCTGGAGAAACGACCTGTCACGGTCACCTGCAAACCTGTGCAGGTGCTTGGGGGTCGTTTAGATAATGACCCCATGACAGGTCTATGGGGCTAAAGCCCCGTCTGTGTTGACAAGTCTGTGAACGACAGTGTAAATTAAGCCTTAATGCTTTACTGACATAAGGTCTTCTTCTGATATGGATAATTTACTGATAAAAACTACCTACCTTTAGCTAACAGTGGTAAAAGGGCAGCTGCAGACAGACCCTGATGACTAGTCCTTTGCCCTATCTGTCTGTCTTTTGCCCTTCCACTGTTCATTTCCTGTTTATCTGAAAGGTTACTATGTTCACAAGCAGGTTATTCTGCAGTTGGATAACTTGTGAGTTGAATGGAGAAGAGTACAGACAGGACCAATTATTGTAACCCTATACCTTTGCCTCTATTGAATGAATGAATCATGTACATTTTATATCAGTACTGCAAAAGGACTTTGTTAGGCTCAGTCAAAATATATGATGTATGCTTTTTTGAAACTAAGCATAACCCATATGTAATGCGGAGGTCTGGCAGCATTATTGTTTTCATTTATTTTTATAGATATCTGGAAATACTACACAGAGAGCTGATGTCATATTACTCCTTAAAAAGATATAGACCCTTGAAAAAAGCCAAAGGAAGGGATCAAAGTGTGCATATTAAGTATATATTCTTGGCTGATAACCTTATAATATGCCTTGTATGCCCAGAAAGTAATGGCAGCAAAACATAATTTTCAGCCAATTTTATGTAATACAAATATGAGCTATCGGATAATCACACTGCCAGGAAAACATAAACCAGATGGCAGAAACAAAAAATATGACTTAATTGGGTGGGTGACCCTTAAATAACATTTTATAGTCAAAGACATTTGTACAATTTTCTCAGTGTGTTCTATGTCTGTTCCATGGCTGTCTGTTTTAATAATTTTTTGTCTTTTGTCTTGTGTATAACCAGGAGGATGATGCAGGTACAGCCTATGCAATGTTACACAATTGCTTTATTGCAGATTTTAAACCACATAATTTACATTCAATTATTTTCTAAAAGCAGCTAAAAGACAGGTAAATGGCCTGGACCTTTGGAGAAGAAATGAAAAACTTTCCTGTATTGACTATTCTTACTCAGAAAATAATGAACCATTTGTGTGAAAGGTGTGCTAGAAGTAAAATGTCTTAATACTTGCAGGACTCCCCATTTACTACAGTCCATGTTGGAACATAAATGTAGTTGTGCCCACTTATGCATCTAAGTAGGGATTGCACATTCTCTTAAAAATGTCTTCTGCTTAGTGAAAAAAACATGATCGATATTTGCCGGTAATAATTGGTTACTCTTGTTGTAGCTAGTGGAAAGCAGAAATGAGTTCCTGACAGCCTAATCAACTGTCTGAAAGCTCTCCTCTAAAATAAGATACTGCTGAGAAGCTTAAAATATTCACATCAAAAATTTCCCATTAATCCAGGTCATGGTCAAGGTTGGTAGTAGTTATTCCTATTCAGTTGGACTAGATTAGTTGTCTTGATGATGTTCAGTAGCCTCTCCGAGCCACTTCCTTGGGCCAAACTAGCAATTTTTAGGCATATTAAGGGCTATACTAAAGCCTTCCATAGACACCTCGATCTATGGCAGACCTTTAACAGACTGATTACAGCGTGGTGACGTCACCACGCTGTGAGCAGTCTGCTACATGTCGGACAGGAATCCTGTGTCTTCTACTGACACACAGGATTCCTGGCAGACTGAAGCAATTACCTCGGAGGGGGAGGAGACCCCCCCTCTGATTTAACAGCAGTAACAGCCTGCAGCTGTCAGTCGCACGGAAAAAGAACCGGCATGTCGGATCCATGTGCGATCCGACTTGCCGGCTTTTTTTCTACATAATTCAAGGTGGGCTCCCACATAGTTGCGGCAGACCAACCTTGATGTGCTCGGCGGGAGCGAGCATGCAGGTTGGTCTGCTACAACTATGGCCGGGAGTCTGCCCGTCTATGGGGGGCTTTAGGGTGTACTAAGGGCTAAGGGTATACTAAGAGTAATTACCACAACTTCCCAAAAGACCTGTCATGGTAGCCTTATCCAAACGTTATCTGAGTGCCCCCCGAGCACCTGCAAATGTGTAGGCGCCTGCAGACAGGAGAAACGACCATGCAAACTTAGACATATCTTGGTGAGCTACATAAATCTTTGTGTTGCACCATGTCAACTTTAACCTAAAGATCAGGTGCCCAAGCGGTATGGGCACCAAATGCTGGAGGTATGGGTCTCAATCTATAGGTTTTTATTTTATTTCATGTATCCTTGAAGATCAACATTTTATTGTTAGCATGTAATATATGCTGAAATCTTAATGATGTGCCATGTCAATGCAGGAAAGGCATGTGGACATTGTGCAAGCAAGGGTAAAATGTGTCACATTTACAAGAAAATTGCTAGAGTTGCAGTGTTTAAAGTGGAAAGCTGGCAGACTTTCCAATCCTTCACAATATCCTTATTGGAGATGTTTAAACATTACCGGTACAATACTCCAAGAAGTCAAGAACCATTTGGGAGTTCTAAGAACACATTTTGAGGGTTACTTTTCAGATATTGATGATCGTTGCATGGAATCCATTTGAGTACCCTTTACACTGCGTTTTTCAGTCTGCCAAGGTCCTTCCTCTGCCGCCAAAGGTGGTATTCGGAGCCCTCCCTGTGGGCACATGTGCTGTTAGCCAGCACAGAGGAAAGAACTGCAGCCTATTGGCTCTCAATGCTTTTAGTTCTCTTCCCCTCTCTTCTGATTGATTGACTGACTGATTGAGTGTGTGTTTACATGTTTCATTTGTGTATATGATGTGTGTATTGGGGTTCAGTTTGTGCACTCTGTCTCTAAAAGGTTCGCCATCACTGTGTTAGGACATCTGTAGACATCTGTCAAGGCATCCTTTAAAGCATGGATAAAGACGGAGGAAGTTTCTTACCCTACTTCTTCTTATTTTAAGTCACTTGTGGTTTCAGAAGTGATGTTCGCAAAGAGACCGGAAGTAAAGGCAGTGGAAGAACGGAAGTGATAGTGAATTAGTCTTTTTTACCAATGGATACCCATCTATTGGTAACGTAATCAACGCATTGTCTAAAGGTGCATCAGCGCACCCATATTTGTGTTGGGCTCTGTTGCGTTAATGTCAACACATGGCTCTGTGTTGGAATTAACACAAGGGAGCAGAATGCATGTGGGAACAGGATCATTGAATGTAATGGAATGTGTCAACATCTGGGATGGTTGTCAAGCAGTTCTGTTGTAAGCAAATACTAGCTTACCCAAGCTTGGTAATGAATGTTTTAGTTCCCTTTATAACTACGTATCTCTGTGAATTCTCTGCAGGATTCTCTGCATTATTTAATCTAAAATCAAAGTGGAGCAATCAACTTGATGTGTTTAATGGCATTTAAGTAGCTTTTTTAAGTTTGGTTAAACTTGGTAAAAGTTTGTCATGTAGTCAAGATATTGCTAAATCTTCCACATTAAAGTTCGTTTTCATCTTTTGTGTTATCCATATTCGGAAGTCAAACTGGGAACTCATATAAGGAATGGTGATAATTATTTTGACAAGTGAATAGAGTAAGGGATCATATTGGACAATCCATTAGGGGTCTGGAGTCATAAAAAGGTTATGAAACCTTGCTCTACTGTAGATCCTTACAAAAAAAAAAGTAATTTAAGAACTGCCTCAGATTCTGAGACAATATATACCCTGTGTATATATGCTGGGGTCATGCAGCATATATATGGGGTGCAAATTATTCCTTTTCGCCCCATCAGCCAGATGCACATCCAGAAACCGCTGGTGTACAGTGCAAATATAGCCTTTTTGGTACAGAGCCATTTATTCCAAACTGCATCCAGCACAAATCCCAAAACTTTAGCACTGATGATGGCCAAGTAGCCTGAAACAGCTGTATGCAGTTTGGAATAAATGGCTCTGTACCAAAAAGGCTATATTTGCACTGTACACCAGCGGTTTCTGGATGTGCATCTGGCTGATGGGGCGAAAAGGAATAATTTGCATGGCTCCGCCCACTGTCCCAAAACGAGGGCTTCCACCTAAAGTTTTGGGATTTGTGCTGGATTGGGTCGTGTAAATACCTTCTGTTTTAAGAAGGCTTGATTGTGATATGTACAGCTGTAAGCCAACGCTTACCCTTAGGCTAAAGGAAGATACAGTATACAGTATACAGGATACAGAATACTAAAATGTAACCAAAATATTAAACTCTTTATCTTAAACAACATACTAAGTTGTTTTTCAGCCAAATACTATCCAGAAATGTTGAGAAGTTTGCAGTTGCAGTTTGAAGTTGCATAACATAGACAAAGTAAAGTGTCTTTTTATCTTGTATTATTTGTTCAATATGGAAATGATCCTAGACAGAAAGGCCATTTAAAGTTAAAGCAACTAAAACAAATAGATGTGAAGTAAAGCATTGGAAAAGCATCCGAGGCAGCCAACATCAACATAAATACAAGATGCTTAATGAGCACAGTCAGAGAGATGCTTAAGTTTTATGAAGTGTGTTTTGACAATCTTGATCAGAGCCAGTATTCAGCAGAATGTCTTTGCTTTTTCTTCCAAGAACGAATAACTTGTACTGCTCATAATTCTTATCGGTCCATCTTCAACCTACCTTCAAATGTTTTACTTTTACTTTGTATAGTGTACTTTTACATCATAGTATTGTTATTATCTCGGAATTGTATAGCACTTACAATGATGCAGTGCTTTACATTCAGTCAAATAGCTAAATGTGACTCATAGGAGCTCACAAACTAATGTCCCTACCATAGTCATATCACTAAATGTACCTCAGACAAGCTGACAATATAATGTCCCACCATAGTCACTTGTAGTAACTTGTATTCAAGGTCATGGTAATAGTCTAACAAGAATGTATGGAGGAAACCAATTAACTAACCAGCAGGTCTTTGGAGCATACCTGTCAACATCATTGTGGCAGAATAAGGAAAAATTCAGGAAGGGACATCACTTCACTGACATCACTTCCAGTACTCGGATTGTGGTTCTTCAACGTTCCAAATGAGGGAAACGATGTAATTGATGTCACTTCCAGCTTCGGGAGGCCTCCCTTACAGTTGTGGGCTGATTTTGGAGGGAGAAGGTGTTACTCTCACCTGCTAATGCCCTACCTAGTCCATTATCTGCACTAGTGTGCACTAGGAGAATAACAACCCCTCTCTCCTAAATTACCCCAATTTCAAAACCCAGGAAAAATCTGTAATTTTGTGAAATAAGAATTTGGCCAGGAAAGCCACCTAAAAAACGTGGCTTTCCAAAACGGGATGGTTGACAGGTATAATTTGGAGTGTGTGAGGAAACCTAATTTACCAGCTTCTATAGGAAAACTTAAGGGAAAGCTGACAAAACACATATGCAGGGATTAGGGCCACTTAGGGAACTTTAGCTTAATTCTGATTATGATCATCAACCCCTTTTCTGTTCTGTAAAGGTCCGCATTCATTATAAAAAGCTGCCCTGTAAATCCTTACTTCCACATGTCATTTCCTAATCTGGTGCTTATTTATTCCAAAACTGAACACCAGGACTTGTCCCCAGACACATCACCTCCCACCGATCCTGTTCATTGTCATTTGCCACAAAGTATAAGGTATTTCAACTTGGTGGCCAAACTCTGAACCCAGGCAGACTCTCATCCTCCTGAACCCAGGCAGACTTAAAGAGGATGTATACTCAATATGTAAATTTAGAAAAGAGTGTCGATAGACCACACCGACGATGAGGTGGCAAGCCTCTGGGACTTTCAAGGCAATGAAGTATTAAATAATGATCTTCCTGACCCTACCATTATTTAATACCTTGAATACCTTATTTGATTGCCTTGAAAGTCCCATAGGCTTGCCACCTCATCGTCGGTGTGGTCTACCGACACTCTTTTCTAAATTTATTTGTATATGTGGGATGCTGGCAAATCATGTGCTTAAGTTTTATGGCCCGAATATTAATACTCAATATGTAAAAATGACATATGTAAAATTGACTTACCTCTGAGCTAGTTTGATGGTGGCTTAGGGCTCCACGATCCTAAATATTATACTTACCTGCTGTTCTGTATCATATGATCCTAACGATTCCATAGTTATCTGCCCGGCTTATGAGGGTTAACTCCGGGTGCAATATCGTGGGTGGTTTCAATGGCGTTCAATGGTTTTCTATGGGAATTTTCCTCAATTTACTTTCAATGATGAGCACAGATTTACACGACAAACAATTAGCTCTTGTGACGTCATGCCTCGGCTATATGTCATCAGGACCACAAAGTGAGGGAGGGCTGTGGTAAATCTTCTTAAATGACTCCTATGAGATGTCAAAAGTTTTTTTACATTGTGACCATTTTGCACTGATTATCGAGTTTAGTTTAATGCCAAAAGAGCCCTCCGAACCATAAATGTGGTATCATCAAACGCCAAACTTGCTGGAGATGTAGAAAAGGGTTGGGGGGGGTACACCACAAACTAAAACAAATTAAGTTCAAATTCAGGTAAAACATTTCGAAACTATCGGAATTTCGCGACATTTAACTGTTGAACTTTATTCATTTCGGCCAAAAAACACCTGCATTATGCTACGAGCCAAAAACCTTTTTTTTTCAAAATGTTTTCCAACCCCCCAACCCTTTTCTTTTCTATTTTCTACTCGTCCACGCACATTTTGGTGAGTGATACCATTTTTCAGAGTGCTTTGCAATTCGAGGGCTCACAAAGGGTCACAAGTCAAAAAATTCGCACCATCGCTCTCTACTGCCTTACAGTGTTGTTTTCTTTGGTGTTTTGTATGCATTCCTCCCTATTATCGGCAACTCGGCAAGCAGCTGACGTCCTACTCGTGCCGTTATATGTAAATGATTAAGTTTCTATCGTGGTGTTTTAGGTTTGGTGCTCTTACTAATACACACTTACAATCTTACACATTACACGTTGTCTAAACAGTCAAGATGTGTTTCTATTTCCAAAACGCATGTAATATGAGGACACTTTCTAATGACTTCCAATACACGTATGTATTCTAATCAAGGTGAGGGTACCCCGCACTACCATAGCTACATAGCTAGCTCGCAGTGACTATATAACCTTCAACCCGGTGTTCCGATCACTATGTCTGTATATTCGCTCAGGGAGGACCCGGCGGCCGGCACTACATAGTCAGTGATATAGTACCAATTCCAATCACATATGTATTCCTATCAGGGAGGACCGGAACTACATATTGCAGACTGGATACCTACTACCGGTTCCAATCATACTATGCTATTCTATCAGGGAAGGATCCCATGGCAACTTACATAGCAGTGATAACTATATTCCTTCCAATTCAACTATATGTATTCTTGATCAGTCAGGAAGGACACAGCCCGAGCAGCTACATAGTTGTGGTAGAATATCTAAAGAAAAATTGAATGGTGTTTGACTATAGGTTGTGTATGGGGGGGTGGGGCTTATCATTATTAGCTGTTTCACATAGCCATAGAAGGGGGCACAATCATCCCATACAGAAAGCATCCCAGACTGTTAAGGATCAGACAATTTGGTATTTCTAATGACAGGGAATTTGTAATTCTTTTAGATTCTTTTATTTTGATCAATTGGCAGTTCATTTACCAACACCACTACACTCTATTTTATCTCAGTAGCATCTTTACTAATACCACAGATTGTCGCTTAAAAATATCTATTACTCTTATCAGCACTAATTTGCGTGAGGTTCAAATGGCCAAACTATTTAGGATAGAAGTGCTATAAAAATATCTAAGAGAGATTGAGAAGTTTAAACAATTATTATAGTTTATCATAATATATATACCGTAATAATTATATATACAGGGAGTGCAGAATTATTAGGCAAATGAGTATTTGGACCACATCATCTCTTTATGCATGGTGTCTTTACTCCAAGCTGTTAGGCTCGAAAAAGCCTAATACCAAATTAAGATATTAGTGGCATTGTGATCTCTGTAATGAGAAGGGGTGTGTCTAATGACCTCAACACCCTATATTAGGTGTGCATAATTATTAGGCTACTTCCTTTCCTTGGCAATGGGTCAAAAGAGGACTGATCAGGCTTAGAAAAGTCAAAAATAGTGAGATATCTTGCAGAGGGATTTGCAAGCAACTCTAAAATTGCAAGAGTTCTGAAGCGGGATCATCAAACAATCAAGCTGTCATTCAAAAGAAGTCAACAGGTCGAAAGAAGCGGTTTGCGGAACAACAAAGGCGCAAAAATAACTGCCCATGACTGAGAAAAGTCAAGGTGCATGCAGCCAAGATGCCACATAACTGAGTGGCCCAAAAAGCACAAGGTGTGCAATACTCAGAGACAGAAAGGCTGGAAAGACGACCACCATCTGAAAGGACAAAGCTGAAACGTCAAGACTGGGGCCAAGAAATATTGAAGACTGATTTTTCTAAGGTTTATGGCATGATGAATGAGAGGATTGAGGTCTGATGGGCCAGATGGATGGGGCACGGTGGCTGGATTGGTAAAGGCAGAAGGCTCCAGTCCGACTCAGCCACAAGGAAGCAGGTGGAAGGGGGAGTACTGGTTGGGACATTGGTATATCAAGATGAGCTTGTGGGGCCTTTTCGGGTTGAGGATGGGACACAAGCTCAGACTACAGTCCTACACTACTGCCAGTTTCTGGAAGACACCTTCTTCAGTGCCAGATGGTACAGGAAGAAGTCTGCATCCTCAAGAAAAAACATTGATTTAAGGCAGGACAATGCTCCATCAACACGAGTCCAAGTACGCCACAGCGTGGCTGGCAAGAAAGGAGTATAATAAAAGGAGAAAAAAGAATGACAGGGCTCCTGGTTCACCTTGATTCGAACCCCATGAGAAACTGTGGTTCCATCATGAAATGGTGATTTACAAGGAGGGAAAACAGTACCACCTCTCTGAACAGTGTCTGGGAGGCTGTGGTTGCGGCTGCACGCTAATGTGATGGTGAAACAGATCAAAAACAATGACAGAATCCGGATGGCAGGTCGTTTGGAGTGTCCTTGCAATAGAACGGTGGCTATATGGTCAACTGATTTGTTTTGTTGTGTTTTTGATGTCAGAAATGTATATGTGAATTTGAGAGGTTATATTGGTTTCCTGGTAAAATAAATAATTGAAATGGTTAGAATTTTTTGTTTTAAGTGCTAATAATTATGCACACGTAATAGTAACCTGCACACACAGATAATCCCCTAAAATAGCTAAAAAACTAAAAAACAAACTAAAAACACTTCCAAAATATTAGCTTTGATATTAATGAGTTTTTTGGGTTTCATGGAACATGGTTGGTGTTCAATAATAAAATTATTCCTCAAAAACTACCACTTGCCTAATAATTCTGGCACACCCTGTATAATATATATATATACCATACATGTTATCATAACCCTCTCATTGTATATATTAGCCAACCTCCGATTTAGTAAGATTTTCCAAGAAAAGCTCATTAATGACCAAATTGCTTTCCAGGGAAAAATAAGACCCTTACTTTGCCTCACGCTGTGAAATATAAGGCATACACCCCCCAAAAAAAGGGCACCCCAAGATGATACGGTACTGTAACTTGATTCAGAGGGGGCAATAAATCAACATGACACAGGAGGATCAGAAGGGGTTAGTAAAACGGTGAATACCCACCTTCTGAGTGCCCTGCTGCCATTTGGATTACCTCCCTCTGTTCCCCCTGTGTCATTTAAGTGATTCCCCACCACTGATACCCCCAGTGCGCATATTTCTTCTTAATGGAAAAATATAGCATTATCCGAAAATTAAGATCACAGTGGCATCTTTTGAGCAAAAAGTGTCTTATTTTGGGAGAAACATATATAAAGAAAAAAATTTTGTAAGCTTCATGATTTAATAACTGGCAGACATCCAAATCATATATAGATGCAGTATGGGTTGGAAGAACAGGGAGCGTCTCATCCACCTCACCAAACAGGGGGTTCTCCCCTACCCACGGACGTTAATGAGCAGCTGGGGGGGGGTTGTTAAACATTCTGTATTCCAGTTAAAACAGATCATAGGTTAACAAGAAAAACAAACTAAGTAGATAAAAAGTGTATTAATTTAAATTGTCCATAAAAGTCCAAATAATTAACTCCAGGTAAATGAAAGCTGTGTTTATCCCTCTTGCAAAAGGGATGGACGTGGTAGATGGGTGGGTCCACACAGCCAAATCTATTTCCGAACCCTAAAGCAATTTCAAATCCCTCCATCAGAGGGTAGGCATTGGTGACGTATGGGCCAGAAACCAGACGGGGTATTAACCTCCCTGGCGGTTCATGAGGTGAAGACTTTCTGACCAAAAGTGCTACAGGGTTTTGCAATTTCCGCCCCCATTGGCGTCACGGGGGGTGACCGGGGCCGGAATGGGGCTGGAAAGGCTTTGTGAGCCTGACAGATTGTAGAACGTGCTGCAGGGCACACAGAGAGACAGAGGTTGGAGCTGATTCCCGGGAGGACGGGCGCATTTGATTACGCATCAGACTGCGCCAGTACTTGCTTCAGGTGGCGCGGTAATTTTGCAATTGATCACCAAGCGAATATTAACCAGATATGCGCATGGGGTCATTCGCAAAATCAGGAATTAAAGCTCTATGGCGGCTTTAGAGGTAGGTTTTTTTTGTTTTTTTTTGAGTGTTTACGATTGGTTAGCTCTTTTGATTTGGATTGGATAAAAATATCCAATACAATCCAAATCAAAAAAAAAAATGACTAAAAAAAATGACTTACTAAAAAAAAATCTAAGAAAAAAAAAAAGTTTCTGTCTACCCTTTAAATCTCCCGCCGACGGGATGAAACGTCACGCAGAGGATAGGATGTTTCACGGAGATAGCCGGAGACCTACGGGCTATACGGAAACGGCTCGTGTGGCAGCACGAAGATTGCTCCACTATCGGAACGCTCAGCGCGAGCGTTTCTGCATAGCGGGATCAACTTGAGCTGGATTATAGAAAGACATTCTATATCAGCTCAAAAGTAAAAAAAAAAAGATTTTTTAAAAAAAAAAGGACCGCGACCGGTCCGCCTCGTGAGTCACCCGTCACTCCGGGACCCGGAAGAAGGACGCGATGGTACGCGCAAGGATGGCGGCGGCGGAGCAGGTGAGCTCCCCCGATGTGCCCGAACCCAGTTCGGGCGTTCATCGATATGTGCAGTGTGCCTTTGGCCCGAACTGGGTTCGGGCATATCGCACTAGGGAGGTTGGTTAAAGGGATGACACCACTATTATTATTATATGATTAACATTATTTAGTATATAGCGCCAGCATATTACCAGCGCTGTACAAAATTAGAGTGGAGATACAAACAATATAAACACACAGTTACAGGAAAGACACATGAGGAGTAGAGGACACCTTGCTCGGGTCGGGCTACAATCTAATACCCACTACCACTGAAGGAATACCATTGGGTTAAGCACTTTACCTATATGGCAACTTCTTAATATTATTATGGTTAGGTATTCTATTAATATTACATTAATTAATGATGAGTTTTGATATGTTGATCATGTTATATACAAGGAATCTGATTAATGAGGAACAATCAGCATACTGTCAGAATTTATGGTTATAAGGGACACTAATTAAAAGAAATAATAAATGTCTCCCCCCCCCCACCCCTTCCTTGCTGGCACTAATAAATCTTCTTTGATTTTGAAAAAGAGAATAACATACAGGGTTGGGATATATGACAATTTCCCACTCCTGTTCTTCTCGTTGTCACTATATCACACCCATTGACCACAGTTTTTGAAAATTGTGAGCGAAACTTAAATATGATTGATATGTAGTCAACGAATGACTGCGATTGTAATTGGAATTATGGTAGATAAAAACCTTATCCACCTGTTTCTCATGTCGGTTGTATTTTGGGATGACCTGTTTGTGATAAATCTTTAGGATTGTGTATGTTGTCAAATTAGGTAAATTTTACCACTATGCACGGCGAGCCCAATAAGTAGCAGATACCCACGGAATGTGTTTGGATTGTGCAATCTCAATGTTTTATAAAGGGACATGTACTGTACTGTATGATGGATTGCTGGACCGCTAAACCATAATGGAGACCCCCCATACATTTAATATACTCAATACAATCCCTTTGGATCTAACCAAAAAAATTATGTAGTCTAGTGGCCACACTGATAGAATACATAGTGATGGAAGGTATATAATCAATGCTATGTAGAATGCCGGGAGTCCTCTCCTGATAGAATACAGAAGGGATTGGAAGGTTATATCAGCTGTAGTGCAGCGTCTTCGCCCTGATAGAATACATAGTGATTGGTAAGGTTATATATCAAGCTATTAGTGCCAGGTCCTCCCTGATAGAATGATAATTAAGTGAGTGTGCCGAACGGTTATATTATGCTATGTAGTGCCGTGCGTCACTCCCTGATAGAAAAATAGTGATTGGGAAGGTAATACTCAATGCTATGTGTGCTGGGTCCTCCCTGATAGATAAATACATGAGTAGATTGGAAGGTATATATCACACTGGCTATGTAGGTGCCGGGTCACTCCCTGTAGAGTACATAGTGATTGAACGTATATATCACTGATATGTAGTGCCGGGTCCTCCTGATAGAATACATAGTGATTGGAAAGGATTGGAAAAGGTCCTCATATACATGTTTGGTAGAATAAAGGTTGATGGTACAGAAAATTGTAATGTAGCTGTAATGGGGTGCTTTGGAAACATGTAAAAAAAAAATCTTCGTTTGTAACCTTACCATTGTTTTTAATTAAACCAAATACAATCTGAAACTATTGCTGTTAAAGTTCCCTTGGTTCTTAATATGACTTATATATTATTATTTTTAATTAAAAAAGGACAACTTGGGGTTTGTTTCCATTGCGTTGGGACCCCTCATAACAGATAGACTTACCTGCTCGGTGGAGGGTCTGTCTTCATTGCGCTGAGCCGATCCGCCAGTGTAAGGCTGAACGTAGTCGAGTACGTTCAGCCTTTACACCGGTGGATGGTCTGTTTACACAGACAGGCAAAGTCTGTGGGATACGTCGGGACCCCTGCTAAGCGTATACGCTTAACGTAGGGGTCCCGACATATAATGGAAACAAGCCCTTGCACTGCACATAATCTAAAGCCATTTCACTGACAACTACAAGAGATCACAATATTATATCCCTACCATATATATATTTAAATGCCACTATCATCTATATACCGTATATATTTTTTATATTTTGTATGTATATATTGATTTGTCACCCTCTTAAAGAATATAATGGTACCACACCCCTTAGACATAGAGAAAGTTTTAAGGAATAATACCTATAATAAAATAGGTGTAATGCCCCTGAGCACACAACCACTACCAACACCAGATACACAAAGTTAGATCTAGGAAGTACAGTACTGATGAATAAGGAAGGAAACATGGTCAGAGACAATCCAAAGTCAGTGCAGGCAGAGGTCAAGCAATGTCAGAAATTTGGTTGGGTCACTGTTGGCAACAAAGACACTTCTAGGCAGACAGGTAAACTATACACAGAGGCACACCCAAGTACACTGCTATACAGAGGAAATGGTATGCATAACAGATCCTCAATAATGGGTGGATTGCCCAATCACATTGTACCATCTTCCACTATAGGATTGAAAAACCATTGGCAGGACATTCAGAATAAGCATGCCCTTCCCTCCAGCAAGGCAGCTGTGCACAGCACATCCACAGAGCTGCTAGGGATGCCGTTTGGATAAGCAGTAGTTAGGCCAGAATGGATACCTCTGTCAGAGCAGGGAGACATGCCTCGGCCTCCCCTGAGACTGTCTGCTATCTCTGGGGTCGCTGAGGACAACACAGGATCGGTGGTGGGGTAAGTACATTACAAGAGGGATTATTCTCTTATTCTAAGGGTTCCCTTGTTTTAAACCTTCACTTTATTTAATATATGTATGTTCAAGACCCCTTTTCGCTACAGTAAAAAAAGCACCTTTGTGAGATGCTTCAGTCATTACCTTTTAGTATTTCAATATCATAGAAGGCCGCAGCAAATCGGGTGGAGCGATGCGGCCCAGATCTGGCATCGGTGTTGATGTAGGATTTGAGCTTTGACCGGCACCTCCATAACTTCAGTTCTCTGGGATGAGTAATACGAAGTAGCTCTTCCAGGTTGGCTGCAGATCTGATTTTGTATTCTAGTTCACTTTGCGTTATTCCCTGCAGGTTCAAAACATAGAAACAGAATCAAATTAATTACTGCTACATGGAGAAGGGTTTGCAATGTATTTAAATGGAGCATTGCATCCAGAGAACATGCAAAGACAGCTTTAATGACCCATTCCAAAACTGGCCCTGATTTCCAGAGAAACAGAACTTGCTGATTTGTCCTTGGAACGTTCTTCCTTTTGATAGTCTCTGACTTTTCAGCTTCACAATAACAATTCTTTTTTTTGTGACTCAATGTTACATTTTGGCCATTATCTTGCCTTGTTGATATGTATAGGGATATTTATTAAGGCGTAATAGACAGGCAATGATTTTCACTTTTCAGTCCATTGATCAATGAAATTAGAGTCTACAGGACGTGAAATGAAGACAAATATACCAAATGCAAAAGAAATGGTAACAACTGGTTTTAATACTAGATAAACATGAAATCACTGCAGAATAATTGTACTGAGCTATCAAATAAAAGACAACAGTATATCGTATATGAAATTCATTTCCTTCAAAATTTGATTATAAAGCGTGCTTTTTAACTGGATGTTCTATATATAACCCGCCCTATACAATCACAAAGCTAAAGTAAAAATTCCAACAGTATGTTTCTTTATGAACCCCTTGTGATTTGTATGTTTCCAAGAACACCTTCCAATATAAATAGAACACAATTCTAAGGCACTGGATTTTTTCAGATGATGTCATCAATAATCAGATATGACAATGCAGTGAGGAGTTACACTCTCTATGTACATTTCACGTTTGTCAAAATCCCAAATTCATAATATGACATTCTATCACACATTAGTCTGTACTACAGATCCATTTCATCTTATTTTGCATTCAAAATATTACAGCTAAAATCCACTTTACAAACCATAAAAGTACCATGCATTGGTTGATTTAAATCCATAAGTTACCTGAATTGCCACAGCACTATATTCATTACAGACATGGTCCAAAGTAATTGCCGGCACACAACGGGTGCCCGGCCGATACTTGGTAGGAGTGGCCACAGGTGATGATGTCATCATGTGGGGTCTATCTGCCAGAAGATTGGCAGAAGATATGATTAGGAATTGAGATTTCCTGATTACAGGTAAGACTGTCTATATAATGCAGGGGTCAAATTCTGAGTGGGGGTCCAAATATGGCCAGCAGTTTGATAACATTTGGTCAGCAAGGTTGTTTTAAACTTCTTTTTCTAAGAAATTAATGTCACTGATGTATAAGGGTGAGTACACAGTACTGTGCTGGTGTTCCCCTCCCTCGCTCTTCCCCTGTACACAAATAACACAAAGTCCCCTGGAAAGTGTTGCCCCTCCATTAACATGGAGGTCTATAGTGCTGCCCCACCCCACCTCTTTGGCATCACCGATGATGCTGAAGATGTGGCCCTGGAAGTGATCCATGGGCCCGCTGCGATAGAGAATGCCTAATCCCTACATGGGCAGAGTTTGTTTTATTAACCCACTCCAGGCAGACTGCCAAGGAGGTTTGTTCCATATGAAAAGGTTCATCTTTATGTGTGATGAGAAATACTGTGTATTATAATAATGTGTGCTTTGACTGTATATAGGTAAAGGTATATTCTATACCCCAGGTGCCCAACCTGCGGTCCTTTGGTCGTTCTTTGGCGGCCCTTGAAACCTAACTGTTATTGCATAAGGTATAGGAACTGACCTATCCACCGATTCCTCTGCTGACAGGTCCTTGCCTGGGAACTTCTTTGAGTAGGAAGAGGAGGAGAAGTGATAAACATAAGTTATAGGCGTAAGTAAAAGCCAATCCGCAACCCAGGTGGTGCCTGAGCAAGTCCCTCGCCTGTCCTCTTCTCCTCTATTGTTGGGGATCAGCAGACTGGTAAGGGCCTATGCTCCCACTATTCCACCAATGAACGGAGGGTGATTGTATAATATATATTGCGGCACATAACCTAAGAATAGGTGCAGGTAACCTTTGAATCAAAGGGTATATTCCCCATAGACATGGTCAAAGGTTATGACGCAGACAACCTTTGATGATGTAGTATATGTGCATTACCACACTACGCTGTGCCTAATGCTCAACGTATTATTCAAAACAAGTTTTGTTATTTAAAAATTAGAAATAATGTCTTCTAGCTCGTGTATAGTGTTGAGCGAGTATATTCGAAATTCGGATATATTTGTCGAATATCCGACATTCCAGAATTCGCAATATTTCACGAATGTGCGCTCGGGTATTCGCAATGGTGGATATTCATCATATTATGCTTCAACATTGTTTACCGCATTATACACACAGATACGCATAATACACACAGTGCTCGTACTGGCTAAGATCACAGAATGAGGAAGAGAAGCTGTAAAGCTGGTTCGCGAATCTCTGCGGATAATTGCGAACAGGCGCGCGTGGTGTAAGGCAATAGAATACAAATCGAATTTTACAAATTTTGAATATTCTTAACCACGAAATTGCGCGAATTCAAATATACCATATGCCGCTCAACACATATTTCATCCCTTTTATTGCATTAAAACATAAATGTGTATCAATGTCTTCATCTGATTCTGAACGTCTATGAACTGAAACCTAATAATTGTCAGTGGCAACAAAATTGGAAAGAAAGACTAGATGATGCCGTCTGCCAGGATGTGAGAGCTTCTACTGCACATTGTGAGAAGCTGACTGTGTGCAGAGTAAAGGATTTCATTACTGGACGGGAGCCTGGAAAACTGCTGCAGTTTATCTCTAAATTCCCCCAATAGAGGCCAAGCACTGGCACCTGTCCTTTTATGTGCACACAGATTAGTGTTTTCTTTGAATTATCTCTGCTGAGTCAGACACACTGTATTGGAAGATGTTGATGTCATGGGAATTCATTTTTTTTCTGGCATAGACATTCATAACAAACTCTGTTACACAATCTTGAGCTTGAGGTGGAAACTCAGTGAATATGTCTAATTTAATGTTGACCTACCACACTCACAAGCTGTACACAAATATTCATGAACTTTTAATATCATTTCTGTTATACTTCATAGTACAGTATATACTTGAGTATAAAGCAGGGTACAGACCTGCAGATATGGGCCAGATCTATCTTGCCCATATAATATGCGGCCATAGCTGTTTTCGAGCGGGATTGATGAACAGCCATATCGGACATGACCGTTAAATACAGCCAATGTCCGTTGCTTTGCATGAGGACCGCCGGGTCTCCATGCAAAGCATCAGCTTAGCTGGGAAGAGAGCAGAGCTGTCTTCCCGGCTCCGCCGATATCTGACAGCAACGTGATGACGTCATCACGCTGCTGCAGGAAATATCGAACGGCTCGAATGTACCCTGCTTAAGGCAACCCAAATATAA
>CM070033.1:163994224-164005301 GCA_036250615.1 Ptychadena robeensis
AGGGGACTTTAAAAGGCCAACCCTCAACAATACAACAGCCCTAATTTAAAGGATTCAAATCGTCAGTTCAGGTATCACTTGACAAAAGTACAAAAATAGATAAAGTGTAATGATCAAGGTAAGTCAAAACGAAACAAAACAAAAGTTTTGTTTTGAGGTGTTCTGGAACTCCTACTTATCCCTATTTACCTACGACTTTTATCAGACGGGCACCTCCCAGGTCGGAAAAGCACCAGATTACCTTCATTGTCGTTGTGAAGAAACTCTGAAGAATAAACGTAATTCCGTTTTTTTTCAGATGAAACACATGGACTTTTGTTTTGTTTCGTTTTGACTTACCTTGATTGATTGATTGATTACACTTTATCTATTTTTGTACTTTTGTCAAGTGATACCTGAACTGACTATTTGAATCCTTTAAATTAGGGCTGTTGTATTGTTGAGGGTTGGCCTTTTAAAGTCCCCTTGTCCCAGCCCCGGGCCGGGAGAAAAACTGCTGGGTGTTAAGTCGTTCCATCCATCAATCAATATAATTTTATTTTATCATTTCTAAATCCTGTCACTTCCATCTCTGCAACATCTCCAGGATCTGCCCCTTCCTGTCTTCATACCACAAAAGTCCTGGTACACACTCTCATCATTTCTCATCTGGACTACTGTAACATAGTCTATAGTCTAGTTGCAGTAATCTGGTCTCCGTCTAACTAGACTATCACCGCTCATTAACTCCTCCAACTCCTTATCTGCTGCTCCTCTCTGCAAATTTCTTCACTGGCTTCCAATTGTCCAGAGAATTAAAGTTAAATCACTCCACACCTGTACCACTTACATTTCCAACCTGGTACATAAATACACCCCTAACCACCACCTCCGCTCATCCAATGACCTACTAATGACATCCCCACTCATAACATCATCACATGCGTGGCTTTAAGACTTCTCTAGGGCCGCTCCTACTCTCTGGAACTGTCATTCTTGCCCCATTAGACTCGTTCCAACCTTTGGCACTTTTAAAAAAGCCCTGAAAACCCACCTCTGCACTCTCTCCTACCCATCTTCTCACTCCTATAATGTATTCATTTGCAATACTGTGGGTTACAGAGGCAACACTGGAACTGGGCTACAAGTGTGTGTACAATTAAACATAATGGATATTTTAATCATTATAGGTGTATGATATGTAGCGAGCAGTGAGTCTGTTGTACAAACAAGGATCTGACTTTCAGTGATGACCCTAGACCCTAGTTTCATGTACTAGGATATAAAATGTTTTACGCTTTCACAAATATTATTTAACTATAATGACCTATTATTAAAGACAAATTTACGAATTGTGTAATGTACTTTGTAACTTGTAAAACTTTTCCATTGGCAATTATTTGATCTCACCTGTAACATTCATGCTTATATAACGCTCCTATGAAGTCTATTTACAGTAAATGGTAGAGAAAACCTAGTCCCCATACACATAAAAAGTAATTCCTTCATAATTAACGATCTTGTCCGAATTTCATACCAGTAATACATATTGTGAAAGCTAGCCCTACGATATGGGAGCCAAGTGTATCAATGATCAGTACTTCTTCATGCGGGGTCTGATGTTTCACAATCTTCTTGCGGACACTTAGCACCTTTTTACATCTGCAATTTTATTTCTTATGAGTCAAGTAACATCAGTGGTACAAAATGTGCAGTAATACTTGTTCTTAGCCCAGGGTTTTATTTGTTCCTCAAAACCTTATTTAAACATATACCAGCATACAAAATCATTTTAAAAGTTATCGCTGTAGTCAGTCAGGTTCTTGTTTGTACAACAGACTCAATGCTCACTTTATGTCATACATCTAGAATGATTAAAATATCCATTATGTTTTATTGTACACACACTTGTATTACTGTATTTACTGTTTGCAAATATCTGTTGATTCCTAATGCTTCGTACTCCTTACCTACTACTCATACCATATCCTGTGTATCTCTAAGTTAGAGCCAATTCATTCTCATCTGTCATTGCTTTGTGAACAATTAGAGTTAAAGTGACGCCCTTTATAGGGTAGCTGCAGTTACCATAGAAGCAAGCTTTCAGCCTTGATGCAATAACGTCTTATTGGTACCAATTCTCAATCAAACGGACTTAAGCCTCCAATATGCTTTACAATGTTACCATACAATTTCTGTACAATCAACTTTTCTTCTACTAAAACCATGTAATATGAGGAGCTTTCTAATCCTTCCAATCACTATGTATTCTATCAGGAAGGACCCGGCACTACATAGCTGATCTAAAGGAAATTGTATGGAGTGATATAAAGGTGTATGGGGGGCTTAAGACAGTACAACACTCTACTACTGGTCTGAACATGCTAATTATTAGCAGGCAACCCTATTACCGTATAAGCCCAAAATTAAAAACGCCCCTTTGGCTTATACTCAAGCCAGGGTCAGGGTGCCCCTTACCTATCGAAATGTTTGCTGGTCGCTGGTTTGCAGGCGCCGGGAAAATATCTCAGAACACCAGCAGCCTCTGTGAATTCTCCGTTTCAGAGATCAGCTGGTGAAATGTAAGCAAAAGGTACGACACTGCCATCTATTTGTTAATTTTTACAATTTCATTTACAAAACTCCACTACTTATGATTCAAACAGAGAAATAAGTTTCCATTTCCATTCCATGTATTGGTCCCAATAACAATAATAAAGACTTTTTAAATAAAAAATTATTTTCATGTTTGAATCATAAGAAGTGCCTTGAAAAGCCATTCTGTAATAACAATTAACCTGTGTTCTGCTAACTTTATTGAGGTTGTGGCACTAAGATCCACCTGTTTGATTCATTCCTAGGGGCAATTGGGCTTTCTCTAGTTTCCTTATTAAGAAAACTCCACTATCTGACTTTGCATTTCCCACCCTCAGCATATACTCGAGTCAATACGTTTTCCCTGTCTATTGTAGATAAAATGAGGTACCTCTGCTTATATTCGGGTTGGCTGTATAGTATCAAGTATGTACAGTAAATTTACGCAATATAAATATAGTTAATAAGTAAGTAACTGTACCTTTGTGATTCTTCACACACAGTTATTCTTCAGGCACAGTAATTTAATTATGACTTGGAGTCAGAACAGGTCCTATCATCCTAATACTAATGGGCTCTAATAAATTGAATGCCTCTGGTACAACAACAAATACTGATATTTGATTGCTTGTTATAAATTGCGGAAAATTCCACCGCAACGCACAAGCAAGCTACCTAAAGCCCCCCATACACCTTAAGATCAATCCATACAATCTCCATTAGATCTGCCAACAACTATGTAGTGCCTGGTCCTCCCTGATAGAATACATAGTGATTGGAAGGTGTAGAAAGGTCCTCATATTACATGGTTTTGGTAGAACAAAATGTCATTGTACAGAAATTGTATGGAAAGATTGTAAGGTGTATGGGGGCCTTAACAGCATCCTTCGTAGCAGCATAATCTGGTAATCAGAGGCAGCGGCTGACAAGTGGTCAATGTTTAATACATACATTCCTATATGTGTACCTATAGAACTGTCACAGTTTACATCCCTGATAGGAACACATGTCCTTACCTTAACGCTTCCACTGTCGTAGTCAAAGGCTTGAAGAAGATGCAAAGTCACCACCAAAAAGCTTGCGACACCCCACACACAGGTCATATTGGCGTGCAGTGTTCCAGTAATATTAGGCACTGGATAAAGAGCAGCTGCAGTTACCTATTTTAATGTACATGGTGTTAGAAGTCCCTTAAAGAAAACAGGCAGATTGCTGACAGCCAGTCGAGTAATTGCGGGAAGAGATAATGACAGGCCAGAAATAGAACAGCTGGAAAATTACTTATGAAGAGTTCAGTTGCTTTCCTCTCTTTTGAATCATCATAAAAAATTAGGTAGATAAGGATCGAAGTTCCAGGGAATCCAAAAACTACTTAGATAAAATTGAGCAAATCCAAGGTCATTATCTCTAGATACAGAAGAGGAAATTATACTTGTAGCAGGGCAACGTAGTATTCCAAACTGTGTATTGAAAGTTCCTCCAGCGCGCTCAAGGAAGCATGTGTGCTAAATGTGATACAGAGCTTGGCAGTAAAGGCAGTCAGACTCTGGCCGGTCTCCCATTCCGACTCACAGCAGATGACAATAGCCAATAGCCTTCAAGGATTCCTCCAAAACGAGTTACTGCTAATCTCCATGATATCATTTCATATCATAGGTACCTGACATCAAGGGCTCTATCTGGGCAGCTCAACATCACAGCATTACCAAGAAAGCTAAACTCATAATACAATAAATGCAACCATTAATGAACCATTCCAAAGTAATCAGCTATGGACAATGAGAAGTTTTTGGGATTGTTTATTATATATTATATTGGTAAGACAAGCAGTTTTAATGTTTTGTTCTACTGTTTGATAGCTTAGTGCACATTTTGTTGCTTAAATGTTTGTT
This sequence comes from Ptychadena robeensis, assembly GCA_036250615.1. Lineage (NCBI taxonomy): Eukaryota > Metazoa > Chordata > Amphibia > Anura > Ptychadenidae > Ptychadena > Ptychadena robeensis. The sequence goes on from CM070033.1 coordinate 163,998,691, forward strand.
GAATGATGGTCTCTGGTCCTGCAGAGTACTTTGCTCTCCTGAGCATCCTGTTGTTCTCCTTAGAGGTAAAATGGCTTCCTGCTGTGTCCTCCCAATAGAAACGAAGGAAATTGTACTGTTTATTGAAACAGCAGGAAGGATCATTAGCTACTAACGGGGAATCTGCGTATAGGAAAAGAGTTGGGTGCAAATAGTCATCTTAAGCACAATATTAATAATAATTGCACATAATGCTGGATGGAACCAGCTGCTGTCTAGTGTTGATTTCCTTAGGTAGATTTGAATTCCCATAATTTTGCAAATATATTAAGGAACATTTACATTTCGTAAAAATTCAATTTGACTGTATTCTATTGCCTTTCATCACGCGCGGCGATTATTTGCAAAGGTTCGCGGACCAGATTTACAGCTTTTCTTCTTCATTCTGTGATCTTAGCCAGTACTAGCACTGTGCGTATTGCGCATATCCATTGCGCAATGTGCAGAAATATGCGCAATATATTCCGGTAAACAATGTTGAAGCATAATATGATGAATATCCGCCACTGCAAATATCCGAGCACACATTCACGAAATATTGCGAATTCTCGAATGTTGGATATCAAATATTCTCGCTCAACACTTCTGCTGTCCATCACACCACATTGGGCTACACACAATTGTTCAAAATGGCAGGGCTTTTTATAATATAGTGTGATATTAGCCTTAAATTTTCTTTAAATAATATCAAACATAGGTTTATGATATGTTTATTTTGTCTTTACAGTACATGAGAAACCAAATACATAGGTATAAAAGAATAATGGTTCCAAGATTGATAATAATATAGCTCATTGGTAGATATGAGAGTTTAAACAGACCCACAACCACAAACAGCAGAGCCAACCACCTTTCATTTCACCAGAATCTGACCTAAAACAAAATGTAACTTCAGTGAGGTAAAAGGCTCCAAGTGCTTCCTACCACCCATGATGAATGGATGTTCATCTAGCTAAGCTAGCTAAGATGGAGTCTCATAGAAAATTTCGTACAGTAACAATAAGTAATAAAAAAAACATACGCCATGAAGTACAATGGATAGTAACTGAAGTTGAAATCAAAATAAAATCTTAAATGGAGTGTTGATTGTTTACCAGATATTACTTTAATGGGCAAATCTAAAGAAGTCATTTGATATCTGAGAGAAGCTGGACATCTGTCCTATGACTGCGAGTTTAGAGCAAACATCAGCTTTTCTTTATAAGTTAATGAACTGAGGAGTTATAAACCACTGGACCTGCTCCTGTTTGCCGGTTGATTTCTGGGTTTTTGTTATGCCCTGCCATGCTCCTGCAAAACTTTCCACAGACAGCAGCCCGGGAAACATGTAAACTTAGCCTAACACACATTAACAACCACACACACGCACGCAAAATAGGCAATTTTTAGCAATAGTAATCCCCTTGATAGGACAGTATAGTCTTATCTATCCACAACCAATGTCTTTTATATAGACAGGTAGGATATGTCCACTTCATCTGTTCCCAATCTTTGACTTCCATGTTTTAGCCTTTTCGAATCCATTTTTGCAGAAGCTGTAATCTTCAATTGTCTGTGAAATTTCCTCTTTTGTATTCATCACAAATGGACCTAGCAAGATAAAAATTACATTAAACTTTGACAGGAGTCTCCAGGAGCCTGGTTGTATGTATTCTGAAAAATCTGGCCAGGGCGGTCACAGTAGCATTAAAAAACCTTTTATATATATATATATATATATATATATATATATATATAGACCTGTTAATTTTTTTTGCTAAACCTGTACATTACTGTGAATATTTAAAGGTGATATTCTAAGCTACTATCAATCGGGAGTCAGTAGAAAGTCCCAGAAGAAACCTTTAATTGAACAAATAGAATTCTATATATTATACATTTTCTTGAAATACATCTAACTGATTTCATTTTCATCAAGTCTAGATGGCACCATACAATTTCTGTACTTTACCTTTACTTTTAACAAAACCATGTAATATGATGAACTTTCACTATGTATTCCAGTGGTTCCCAAACTGGGGGGAGGGGGGAATGAAGGTATTCCAGGGGGACGCTGGACCTCATTCTTATCCTGTGTTTGAATTGGAAGGGGGGACTTGATAATGTCCCTAAATAGAAAAGGGCCCTGCAAGAAAAATTTGGGCACCACTGATGTATTCTATCAGGGAGCACCCTATACTACATAGTTGTTGGTAGATCTAAAGGAAATTGTATGGAGCAATTGAAAGTTGTATTGGGGGTTCATGGATTAGTTCTAAAATTCTTAGGAGGCCTTTTGGAAGAAAGTGTGGGGAGCTCAGCATTACAAAGACCTCAATACGACAAACAATTGTCTGTTTCTTCAGCGCTCAATATACTACGGACTATGATTAATTCACTGTGTTACATGTGTCACATTAGACAGAGCTCTTCAATATGTTCTGCACACCCATCACTTGTAACACACTGTTTACACAGACATTATCTTGTGACCCTAAATGGAACAACATGGCAGACAGCTGTGCAGACTGCTGTTAACCTTGAACACTAAAATACAAATAATAGGGCAATAATTGAGGCTCATTCTTCAGTCAAAGCCAAGACTGTGACCTTAGACTTCTAACAACATATCTTACACAATAGGAGGATTTAATAACTTGGGTTATCTTGGTTTCTCCAAAAAAAATGCAGAAATATGTAATAGTTTCTCTGCAATACTAATCATACCTGTTTGCTGAGCCTTGGAGGAAAAGCTGGCCAAATAATTCTGTATTGTGCTGTGTAGCTGCAGGTTTTGTTTACTATTACAACTGAATGAATGATACCTTTTGCAGCTATTTATACTGTCTGTACCCAGAAGTCAGTGTACTGGCCCTATAGTCTGTTTCTTGCTTACATTTACATATTAACGACAAGTAAAAAAAAAAATCAAACTACTTACCATGCTGCACAACTGGCTCATTAATGGGCTCTCCAGCAATCAGAACAAAGTGGGCCAATTCTTCATCCTGAAAGAAATGTATATACTTAGGTTTCTTCTAGATTTCTTTATGATTTACCATGGTCATGCAGTCTATAGACCTGACTGCATTACTTAAAGAGCACCTATACTCAAAATCCAAAATACATACCTTACCTCTAACCACCCTAGTGGTCAAGCCCATACCGAACTGTTAAAAACATAGTACTCTTCTTGTGTGCCCTCCCTGTTCTTGTGTGCCCTCCCTCTTCCCTGTACACATGTGTGCTAGGAAACCGACGCCCCTCCATTAACATGTAGGTCTATGGCACTGCCCCCCAACTCACCAATGACGCAGAAGGTGTGGTGCTGGAATTGATCAGCGGGTCCACCACATTTCAGAAACTCTGGACAAATTGGGTTAGTCTCAACCGCTAGGGAGGTTAGGAATATCTCCTTACAGGTTATGATCTTTTTGTATCTTCTTTTCATAGATCATTCCAGTAATAGGGGGTTTGTCAGTGAGGGACACAAAGTACATCAGGTGCGTTTAGGTGCACTTTAAGAAAACATGTCATGAGGGAAAAGCAATTGCTGCTAACGCTGATTTCCTGGCTATATTTCTGTCATTCAAAGTGATTCATTGGCTTTAATCATTTTGGGTCACTAACATAGGTTCATAATGCAACTAAATCTTTTTAATGCCTTACTCTGCATAAGTGACCAAAATGTTATAACAAGGCATAGAGTAAACATAACTGCCAGGAATATTGCACTGTCCATTGGGTCAGTAACAGAAGTATGTAAATTTCTCTTGTGACATGTTTACCGTAATGCTTAACCCCCTGAGCATTTCGCCCGTGGCACACTTTAAAAAAAAAAAGGCAATTACTGTGTAATATGCCATATTTCTCCGCTCTCCTTCGAATCCCCCCCACACACACACATTCCCGGGTCATCGATGATGCTAATCTGATCATACTCAGATTCACAGCGGGCTCACCGGGAATAGGTAAATATCCCCAAACGCAGCTCAGCGTGGGTTCGGAGTAAACACTCCCAAGATTATTTCACTTACAGTGAGGAACATAAGTTTTTGGAACTTCCTGTGACTTTGAAAGTTCTCCCACTTAGAAATCATGGAGGGGTCTGAAATTCATTGTAGGTGCATACTCACTGTGAGAGACAACATTTAACAAAAACATTCAGGAAATGACATTGTATGATTTTGAAAGAATTTATTTGTATTGCACTTAAGTATTGGAACACCTGGCTATCAGCAAGAATTCCGTCTCTCAAATACCTAATACTCTGCCTTTAAAAATTCCTCCTCTACTCCACTCATTAATCTCAATTAGTAGCACCTGTCTGACTGTGGGGTGGACAAGTGGCTTTAAAGAGCTCAGACTACAACTACTACCACGGGCAAGACCAAAGAGCTGTCAAAAGATACCAGAGACAAAATTATGGACCTCCAGAAGGCTGGAAATGGCTACTGGGCAATTGCTAAGCAACTTGGTGAAAATTGGTCCACTGCCTGAGCAATTGTTATAAAATGGAAGTCTCCCTTGTACTGGGACTCAATGCAAGATCTCACCTCGTGGGGTATGACTGATGATAGAAAGGTGAGAATTCAGCCCAGAACTACATGGGGGGAGCTGGTCAATGACACGAAGAGAGCTGGCACCACAGTTTCAAAGGTCACTGTTGGTAGAAAACGACGGTTTACCGTAATGGTTTCAAATCATGCATTGCACGGACAGTTCCCCTGCACAAGTCATCAAATGTCCAGACCCATGTGAAGTTTGCCAATGACCACCTGGATGATCCAGAGGAGGCATGGGAGAAAGTTATGTGATCAGATGAGAACAAAGTAGAACTTTTTGGTCTAAACTTCACTGGCCATGTTTGGAGGAAAACGAAGGATGAGTTGCATCCCAAGAAAACCATCCCTACTGTGAAGCATGGGGGTGGAAACATCATGCTTTGGAGGTGCTTTTCTGCGAATAAATTGTTTAAAAATCATAAAATGTGATTTCTTGAATTCTTATTTTTTTTATGCTGTCTCTCACAGTGGGAATGCACCTACAATGTGAATTTCAGATCCCTCAATGATTTCTAAGTGGAAGAACTTGCAAAATCACAGGATGTTCAAATACTTATGTTCCTCGCTGTATTTGTGAACAAACAGCAGGTATAAAGGCAAATCAGTACATTTCTGATAAAAAACAATTATTTCCTTTATCAAGATGGTGCAGACATAAGTGCTTCGGTATTATAATAACACAGTTTATGTTATGAAAACATACTTGTATTAGAATTGAAGATCATGTTTGTGTAAAAATTGATTTGTGAATTCTATAATGAACCGAAAAGCTCTGCAATGTTGTAAATGAAATTGACAAATCAGAGGACTTGGAAAACAGTACAGACAAATAGGTGAAACACATGCTCAACATTGGGATCGAAGCCTGGCTTTTAGACCTAGTTTCAGACCTTGTAAAATATATAATACAGTGGATCCTTGACTTACAAATGCAATTTGTTTCCAAGGGTTGGTTGTAACTCAAGTTGGTTGGTCCCCATAAGAATAATGAAAATACCCCTATAGTGTTTCGAACCTCCTAAAGCACCGCTTACATAAATTTGATAATATTATAATATATGTTATGTACCAGAAACACCAATCACTTTCTTGTGTTTTCATCAATAAGTTAAATCGTGCCTAGCTAACGGAAACAAAAATGTGTAATCACCATTCAAGTTGACATCTTTTAGGAAGAGAGGGTGGAATGGATGGTGGTTATTGTTTGGGAGAAGATTCCCCTTCCATAAGAACATCAGGAATCCGGCTCTCTGGTGTCCTTTCTCTACTTGGAAGAGTCTGTAGACTTTTGGAGATGGGTGAGATGGTCCATTATGACATGTTGTACTTATTAATAAGATCGGTCACTTGATCGCCACTCTCATATTTCTTCACAATTTCCTCTTTTTCAAGGGTCCATTTAATGCATTGTCTGAACATAAGTCCTCAAAAATGTGTATCTGAGCTCAGAATACACCTTACAAATGCTGTCCTTTGTTTATAACAATGAAACAGAAACACATTTTGGTCTTGCCCATAATTCTGATTCAAGTAAAAAAAACTTTGGTTGTAACTCAAGTAGTACATAAGTCACACTTGTTATAACTCAAGGGTCCACTGTATATATGTATGTGTGGCAAAGAAACCATAGGTGTAGGTCCTTCCTTCACAGAGAACATTGCTGTGTGCATTCAAACCTACCTTGTTCTCAAAGATAACATTGTCCCCATCGTCCAGGACTGCTGTGTGGTGAGCTTCAACCTTCTTCTGGGCATCTTCCGGTCCTAAAAGAACTATATGGTGAGTACAAAGTTCCATGTAAAATATAAACTATAAAATAAATCTGTTATGATTTAATATTAGAAAGGAGATGGATAATAGCAAAAGTCAAGAGAAAATATATGTTCTGGAGTAATCCAACACAAAGTGATGATTCACTATTCATCTGCTCACAATCCAGGATTCCGGTATGGAAATCTGCCGGCCAGAGCTTCACAAAAGATCTCTCGCCAAAGGACTGAATGAAAATTTTTCAATGAAACTTAAAGC
>CM070033.1:164005401-164016125 GCA_036250615.1 Ptychadena robeensis
AAGCTTGTCTCATCACAACCATTCATCCAAACATGTTCTTTCAGTTTAGGATTTGCAGGACATCTTTAATAACAACACTTACCCACACATATTAAACCAGCCAATGTATAGATGAATGCGGTCCACCCTGCAAAGAAATTCAAAAAGAATAAATATATGAATGTCATACATTTCTAATGGCAATAATAAGCAAAATAGACAATTTATTTGGAACGGCTCATAATATTGTTTGGTTATTTATAATATAGTGACGATATGTTTGCAAATTTCTGAATAAATTGCAAAGCCCCTGAACTTGATATCATGTAAGAAAACACATGCCTGTAGTATTTGGACAATACTTGTGTATTGTAGTTCATGGTTGGACCATATCGGAGGACACAAAATATAGCACCATCCCCCCACCTCACTAATTTGTGAGGATTTTTTCAAATCGAGGAATATAAAAAATTATATATTTAAAAATATATATAATGGGGGTTTCAGGGGTGCCTTTTCAGACAATCAATTTATACCAACATACTTCTTGAAAACATTCACATTTTATTTGAAATAGATCAAATAGAATGTGAATGTTTTCAAGAAGTATGTTGGTATAAATTGATTGTCTGAAAAGGCACCTCTGAAACCCCTGTCATATATATTTTGAAATATATGATTTTTTATATTCCTAGATTTGGACAATACTTGTCTATTCTATCCTGGAGTTCAGGTCAGTTTTAGAATTACCAAAAAGCTAACTAGATCTAATCTTGAAATCTTATACTTAAACTGAGGAAGCCACATAATCATATTCAATTAATTAAAAGTATCTTCAACACAAAGCCTATCCGTGTTTTTTTGTGTCTGTAGGTTTACCAGAACTCACTGTAGCTTTTTCAAAACTATAATGTGTGTATTTTTACTCATTAGGTGCCTAATTTAAATCAGACTCAGTAAATGCAGAACACAAGAGAGAAAGAACTGAAGTTCACAGACACTTCTGAAATCAGATGAAATGCCTGGACACAATTAGAAAATGATCAAAGTGTAACGGTGTCTTATTAAAAAGCCCCCTGGGATAGAACTCCTCCAGGTCTGCATCCATAATGGCCCTCCAGAAACCAAAGGGTCACATGACCTTAGTGCCGCTACAGTTTGCCATGTGACCCCCGTCCTTAAATTTTGACTTAAATTGTGTCAAGATGGCTGAATGCACCACAGCTATTTATATTACTGAAATGTCTTCACAAAGGAAGGAACGCAGATTGATAAGAGGCTGTATCTAAAACAACCAGCTTAATGCAAGAAGTCATGACAGAAATTACAAATATAATAGTTACCAGAGTTGCACTGTGGAAATATTTGAAGGAAGAACACTGTGTCACTTAAAAGCTAGAAACCGTACATATTTGAATATAAAATGGTTCTGAACCCCCACCCCACAGCCTATACTTGGGTCAGAAGTCAGGGTCCAACTTACCTCTCCGGGTGTTCACTGGTCTCAGTGCAGAGGCAGGCGGTCTCTGTAAATAGTCTGATGTGTATTCGATTCTTTTTTAGCAGCATTCCCAAGGTCGGCTGGTGAAATGTAAACAAATGGCATGGCAGCGCCATCTAGTGGACTATTTGTTAATTTTTACTGGAGATGGTTGAATTTCAACTACAAAACTCCACTACTTATGATTCAAACATCAAAATATTGTTCCATTTCCATTCCATGTATTGGTCCCAATAATAAAGGCTTTTCATATTTGAATCATAAGAAGTGCCTTGAAAACCCATCCTGTACTTGTGCCATGTTATAGAGAATACCAGGCATGGTTAGAGGACACCACAAACATAAGTATTGAATTCCCAATACAGAACCAAGGTTATGCCACTACATGTTCTGCAGCGAAATATCATATTGGTTGTCACTACATAAACATTGTTTTATGGTTTCATAAGCTGAAACCCACGCCCCTTTGGAGACCTGGTAAACTCATACCTTAGTCTTTCTGCTCCATGATTCCTGTTAACATGAGCACTACATATAGAGTCCTTGGACTGCTTCTCCCTCCTCTATTATTGTCTCTACATGGTGATCACTATGATTATAGGGCCACAAGTGAAAACTCCAGCCATAAATAAACAAAAAGTTACCATATATTTCTGACCATAAGACGCACTTTTTCACCCCTAAAATTGGTGTGAAAGAGTGCCTATGTCTTATGGTCCGAATGCGCATGCAGGGGTGGAACATGCAGAATCCCTGGCTCCCCTTCTGCCTGAAGTGTGCTCTCTAGTGACACCATATTTGTGACTGAAATTGGGTACTGCAGGACATTTTTTTATAACTCATTAAAACATTTCACATGTTTTTTTTCTGTTTTTCCTGCTCTAAAAACAGGGTTCGTCTTATGGTCCAGTGCATCTTATGGTCTGAAAAATAGGGTAACCAGAGATAAGACTGTCTTGAACTGTTAATCCTAACAAGAGCAGCACCTAGTAGTTGATTTCCCTTACCCCCTAACTAATCATTTATACCCCCCTCTCAACCCTTACACTTAAGTCTGTCCCCAACTCTAACTGGCCCTTATAACTAGCATGCTGACTCCAGCACAGCACAACTCATCAGTAACACTGTAGTATGTCACTGTAGGTAACACTTTCACTTAAAGAAGAGCTATGGAAAAAATAACAAATGAAGTCTGTCAACATTATCACATCTGCTTTTGATATTCTGTGCCAAGCCTTCATATTACAGATTTAAAGTTTGGCAAATGACTTAGCTCTGGCCAAACCCAATAACCACACCAATAACTGAAAACAAATGTACCAACAGAAGTGGCTGCATAAACCGTGTAACATTCCAAAATACAAACGTGCACCCAAGAGCCTCAGACATACGTGGGAGTGATGTGTTGCTGACAGGCACACACTTTATTTTGTAAGATGCTGGGGCTGGCATAAATAATAACTGGAACTGGAAATCTGCATGCTACGAATGCTGACCAAGTAGAATACAGGTTAAACAGTTCCTTAAGTCTCTATATAGGAGGCCCCTATGGGTCTACAGAGGTACATTTGGAGACACTAGTCTCTGCAGATCTCTACCTATGGTCTCTTAGCTGGTGATGTGTAGAGATGTATTGAGTTCACATTTATGCAGTGTGGAACCAAACCACATGAAATGCAGCGTTATCTGGAGCAGTGGTTTGAAAACTTTCCCTGCAGGGCCCCCCTTTCTATATAGGAACATTATAGAGCACCCCCATTCAAACTACACAGGTTCAGAATGAGCGCAATGTTGAAGCAGCAGGGTTTTTCTACCAGTAAAAGAAGCGGTAGCATTGCCGCTAGCATGTCCTTTATGGTAAAAAAAGAAACAAAGCACCACAGCTGCAGCATGGCTAGTGTGAAATGTACCTTACCCCCTATTTAAAATACAACTCCTTTTTTACACACATCAATCATGCAAAGACATGCATTATATATACACACCAATTATACAGAAACATTCATCATTCACATAGAGACATACATATGCATATTATATGCCTATGCATGTTCACTCTATCTACAGTCTGCAGCTAGTTCCCCCATGGTTGTCTTGATTGGCTGACTGTGGTAGTGGAGGGTGGGTGGAATGTGCAATTCGCAGGGGGAGAAGAGAACTGACAGCGGAGAAAGATCTCTCTCTCCCCTCTCTCTCTGACTGACAGAGCAAATCTCACAGAGACACAGAGGTCTCCAAGTGCCACAAAAAACAAAAACTGTGCACCAGGAGCTTCAAGTAATGGGTTCGCATGGGCAAGCAGCTGCATTAAAGCCTTACATCACCAAGCATACTGCCAAGCATCAGATGAAGTGGTGTATAAGCATATTGCCACATGCCCTGTCTGAGTGTGGATTTGGGGGATGCCAAAAGATTGATAGCAGCTTGACTGCATAGTGGCAACTTTAACATTTGGAGAAGGGATAATGAGATACGGTTGGGCTTAGCCCTCTCCTTGCAGGAAAGGGATACCCTAAAGGTCCCCATCCACGTCTCAACTGGCACTTGACAGATGATCCGTTTGAGCACAGCGTGGTGACGTCAGGATGATGTCACCACGCTGCACTCAGGCATCTGTCGATTGGATGGGAATCAAGGCACTCCACTTTAGGTGCCTTTGGATGGGGGACATGTCCATTAACTGCTTGACTGACTGTCCTTGAGTGGGATTGGTTGATCCTGCTCGAAGAAAGGCATCCACGGCTTGTTTATAGATTAGAGTGCGGTGAACACGCACGTTGCTCGATTGTGCAAGAACCTATTACAGATGGAGCCGTGGATGGACACGTTAATGCTTTAAAATTCCAAGAAATGTAAGGCAATGATTGTTTCCAACTTTGTATGAACAGTTTCTGTTCCTGTCTGACTGTACCCCAGTGCACAAAGCAGGCCATATAGACATGTTTAGGTCATATTAGTGTGGACAAAATTCACTAGCCTGCCCAAGGTCACATCAACCCTGTCAAGCTAAGAGTACAAATATGTTTGTCTATATCAGTGGTTTCCAAACTTTCCTTGCAGGGACCCCCTTTTCTATTTAGGAACATTATCAAGCCTCCACTCCCTATTCAAACACAGGTTAAGAATGAGGGCCAGCGCCCCCCTGTAATATCCTAACGCCCCCCCAGGGGGGCCCACCCCCCAGTTTGGGAACCACTGGTCTATATAGTATATTTTTAATACTTCTCTATATAGTAATCCTTACACTTACAGTAATAACTAGTTCTTCCCCTGGTTATACATAATTATTTATTGCACTAATGAATCTGACATTTCTTTGCTATACTTCTTTAAATATTTGCGCATTTTCTCCTGTGGCTGTAGACGGCCAATTTTGTGTTGAACACCTACAACTCCCTTTCTCACAATAAGCTTTGGGTTAAAAGAACAACTGCTGTACTTTGCGTGTGACACGACACACTGGAAGGTAAGATGCAGCCGTATCATCAGGGAGAGATTAGAGCGAGACACAGAGCTGAGAACCACTGGCTGCAGATTTACATTTTTTTCTTCACAAATGCCTGGACAGATGTTTTCCCCCATGATTTTGGGGGAAAAGTTGTGTCTTATAAAGGTAAATATGGTAAAGTGTAAATCAAATGTGAATACTATGGCAAAAAAGCAGTGTAGTCAGAAAGTGACTACAATGTACTCCAAATCCGTTATCTCTTGCCATCTAAGGCCCCCCCATACACCTTTAGATTTCTCTGTCAGAAACTAACACTAACAACAAAAAAAGGAGTAATTAAATATACCAACTGTGCACATTGACGTGGAACATTCCCATTGTAAATGTTTATAAAGTAAAACTACGTCAGGATTTTGTTTCATCTCCGAACTATATAGTAAGACACACAACTGCAGGCCCATTACAGAGAACAAATATACACATAAAAACAGCCCCAGACGTTACCTTCTTTCTTTTATATATATCTGGAACTGTGTTCAAAACCCTGGAACAGTGTCAAATATTTGTATTTGTAAATAAACGACATCCATATGTTTACTGTACGTAACATAAACCCATTCAATGTATAAATGTGGGATCCAGAGTGTTTTCCATGTTCTGATGAAGAGTCTGCCTCTTGGCTGGGCTCTCTGTGCCGCTGTACTTTAACAAGTTTGTCTGTCATCCCTTTTATCAGCCCATGCCACAGTCATCTCCCTGGAATCATCAACCAGACTCCAACAACAATCCTTTTCTTCCCAAAAAAAGTTATCTGTTCTGTCTCACTATTTGTTTATAATAAACCTTGTCTGCGTATTGTGCTCAGAGACATATTTGGACAGAAAATGGAAAGTATATTTTCCAGTGGAATATTTTCTACAACAGAACCTTGCTTTCGTACAATGCTGAATGTAATCACTAAGGCTAGGGCTACACTGTCAGGTAAAACCCCTGCGGTGAACACAGGGATATAAACGGAGTGCAGGAGCCACCCATTGACGACAATGGGGCTTTTACAGGGCAGTCTCCACAGCCTGTCAGATCCCTGTTGCTGCTGGTCTAAGCCTTTGTCGCGTTAAAATCCATGCAGCAAGCTGTGTCTATGGAAACGCAACGGAGGCTTGAACAGACACCAGTGGATCCCAGCGTACAGTGGAGCCTGGGCCTTAGTCTGTTGCTATCTTTTAAAGGCTGTACTGCACTTTGTGGAATTCTTACAAGAGCTTTTTCTTAAATCTTAAACCCATTGATGCAACCTGATTAAAATCAGATAAACATAAGAGAGGAGATAAACAATGAAATTGATATAAGCAATCAATTTACATGCATACTGCAATGTGAGCCAATCACACAGCAGCTTAAGAGTTTTGTTATAGGCTTGGTTTCGAGTTATGCAGAAACTTGCATGCTAACCCTGAATTGAATGCATCTCATTAATCATCATCTACAAATTTAAAACTGCCCCAACATTGACCAAGCTTTCTGCTTGAAGCCATCCCCATCAGTTTGCAAAAATCGGCACTGTGTAGCCAGAATATGGAAAATTGCACTGAAAAAAGTTACACAAGAACAATTCCTTTGGAGCTCTGCCAAGAACAATTTGTAGAGCGGCCAATAATGTGGCTTGCGCTTGTTGGATGCACTTGGCGCATCCAAGCACAGAAATGGAGCCCTAGCCTAAAGGTAGTTACAATATTCAATGGAATGGTGCAAAATGAATCAGTAAGATGAGGGTCCGATCGTAATACGACCAAAATCGACGATTTTAGTTTAGTTACAAAAAAACACAGGAAAGAGTCAGATATAAATGTGTTCAACGAATACAATCGCCCCGACCAACAAACACAATGCTACCATTTTTGTTTGATCAATGTACAATCGTCGGACACTTTTCAATCTATGTTTTGATCGGTATCAAACTAGTTTTTCAAATCGAACCATGTGTGCAGCATACGATTTAAGTTTGATTGATGTAAACTTTGACCATTTTAGGCTGATTGAACCATGTATGCCTAGCTTAACTGCAAGTTTTTGCAAAATGTTTACATCTCATTGATCCTCTCTAGTGTCCACTCAGTGGTGGAGGACAAACATCTGATTGTCTTATCCACAGGTAGCTGTATTTGCTTAGTAAATCACCTTCATGGGTTTCCTTTCTAGTCTTCTTCTGAGAAGAAATCTTTTCACCTTGCTTCATTTATCTGGCTCCAGCTTCCCCTTCACAAACTTTTAAGCACTGATTTACTTGTGTTACGCTCATTGTACATATTGTACTATATTACAGAAGACAGGATCAGAACTTTCTGGCCTGGAAGGGCAAGTGAACATCTCAAAATAGTCTTGTAAGCCAGCAAGAAAAATCCCAAGTCAGATAAATACATTAACCAGCAAGTCAGCAAACTAATTTATTGTTGTGTGGATAGAGTCTGTCCAGAAGACATTACCCTAGTCTCAAGTAAATATGAGAGCATCTGATTTAGACAGCAGGTGGAGGACTGTACAGCTGTTTGGCATGTCAAAGCTTCCTATGTTGGCTGACGTGCTGTCCCAAGCACATGGAGAACAAAACGTGTTAACAGCTTGCAGGGTTGTGCATGGTGGGCCAGATAACAAATACAACACTGAAATGTAGAATTTTCTGTTTTATATTGAAGCAGAGTTGTAGTTCTAACATAGAAAATGATCGAATGAACCAATAGGCAGTAGTTGCTCAAACTGCAAGGTCCCAGAGTAAAGAGATTTTTTGTGAAATCCATTATAGAGGTTTTTTCCTCACTTCCTGTTCTGGTCATCACAGTTGAAGTATTGAGAAATTTCACATATTAGGCCAAAGCCACATAGCACTTCCCCACCAGACTTCAAACTAAACACAAAGGTTTGCCCAGAGTTCACTTTGATAGGTGGTTTCTTACCGGCTTCAGTTACACTTACATTACAGGGGAAAGAGTAGATACACATGTTAGGCCATGTGTCCACACAGGTCCAGTGCACGGAAAAAAGACACACAGTGTCCGATTAGCGGGCAGAATTTCCACGACTTGCGTGCAGTTTGCATGCTGCTTAAGGTGCATTCCCACTGCATCGACAGGTGCATGCCCTGTTAATTAGCATAACAAAGCCATGGAAAAGCCACACCAGATGCTGCTTTTCTGCGTCTTGCAGACAAGTCCATTGATCTTCAATGGACGTGTCTCCAGCGACAGAACGGGAAGTGTTCTCTCTGCGTCTTTTTCCCTGCAACAGACATGCGCCCACTGCTGGGAAAGAGAAGCATAAGCTTTAGGGCTTATGTCCACTACTTCTTTTTCTGTGCCCGGAACATTAAAAAAAAGACGCAGCAAGGACACTTCTCATTCTCATGAATGGGACAGTGCCCATTCTGCTTATTGTTAGCTGCATGCCTGCAGTGCTGTGAAGCTGAGGCGTCTTCAAAGCAGCACCATGGGGTGCCCCCGGAGACACCTCCATGGAAGATCAATGAAGGTGTCTCCAAGATGCGGTAAAAATGCGGGAAAAGCACTGATCGGGCACTGATTTTCCACGTCTTTCCCCTGCAGCTCTAATAGTTTGTCCAGCTTAGGGAATCAGCAGTGGACACTAGCCCTTAGTTTGACATCTTGTAAAGCAAACGGCAATGCACACTGTATGAAAAAAGATCCATTATGGAGCTTTTAATGGCTCATGAGTCTTTTTCACTAACATATCACAATATACTAGTTGGATGTTTATCCTTTCATTAAAGCTACTTGCTACTGAATAAGAAATCAGGGATGAGGAAAAAGACAGACGACAAACAATATTTACAGAAATGTACAGCAGGGCTCTTTTTTTTATAGGATTGCTCACCTTTGGGTACTGCCTGAATATGCTTTGCTCCTTTTTTTAGTTTAAAATCCAGGTACAGGGTTGGTGTCCTTGTGTAAACTTTAGACTGCAGGAAAACACAGAAAACAAAAAATAACATTAATAAGTATACAGAGAGAATGAAAAAAAAATACAACACAAAAAGAGGACTTAAGAAGATTAAAGCATCAGCAACAGAGCAATGAGAGGAAATCATACTTTAGATTTTATATATAACAATACACATTATTTAAAAGAACTCCAGCAAATCTGGAAACAAACAATTCTTAATTTTAGAATTAAATTTGAAATCTGAACTATAAAAAAAAACTTTTTTTTCAGCAAAACACCTAGAGCCCTAACAGAGAAGGTATTTATCTTTAAGTCAATTCATCTAGTGATATAGAACACAAAAATATTATAGCAACAGTATAGATCTTCCTGAAAACCCATAAACACATTTATGATCCAATGCCAATCATATTTACATAAATTATTATAGTAAAGCTAGCCATACACGTGTCGGATTCCATGGCCAATTGATCACTCACCCGATCGATTCCAGCGATTCTGCCGGGAATCGCTGGTGTGATCAATCGGCCAATTAAGAGTATCCATCGCTGCATACCACCTTGTCCAACGGATTCCGGGGCGATTCCGTGTCCGATTGTCCACCTCACAAATGGCAACTCCCCCTGATCTGTGCAGAATCGGATCAGAAAGACCAACATGTTGGTTCTCTGTCGGATCCGATTCTGGGCCCCTGAACGATCGGACCTGATCGATTGGACAAGGTGGGCTGCATGCGATTCCGGCACGATCGTTTCGGGTGCACGCGCCCGGAATCGATCGTGCCGGAATCCGGTGGGAATCCGACACGTGTATGGGGGCCTTAAGACACCTCTGATCACCACATGCTTTTGGGCCCCGTAGCAATTAGATTGAATGTCAATATCCTTGACTAGAAGAAGTCTGACAAACTTGCAGTAAAATATTGGGCAAAAAGAAGCATATGAAAGTTCACAAATGAGAACTGATATTTGGGCATAGGGCAAACCCACCATTAGATCCTGATTGTCTTTGTGCAGAAGGTTTTAATAATATGCGATCTTTCTGGAGTAGCAAGGCCATAGAGTAAATATGTTAACCCTGACAATGCTGGACATGGTCATATGGATCAAGGCAGTCTACCCAGACCTAGAGCTTGGATGCAGTGAAGGCACACCAATGTGTTTTCCTATTATTCATAGGTTGACATTGGTAAATGTAGACATCTAACAGCTAAAAATGTTGAAAGGTTTTTTTACAGCCAATATTCCAGGAGCCATGCTGAGATTTATTACCATTCCAAGCTGAAGTAACTCACCGCAAATAAACATTCATTGACCGTTTCAATGTGATTATGTGGAAACTAAATAGGAAAAGACAACTGGCATCAGCCTATACATGTTATCAATTTACATACTTGCTGGCTGAATTCCTTTTGGTTGCACAAAAAGTGAAAGTCATGTGGGGAGGACAGAGATGGCAGGGAGCCGCGGTATGGAGGAAGGAACGCTTTCTTGTGGAAACAAATGCTTTCTGTGCTTAGTTATCATTTGGCACAAAGCAAATGTTTTAAATATTTTATATATTGTTTAGATTTTGAGTATACATCCGCTTTAACATCAGGAAAACTATTGGTGTATACACATTTTAACACTTTTTTATTATGAAAAGGTTAGGGAAGGGGTCAAGCGTCTATTATATACCTGTTACTGTACGCTTTCCTGCACTTGTCTGCATATTGGGGAAGGAAAGAACCATGAAAAAGGACAAAGACAGGCAGGTTAGGAAGACGGCCCTATCATGAGATCTACATACTGTATGTTTTAGGAAGGCCTAACTGAACTGGGCACTTACCGTATTTTCCGG
>CM070033.1:164016824-164043811 GCA_036250615.1 Ptychadena robeensis
CCCCCCCCCCCCGACGGCAATTATCTGTACCCGACGTATAAGACGACACCCGACTTTTGAACACATTTTGCTGTGCCGGAAAATACGGTAGATTAGTAAATCATTTATTTGTATTCAAATACAGCACTACCTCTTTAAATGTTTCCAATTTTTAAACATTTCCAACTTCAAAAAAACTCTCTAGGTGTATATTAGGATTAAACAACAACACTACTGCACCTGTATGAAACCATAACAGATTTATCAACTTCTCCCCATCTCAGCTAATTATTGTGTAACATATTAGGAAGCATATCTTCCACACAGGTCCATTGCAGTCACAGTTAAGAAGTTAACAATCCAATCTATCTCCCTTTAATACAATGTGATATAGCAGTTGTCACTATTTTATGCTCTTGATTTAAAACTGTATACAAAATTCTTAACCGGTCGTGCATGAAATTATTCAAGACTACGTTTGCTGAGCTCAAGTTCTGTGACAACAACAAACAATGCTGCTTTTAATTTTCCTAAACTTACCACATTGTATGAAAACAAGGTTTAAAGGCGCCCTTGCTCACTCATAGCAAAGTGCGGTCTCCATTGTGCTTCCTGGGTGTGTCCTGTGCTTGGCCTGTGTTTCAGGGCATGTGTGCTATGGGCATATAATGTCAAAATAGATGCAGATGGGCAATGGTGCACCCGTAGTCACAAGCCTATTGCCAACAATGGTCCATTGCTTCCACTCATTGATATCCCCATGTTCAAACATTCAAAACTAGGCCTACAGAGACATTTAACTTTCCATCCCTCCCCAGCACATGTATGTCCCTTCTCTGGCTCTGCTCTGTTGAGACTGGGGAAACAAAGTGCACTGACTTGTTGGTGCCTGCCAGTAACTGGCCGGGGATAACCTGGCAGCACTCTCAGATGTGACACATGTCATAGGCTTATTCATATCCAAAAATCAGAACATCTCACTTCCTACTGTCCAAATGGAGGAGCTTAGGCATGCTGTTAAAGAAGGGCTGAGCTGCTCAGGGCAATCTGCTGTAGCGTCCGTGTACACATTTCATTTTCTGCTGCTTCTCATTCATTGTCAAAGTTCATTGTTCAAGACCTTACCAGATTGCTGAACTAAAGCTTAGTCTAGTGTCTGTTGGTGGTTATGCCTATATTACACAACTGGGTAAAAAAAGATGGCAGAATTGCATCAGATCAGTTCACATTTGTATTTCACAGTGTCTTAAATTTCTGTATTTTTTGGACACACCCAGTTTTTAAAGCAGAAAACAAGAACAAAACATATTTAAAGTGTTCAAATCAATTGGGGAATAAATCCCCAAATTTCAACTACAAGATGCCACAAGTGAGCACTTCATGCACATCACGGGGAAGAGGGGGGGGGGCGAAGTGGGAAGCTGCGTTCAGAGCTGAAATTGAAACACCGCCACAACAAGCTGCAGGGCTGCGATAACACAGTGCCCGGCTCTGTCTGTGTTTGTGTGAAAGCTGCAGCATGAAGGCTGCTTTCACACACAGGCAGAGATAGATGGAAGAGATGTCAGCTGGCAGCTCTTTCATCTCTCTATTTCTGCTCTTCACTGGTAATATCAGCAGGGCTCCGCAGATATAAACAATGCTGTACAGATGGGCGGATCTCCCATCTGACAGCTCCTCAAACTCCCTGCCTCATCTTCTTTCCAGGAGTGTGAAGGAGCTGGCGGGGAGCCAAGACACGACCACAAACACCAACTACAAGGCAGCCCTTCTACAACGATTCCACAAACACTTCCCATACAAGTTGTCTGGTCAAACAACAGTGTACATACATAAAGCTGACTTTAACTCAGAGCTGTAACTATAACTTTAAGTTTTTCTTCCAATTTAACAAACACCAACCTTGATTCCCAATGACTCCCCAGAGATGACAGTAACAGTAACCCCATCTTTACATGGCTTCGGAATGTCTGCATTTTTCAGTTCTTGGTATTCAGGAGGGATCATCTTTTCAGAACTTCTTAGATTGACCCAAAGCTGTAGGCCATGTGCTGGCTCTTGAGTACAAGGCATCTCCGCATGGACAATACCACGGCCTGCAGTCATCCACTAAGTGTACCAAAGGAGAAATACACATTTGATAAATATAATGCATATGTTTGTGTTTACTAGTAAAAAAAAGTATCTTTCTTTTATTTCCTATATACCACTTCTCTTTTACAATATGTATATTTCAGACACACATAGAGCAGATGCTCAACACAAACTAATGTCCACAAGGTCAGATAACAATGTGACTATGTATTGGTTATCTTGGGGAAAATTTATTGATATCTAGGTTTAATTGTTCATTAGGAATGCCTGCGTCACATCCTGCTGATAGTCTAAACACAGGAACACATCAGATGGATGCATTTGTATAAGAGAATAATATATTTATACCTGCAAGTCCCCTGGGTCCAGTCTGCCAACATGTCCGCAAAAATCTTCATGTTCCATTGAACCTCCATCAAGCAGGTAAGATACCTAAGAAAGAGAAAATATATATCAGATAACACTTTCCAAGCCAATGATATACTTTTTCAGACCACATTGACCAGATTAACTGTGCTCTCCTAAGGTATGTGGAATAAGACAAAATTCTCTGTATAACTGCCATGAAAATCGATGTGACAGTCAACCCAACTGGCAAAGCAGAAACATATCAAAAACTTCTAAGATAATCTGAGGTTGAAGAATAAAGTCTAGTGAAGGTGCCGATACACCTGATGATAGCCGCTCGTGCCGTGCACGCTTGCGGCCATCTATCTAGAGGCCATCTAATGCAGCCACCCCTGTCTTCGAGTGGGATCCATCAATCCTGCTCCAAGACAGGGTTATCTGACATAACCGCAAATCATGGTCGATGTCCATTGAAATTGATGGGGACCACGGGCATCGACCCGTGTATGGCAGCCTGAAGACTGGCAGCTTGCTAACTAAACCCAACCCTATGTAGTGCCGGGTCCTCCCTGATAGAATACACAGTGATTGGAAGGTATATATCACTGCTATGTAGTGCTGGGGGTCCTCCCTGATAGAATACATAGTGATTGGAAGGGTTAGAACGGTCCTCATATTACATGGTTTTGGTAGAATAAAAGTTAATTGTACATTGTATGGCAGGATTGTAAGGTGTATGGGGGGTTTAATACAGTTTGATATTATACAGAGCTCATTTGTCAAAAGGAAGTTCATTTCTCTGACTGCACTGTAAACTAAGCTGCTACATAAATAGTCATTTATTTACAGAATTATTTAAAAAAATGAAAAATCTACTTGAGACACCATTGGCTGTGTAAAAACACTAGCCATGAAATACAACTGCAGTCTAGATGGATAGAATTGTGTTGACTACTAACAAAATGTGTCATGGAGTTCATGCATGTATCAGCGGAGGACCCAAATGTGACAAATATGGTGGCAACTTCTTTGGTAATCAAAAAAGCAGGAAGACTATTCAAAATCGGTTGTACTTAGGCTTATAGAACTACATATTATGTATAAGGATAGAGTAGAAGGAATAAGGGTCCTTCCACTCCATCCTTATAGATGGTTTGTAGTTATATAAGGTGCAACTGATTTTTAATTCGATTCTTGGATGGTGGCAAAACTGATACGTTTTATGACATATCTGCATTGGGAAACCCATTTGTGTTATATTCTCCTGTAATCACCTAGGCCAATTAAATCAAAAAGATACAGAAAAAACATTATTTTTACCTATTTTTTTTCACCCTGATTTGATTGCCAGTATATTGTACATGCTCTTACAAGGGTGGAAACATCATGTCAAATAAAGTATGTCATGTCAAGCCATTTATGAAGAAGGATGGGTATGTTCGCATTTAATTTTGTATGGTTTGTACTTTAGATCTATCACAACAAGACAATAAGTAAGAAACAACAGATGTGTGTGGTCTAACTGGAGGATAACCAGAGCAACCATAAGAGATTGGCTGACCCTCCTTCCACTAACAAAGACTCATCTAGCACAATTTGTTACTGCTGCTGTTGTAGTGATTTATTAGGTGCATGTGTCAAGAGTCTGAAGTTAAAGAAAAAAAAATAATTTATACAAAAAAAAAATTCACCTGCACAATGTAAACAGAATAGGGAGAATTTAAGGGAGAACTACATCTTAATTACAGATGGCAACAGAGTTTCTTCCAAGAGCTGTTGTCCTATTAAACATTTACAGAACAATATGTGAAATGTAGGGAACTCCGCACTCCAGATGAAAGATCCAAAAACTCTCTGCGAGTAAGCCCCTGGAGTTGGGGAAAAACACGTCACAGAAGAGGAGACCTCCAGGACACTCTATGTCTATGTGTACTGTGGATTAAGTTTGTGTTTCAATAAAGTTATTTTTGGATCTTTTTTTATCTGGAGAGAGGACTTCATACATTTTGTATTTGTTGTCAGTAAGAGGCTTTGGAGACCTCATTCAGGAGCTCCAGCACCAGTGAACCCAATTCTAAATCAAAAAAGCCTGTGAGGAAGTCTGTGTGCTTTAGGAAAAGTTTGAGTC
The DNA here is from genome assembly GCA_036250615.1 of Ptychadena robeensis. Taxonomy (NCBI): domain Eukaryota; kingdom Metazoa; phylum Chordata; class Amphibia; order Anura; family Ptychadenidae; genus Ptychadena; species Ptychadena robeensis. The sequence goes on from CM070033.1 coordinate 164,021,374, forward strand.
ATTATTCTCAATTTCTCCATTGAAATTGATGGGGACCACGGGCATCGACCCGTGTATGGCAGCCTGAAGACTGGCAGCTTGCTAACTAAACCCAACCCTATGTAGTGCCGGGTCCTCCCTGATAGAATACACAGTGATTGGAAGGTATATATCACTGCTATGTAGTGCCAGGTCCTCCCTGATAGAATACATAGTGATTGGAAGGATTAGAAAGGCCCTCATATTACATGGTTTTGGAAGAAGCAAAGTTAAATTGTACAGAATTGTATGGTAAGATTGTAAGGTGTATGAGGGGCTTTACATATTTACATGGTACAGTTGAGATAAAAAATTCTCTATCACTGCAAGCCATAACTTCACTTGTCAACAGACCACAACATATGAGGGTTACTGTAGACATCTGAAAAGCATTTGTCATATAACATAGTGATAGTCTGGACAGAGAGATATATAAAACAGTCCTTGGAATTCCCAGAATCCATTGCAGTGACATCATCTTTAATATTGTTTTATATCATGTCAAACTGTACCAGCTTTTCCAGACACATGCCATGTGCTTCCCATTGTGCTGGAATGTCAAATATTAGCCAACAGGAGCAATACAAACATCACAATACTGTTTACAGCGGTAGTGCAACCCTTGCTACTAGTCTCGCTATTTTTGTTGGAATACCATGAAATATGTGTATTGAGGAAACCCTGCTAAACAAAAGAAATCAAAAATAAGAGTTGGTGTGTAAAATGGAAATAATGCCCCAAATAGCACCCTGTCAGGCACATATATATCAGATATGTTGCAGCTGAAGGTGGCCCTGGAATTATACTTAAGAAACTTCTCAGAAGCCCTGGGGAAACCCAAGTAGAGGATGTCTGCTCTACAGTATCAATGTCTATTGGTAGGGCTGGGCGATATATATCATCTGGACAATGGATAATGTCTACTGTGTAATATGAAGCTCTATAGTTTACACCAGGAATGGGCAAACTAAAGCCCGAGGGTCGGACCTGGCCCGTTGAGCTTTCTTTGCCAGCCCTTTGTCATCTTGTTGAAAAGATGCTCCCCTCTGCTTGTTCTCTGCAATGAGTGCACATAATGCCTAGAGGTGTCCAAATGTTGCTTTGGGGACAATGCAGTGATGTGATCATGACATTGTGAGCAAATTCTCATGTTGACAACAGGCAGTCTCTAGAAATTATCTCTGCTCATTGCATTGAATGAGCCTTTGTTTTTAAGTACAGGAAATTTTAATGGAATTGGCACACCTATGGTGGGTCGGCCAATACAGGCTCTTGGTCTGGCCCCTTTATTAAATGTAAGAAACCAATGTGGCCCACGAGTCAAAAAGTTTGCCCACTCATTATTACCATGGTAAGCCTGCTAACTGCTGACATCTAGTGGCAGGATACTGAACTGCAACAAATAATATGTGCATCTCGGTGGACCGTCAGGGGGGTTAATTTGCAATTTACCAGCGAGGTATTAGCCCATTTTTTTTTGTCCTGTAGACTGTAAATTTTACATAAGTTGTCTTAAACGTCTTAAAAGTTGTCTTAAATGTCTTAAACGGGGTAAAACGTGCCGGATTGGTGGTGTTTCCACCAGGGACAGCCAATGTGAATTTATGTAAATTTTTAAAATGTGTACAATTTATAGTATTTTTCTTTTTTAACTGTATAACCAGAGGTGCAAATAAGTTGCACTTTGGTACTCAAACGGGGCCAAAATCTAGCTATGCGTACCTGCATTATTGTTACAAAGCTCATATGCATACTAACAACTTGGAAGCACTCCGTGTCTGAGTGGCTACAGCTATATGTTACATGTAGACAATTTATGTTAGAGTAGGCATATGCAAGGGTAAAATTTGACAGGAGAAAAGCACTGTGTGACAGCTGAAATATGAATTCTGAAAGAATGACACTACTGCAGGTAGTCCCAGGGGTTAGTTACTAAGCCAGAAAATGTCAGGGTTGTACTACTAAGGTATGAGATCTGGGGGTTCAAACGTTTTGTACTGTGAGAGTTACATTTGATCCAAAGCCAGCTGGTGACCTGTGGATGGAGACAGCTAATAGGAGGATCAATCATGAACAGGGAGGTCCATCTGCAGCAGGATCTACCATGCAGGTAGATGATGCAGAGGACAGTAAGGGAGACCGCATACATATGGGGTGAGTACCAAACCAAAAATTGCTATCTCGTCATGCATATTGTTATCGGGATACAAATTGAGCTACATCGGGATATGAAATTTTGGTCATATAGCCCATCCTATCTATTGGTATTGTATTATTTATAACCTGATCAAACTCACAGAATGCAATAAAAAACTGGTCTAGTTGCTGTGTAAAAGTGAATGGAATTCACTCTATTTATTTGTTTCAACAGAAACAAAGTTATAAACAGATCTTTTTCCAGGCCTGCTGGAATGTCAAATGTACAAAATGCATCTGGAAAGTTGGATTTTGGCTGCACTGTGCTAGATGGTGTAAATAGGTGGAAGGGACCATGCAAGGCTTTTACATAATTTCTTTCTCAGGCAGAGTATGTGCAGCCAATCCAAAGGGCAGTGGTTGAAGCTGGTTTGGCCATTTACCATCAGAGATATTATTGTCTACAGTAGCGTGGGTGTAGAAAGAATAGCTTGAGTCTATTCAATGGTTTTACTGGAAGACTCAACAGTTCTCAGTGGACAGTGGTTCTTACAGTCATGGGCAGCCTACATCAACGACGAATCATACTGCATATGCCGTTTTTTAATCTTGTAGGAGAATTAATCTTATGGTTTAAAGTAGTTGTAATTTATTGGGCATTGTAAGTAATGCTATTGGAAACTTTCTAGCCTGTCAATACTATTATGTAGGGGAGAAAATTATTTTGTGATCGAATGATGTGTCTATGTAACCTTTTGATAATGTGTTTTAGTGACAGAATATTGAATGGTTGACTATACTGATGTAAATCACATGCATGATTTTAACCATGTAAGAGCTGATTGTTACATCTACATGTAAATTGATATATTGTAATATATTGTATTATATTTTGCTAAGTATCCCCTACCAGAGGAAGCCTGGGTAGGGCGAAACGTGTCAGAGTTTTTCTTGGATACGATTTTGGAATGTGCAATTTGAATCTACAATTCATGTGGCTTCGGTGAAATGTGAAATAATTGCATTGCACTGTTTTTACTTATCTTATTGATGATTTTTGTATGTATTTATTGGTCTTATACTATGAAAAAAGACTTTGGAAATAAAAATTTAAATTTTGAAGTGATGTTTAGTGCCTCAAAACCCCTATTAGGGAATATTGGGGCAATTAGTCCCCTTAAGGAGGTTGTCATTAGTATATCGTCTTAGTACATTTTTAATTCCACCATTGTTCTACAAAAAAAGGCACCATCTATCCACAGGTCCTCAGTGTTCTCTACATTTAACAGCAATTTGAAATGCTTCTGTGCATGACTCTAAGGCTATGTCTCCACAGCGCACAGCGTTAAGCACAGTGCTTGGCGGGGTTCTGACAGATCACATACACTGTACCTGCCCAGGGGTTAACACCTGCATCAGCGGATCAGCTCGGCGCCATGAGAACAGAGCATCCACTGGGCAGTTAAAGTGTATGTGATCCATCGGGACCACTACGTTAAGTGCTGGGGGTCACATACACTTTACCTGCCTGGCAGATGCTCTGTTCTTACAGCGCTGAGCAGATCCGCAGATGCAGGGGTTAACGTAGTGCAGGTGTAAAGTGTATGTGATCTTTCAGGACCCCTGCGCTTAACATAGGGGTCCCGACGGATCACAAAACGCATTGGAAACATACCCTACCCATAGAGCCAATGGACATGTCAATACTTCATCATGGGTGCTAAAATTAAACACAAAAGTTTTATATATAGCACTTTCATGAAAGTACTTTAGCTTTAGCAAACATTAGGGGTTCCAGGGGGACCAGTTAACATTGCTAAATTTGAATGCTGTTTTATTAGAGGTATTAGAGTAGAGGTAAGCCACTTATATTTTACTAAATCATCCCTCAAACCTTGAAAGCCCTTTCTCTGTGAGTGGAGAAAAAAATGGTACCCACAGCCTCTGCAATGTCCAAAGTCTGGCCCAGGCCCAAATGTGGCCCGTGTTTAAGTTCCACTGGCTCAAATAATAATGTGCAGTATGGGGTAACACCATTTCACTCCCAGAGGAGGGGTGACACCAAACTTTCCAAATGACACAGCTAGGATATAGCTAGGATTTGTTTCAAGTTAGCAAGATGCATCATCTCCCCACAGAACCACAACAGCAATATAAGTGTGCCACCCCCCCCCCCCCCCCCCCCCCAATCCAATATATGGTAGAAATACACATATAGATCAGGATGTTCGATATTTTGATCGAATATGGATTCTGCCTATATTGATTGCATACACTGTTTTTGAACAAGAAATAGCTTAATTAAAATCCAGATCGAACAAAAATTATCAAATGAAATGATGGTGCGTTCGATTTACTTTTGTAAATCCGGTCAGCTTTCAAAGATTTTTTGTTCAATATCATTCACTTTTGTTCGATGTTGGTCGAACTAAACTTTTGTTAGGGTTTAAGATTCTCGTTTCAACCATTAAAAATCTCTTTTATCGAACAAAAAAAAATCGGCCTGTATATTGCCACCTTTAGTCCCTTATTTACACAGCTCTGCCTTGACTTATGTGTTGTGCCTGTCTGTGCTGGCTGCTTTAACATGTAGAGTATCCCTACTATCAGGATTCAGCATTAACGTGGACAGTGCTGGGGAATCTTCATACTCACTCTCCATATGCCATAGCTAAAGATTGCTCAGGACATCTGGGGTTAGGTGAAATGTGGCTGGAGGACTGCAAGTCTCAGCATGCTTAGTGGCAGCCTTTATCATTGTCCTGGCTGTGAATGGTTAATGCTTAACAATAACAATATCAAGTATCTGTGAAGGAAGAGATTTGTCCCATTGTAAAGGTTGTTTTTTGCATTGTAATTTGCATATAATGTCAATGGTTCAAAGAATGTCAAGCTTCTAAGGCCTTCTTTGCAAAAATACCCCTGGCATAGGTGATACCAGGTACAATTCAGGTAATCATACTACACTTATATATTTAATGTTATGTAATGATGTTTCATGGATTGGATATAGAACTACTGATACACTTGCTCAGTAAGGAGATGCTAACAGACCAAAGTAATTGGCATTTCAGTACCATTCTGTCATTTAGGATATTTAGTAACGTACTGACCTCAAGTGGACATTTTGTAGACTACAGCGGTTCGAAAACTTTTTATTCTAAATTCAGTTGGGAAAGTATACAAAATAGTGCTGGTCTCATACAACATCTGGACTAACGGTGGAGTAATGGTGTGGACACTTGAAAAAGAAACTCAACAAAAAATGAATAAATATAATAAAATATTCAGAATCTCTGGAATGTAGGTGGCTTTAAGAGCTCCAAACTTTATTTTCATTATCATTAAAAGAATTTAAAAATGTTAACAGAAACCTTTTTCCCACTTTATATCTATGTCTGTCACTTATCTGGGACATTTCCCCTGTTTCTGTAATATAGACTATGGGAGTCCCCTATGGTTGAAAAAGAGCATCTGCTTGAAACGCGTCCCATTGTTCCTATTGAGCCCCCCAGTATCTGTAAGCAGGAAGTGATCTCTTCTCCCCCACCAGGAAGTGAGGTCCTCCTGGAAAACACATGGCCCTGAGTGAGCCACCCTTGTAAACCTCTCTCAATGTGAGTATCTTGTCTGTTGTTTTGTTTCAATTTGTTTTATCTTATCCTATTCCACATTATTTAACCGATTGTTGTACTAGGTTGTGCGCCTCTGTCCTTGCTCTTATTTGACCCCATTTTATAGCATCTGTCAAACATATGTATGCTGGGAATTTTCCTTGTAACCTCCCTCTCACATCTTTGCAAACCTACCTGTCCACCAATCCCCCGCTGACGCGTCCTGTCCTGGCATCTTCTTAGATTGGTAAGAGGAGGAGAGGCATGTGGCTCAAAGGGATTGGCAGACAGGCGCGTGCCTATGCTGCCACTAACTCAGGGAATGATTGTATATTATATATTGTGACACATAACTTCAGAATGGGGCACGTAAAGGTTATGTGCCCCATAGATATCAACAAAGTCTTCTATTATATATATGACACAAAATGTCATTAACTGCAAGTTTTGTTATTTAAAAATGAAAAATAATGTCTTCTAGTTATACCTGCTGTCATTTTTTATCATCAAATTCTTATACAAGTCAGTATAGATTGAAAATGTTATGTGCGGCCCTTTAGTGATGCTGAGGGACGCACTTGTGGCCCTCCATATCAACTCAGTTGCCGACCACTGGTCTGGGGTGTCAACAACCATACTTTACAGACCCACCTAGTAAACACTGTGCGATCATCACTTCCTTTCTAGCTTTAAGCAGTGTCCCACATCTACATAGGAACATGTGCACATTCTATATGATTGGGCTGCTATTTGTGACTACCAGTGAGATAACTGGCAGCATAGACTATTTCTTCTTTCTCAAATAATTAATCCAATTAATCCCCAAGCAGCAATATATTAGAGTTTTGTTTGTAGCTTTAATATAGAAAACAGTATTTGGTAAGACTGGAGGATAGTGATATTACGACTGTCTAATACCCTCTTCCCTGTCTTTGCCATTAAGTCTTTGGTTAAATCCTCGGTGTCCTCTCATCAATGCTGTGCAGTAAACTTTGAATTGTGGGGACAACATCACTGCCTCACATAGCTGCTCAGAGTGGCTGATGGAGCTTTTATTGCCGAAAGCTGGGGTCAGGCTTATAGAAGAGGAGCTGCCCAGGGTCTGCAGGTTAGGTCATCTGAATTCCATAGACCCAAAACAAAAATTTAACCCAATGCAGGGGTTAACAAATATTTTGCTGGGGGCAGCATGTCTTTAATGAATGCTTCCAATGTAAGCATAGCGAGGGTGTGTCTGATAGTAAATACTGAATAAACTTGGGCAGCAACAACACAAAACCTGTTCCTTAGTAGAAAATTGCTATGCTGAAATTTCTTAGAAACATGCCAGGGAATTTACCCAGATCAAAGCCCAGTACAAGTTACTGCTAGAAAAAGAACTGAAATGATGACTGCAGCAGTGTCCACACAAAATACCTTTTCTATGGTGATACTTTTGCTTAGTCAAGAGAGTTGAGGTATTTTTTTTAAATATCAGTTTGAGAGGACTAACACTTCCCCAAAAAATCTTCTGTGTCCTAAAATATGTGTAGACTGACAATTCTGATAAAAGGAAGGCGACTTGAGTATCTTAATTTATAATTACATCAACTTCTGTGGGCCAAGGGGGCTTATGGACACACTCCGTACATGGGATATGAGTTATTTGTTTGCCAAATGCCAGGTGAAATACAAAATAATGCATTTTCTGCAATGCTAGATCAACAAAAAATTTATAAAACTTGTCTAGGGTACAAATAACAGGGATTTTTCTAATCAGTCTCATGCAGTTCTCTGATCCCTGCACCTGTCTTCATCTCTAACGATAAAGGAACAGCAGCCCTACATTGTAAGTGACCATGTTCATGGTCCATCCATTGGCCCCGAGAGAAGGACAGTGAGGGATTGATTGCCAAGGCTGTAACGGATCAGGTACTTAAAAGCTTCAATTTACATTTTTGAGTTTTAATCTACATACAGTGTATTAACTGTTTAGCTGCCCAATGTTCTTTACAACTACCTGGTGACCCCTCCAGTGTGAAAAGCTTTCATTGCTTTTTCCTGATTACAAACATGACTTACAGGACACAGCGTCTGCGGCTTACAGGACACAGCGTCTGCGGCTTACAGGACACAGCGCCTGCGGCTTACAGGAACCAGCGCCTGCGGCTCACAGGACACAGCGCCTGCGGCTCACAGGACACAGCGCCTGCGGCTCACAGGACACAGCGCCTGCGGCTCACAGGACACAGCATCTGGGAAGTACAGGATAATGTGCCTGTAATCACCCTCGACACTGACATGGCAGGGCAGGGACTCACGAAACAGAGTTGGTGCCACAAGAGCAGATCTCTATTGAAGAGAACAGTCTCTTCCTCTCTGCAAGAATGAAGTTTTGTAAGATAGGGGACTAGTAAACCCCTTAGAAAGAGATAAATAATTAAGGAGCATGATACCGGTGTACTACCATGGTGCTGAATAGACCTGCCAGCTAATCGTTATCTGTATTTCAATGAATGAGTATAGAAATCTCTTACAATCAATGTCCAATACAAAACACAATAACCATCACAGTACCATAGGCAGTTCTTACCGTCTCAAATCCTCTGTGAGGGTGGTCTGGGAAGCCGCCGGGTCTGCCCCCTTTGAATTCATCAAACATCAGAAATGGATCTAAATTTCTTAGCTAAATCAAAGAAAATAAATCACTATTATCTTAAGAAGAACAAATCTTCAATGTACAGGTAATGATATATATATATATATTTTCTATGCATGGGTGTAGTTATAAAATTTTTATATATAATAATAGTGACTATCACATTTTCTATGGTTTCTATTCTAAATGTTGACAGATTATTTAAAATATCTTTCTATTGGTTATATTTGAAAAAAAGAAGGCAGACCAGTGTAAAATTATTGGTGCCTAACTTATAAAGGCAAGTCAATGGAAGTATATGCCACTCACCACTTCCCATTTTTACCTGGAAAAAACAATATACATTTCATAAACGGATTCCTGGCAATCCCTGCGTGATTCTCGAGCAGCCGATAGCAGTGTAGTGACGTCATCATGCTGCAGCCGGTCCATTAGAGAATTACTCTGGCCATTACTTTGGATGCGGACATGGCCGTTCTTTGGCCGATCATGATTTGGGCGACATGGATTGGTCACACCAGGTAGCCAGCTGTGATCCGCTGGGGGTTTTGTGGCCTATCGTTCGCCTGCAAAATTGATTTTGGCTCACTTCACACTAGCTCAGATTGTGTTGCAGTACTGCAACATAGTGCAGCTTATGTTGACGCAAGGTACACAGATTTCCATAGAAAACCTGCTGTACCTTTCACAATAGGCCCAGGTTTACTGCAAACTGTCTGCAGCATGCATTATTGTTGCCCCAGAGATACACTGGAATAGGAGATGCAAGTGCAGTGCAATGCAGGAAGGCAGGATTCTAGGTGCCTACGAACATGTCACCTTCCAGATATCAGTCTCAAGGAATGCCATGCAACCAACTGTTTACACACGTGTAGATATGGGCCAGATCGATGGTCGCTTCGAGTGGCGTGCACGCTCACGGCCATCTATCTGGCCCATATCATATGCGCCCATTCCTGTTTTCGGCGGGACCAATCAATCTCACTCTAAAACAGGGATATCGGACCACAATCCATGTCCATTGCTTTGCATGTATCTGACAGCAGCGTGATGATGTCATTGCGCTACTGCAGGGAACTTTGAATGGCTGCGATATCCCATGTGTTTCCTCCTTAAGGTACCTGAAAGAAGACAGATACAAGCTGCAAAAGAAATACAGGAAACCCGCAGCAGCAGGTCAACAATGTGTCATGTTTATAGAACTGCAAAATGGAAAATCCTTTAATATTTTTTTTCGATGTGCTTCAGCTTTCTTTAAAATTAGTTTGTTAATGCAAAACAAAATCAAGTTGTGGCATGCAGGCTGGCAGAACACTCCATCTAGCCAACTCCTTGCAATTGCTAAATCAACACAGAGGGCATGTAGGGTAAGGATGGGAGGAGACGCTTAACTAGTGATGACCTGGGCCAGTGATAATTTTTCTGAAGATGTTGTGTAAAGTTTTTATTTACTTCACTCTGTAGAAATCTACTAGGGCTAGACGGGGATAACAAGGTAATTAGAGGTTAAATTCTCAAGATTAATTGCAAGTTTCCTTCAGAGACGCTTGTGCTAAATAGTAACACTGTAATTAGCTGCACCCAACAGGTGGATCTAGCAACACTGCAACTTTGTTTGTATTACACCAGCACAGACACCATGAAAAGTTTGCACTGCAATCCAAATCACCAATAATGGCGGCTCTGCTACAAGGGCCTGAGTGATCAATCTAACTGCTGTCATGAAATGTAGACCCACTGGTGAGGGCCTCATGGGGTAGGTCTTTAGGACTGAATCCCTGATTATGTTTTTATAATATCTGGGAGTATTGCATGACCTAATTGTAAATAGAGGAATAAAACATAAAAAATTAACTGCTATTATCCAGTTAATTCAATCAAAATCTACATTCCATAACTGCAATTAGATTGATCCTTCAGGCCCTTGTAGCCGAGCTGCCCGGTAAAGGACTTGTTAGCAGAAAAACTACTGAATCAGTTACCTGGGATCATTACCATGAAACCCAGCCTTCCCCATTGCGTTGTACTTGCATTTACCATACAGTTTATGAAATGTACTTAATGACAGAGAAGAACGTATTACTGTCATACTTTGATTCCTTACTGAGGAGTCAATGCCCTTATAAAGGGGGATGCTGAACCCTTGAAATGTGTCAGCTTTGACCCTTGAATATAAGAGTAAATGTTGTGGAACTCCTAACATCTTATTCTCAGCTTTACACTGTGTGGCTTAGGGGTTGTTTCTATTATACACCGGGCCCTTGAATATAAGAGCTGGGACCCCGACGTATCTCACAGACATTACCAGCAGGCGGATGATCTGTTTACACATCCGCCGGTGCAGAGGCTGAATGTACTCGACTACGTTCAGCCTTACATCGGCAGATCGGCGAAGTGAAGACAGACCCTCCTCTGAGCAGGTAAGTCTATCTGCTACGTCGGGACCTCCCGCTAAGCGTATGCGCCGACGTAATGGAAACATAGCCTTAAAGTCATCTATTGAATGCTGAACTCCAGTTTTTATTTTTTAAATGTATCTTTGCTACCAGAGGCGATTCCATTTTTTTATCCAGGCCGAACATTTTCTTTCTATCCTGGTAATGAGTGTGTTTACTTTGGGCTGAGTAACATCAATAATCACGCAGATGCTTTCTGCTGCGGCTGGCTGACATTATAATGCCTGATGTAATTCTAAGTACTACAGGGGTGATGAACTGACGTAACCCTACACAGCCAGCAGGCTTTACTGGTGGCCCAAAAAATACAGCAGTCAGGCCACCGCCTCTCACAACTTTACTGGAAAACACAATATTTCATCCAAAAAGACATTTGAGTATTCCAGCACAGAGGAATGATGTCACTGAGGAAGAAAGGTTACATAAGCAACTTGGTTTTACAGAAATGTATTAAAATCCAAATGCAACAAATTTGTTTTTTCATTCTGTAGTCAGCAATGGTTAAAATATCAGGATAGTTGATAATGCGGTCTGTGTCTTCATGCTGGTCATTTTGCATAAAGAATGGGATATGTAATAGAGACACAAAGTGATGGGAAACCAAAGACAGCGCCATTTAATAGTGGGGAAAGTTTGAACTACTCCCATACATTTTCAGTGGTCTCCTTGTTCCTGGTGACATCAGTTACCATCATTTCCTAGGGTCACAGAGGCAGTAAGGGCTTATCCCCACTTGCGCGGGTGGCTGCTTTCATTCCAAAGCTGCCAAATATTTTAACACACCTATGATCTTAGGCATAGGCTCCACTGCGCTAAAATCCATTTTTTTTTTACACAGGGATTTTAGCGCAGTGCACAAGCTCGGCACTGAAGGCCATGGGCTTCACATGGCTGTCTCCATAGCCTGTCATAGCCATTAGTCCGTGAATTCAAGCCTCGGTCGCATTTATGTATAAACACAATGGAGGCTTGAAGTATGTTGAGTCCATTGACAGTAAATCGATGAGTCAGATTGACACATAGCTAAGGTGCCAGTTGGTTATACAGCAGCCCATTGACTTTAAGAAGCCGCGTTATCCACTGCTCTATGTAGTGCAGCCAAAAACGTGACCCTTAAGTTAGCTAATGGGGGGACACTGCCTCCATAACATGGAGGTCTTAAGCTAGGCACACACGGGTAGATTCCCGGGTAGACGTCACCACGCTGTGTTTGTTCAGGGATCAATTGAACGGAAATCAATGTGCACCACATGGGCACATCAATTCCAGTTCAATGGGGATCCATTCTCCCCAGCTTGCAGCCCGTGTGACTCACAACACGCTACAAGCTGGGGAGATGCAGCCTGCCTCACTCACACAGCTTTCGAGTGAGGAGTGCTGGCTCCGCCCCCTTCACACTGACAGCGCACGGCTGTGCAGGAGGTAGGAGCAGCAGCTGTTCCAATACTTTGCATGTAGACTCAAGCTTTATGCAAAGAAATGGAGATTGAACAGGGTTTTCCAATAGATCCCGCTCAAAGGAAGGCACACACGGGTAGCTTTGTAAGCAGATCAGAGTACAATCACCGTGAGCACGCACGTTGATTGATTGTACTCAAATGTTTTTACCGATCTTCCCGTGTATGCCTAACTTTCTTGTCGTGATCTCTGCTCTTTCGCTACATCTGATGTGCGTCTACATTAGAAATTGAAAGGCTGCCAAGTCACTGATCGACTAACAAGTGGTAAGAAAAAACCGCGTGCTGACAACTTTGAGGATTGATAACTGCACAGTCCCCGCAGCTGAACAGATAAATGCTTATTTTCAATTGTATTCATTGTTTGTTTCGAATATGCAAATATTCAAAAACCATAGCCCCGGTAAAGTTTTATTTTAAACCATTTAAATTAAGATAAATTTGCATGCTACAAGTACAGCAAAGAAAAAACAAACCTGTTGATATACCAGTACAGATTCTGTTCTGTTTTTATGATTTGTGTGAGTATATTGTGTGTTTTTTATTACTTTTTTCTTCAGGTTCCCTACTCTGTTTTAGGGAGTAAAGCCCCCCATACACCATTAGATCACTCTATACAATTCCTATTAGATCTACCAACAACTATGTAGTATAGTGACCTCCCTGATAGAATACATAGTGATTGGAAGGTATATATCACTGCTATGTAGTGCCGGGTCCTCCCTGATAGAATACATAGTGATTGGAAGGTATATATAACTGCTATGTAGTGCCGGGTCCTCCCTGATAGAATACATAGTGATTGGAAAGTTTAGAAAGGTCCTCCTACTATATGGTAGTGGTAGAACAAAAGTTGATTGTACATATATTGTATGGTAAGATTGTAAGGTGTATGGGGGGCTCTAGCCTTGCCTATTATGGGGCTGCCTACTTTCTCTGATGGACCACAAAGACCTCTCCTCATTTCCATAAAACTCTCCATGTCTACAGGCAGAGAGCACAGGAAGATATCAGCTCATACGATTTCTGATAAAATCAGCAGCTATTTTTAGCACTTATCAAAGAAACATAGCAAAACACTTTGAATTGTCTATTAAGCAGCCCAAAAAGGAGCATTGCTGGGGTTTAACGTTAAATGTCAAAAAAGATGTAGTATGGCCAACCTACACAGGCAACACTGGCTTTAGTGGGTCGTTATAGACCAGTACTGTGAATAGAGTACCCGGCACACCACAGACATAACACCTTTCTAGTTAGGCTCAAGAACATATTACTTTTATTTAGCCATGTCTTCTATAAAAATTTAAATCTTATACCTCATGTCTGCCAATACTCCTCCGTACTCGGGCACCGACTCCCTCTGACTGCTCCACGCTCAGGACAGTCTTCACAACTTTTCTGCTCACCATCCTTCCAGCTTGAGAGAACATACACACGTTAGGATGCTGGGTGGTATAAAGGGTTCTGTGACAAGTGGCAACAGTTTCGGCTGGAGAATTCAGTGCGCTGACTCCAAACAGCTTCCACAAAAGCAAAATGCAGAGTGTTGTTACAACCATGAACTATGAGGCAGGATATTCCAAGTTCCTGTTTATTTTTTCAACTAAATAAAAGAAAAACTCTATGAGAACAGGATGAAGATATTCCACCGAGCAAGCCAAAGATCCAGCTGAATACATGTAAACTTGTTGATAGAATACAAATGGAATCCTACCTATGAGTGAATTATAAAAAAGACTATTCATATTTTTTAGACTTTAAAGCCCCCCATACACCTTAAGATCAATCCATACAATTTCCATTAGATCTACCAACAGCTGTGTAATAAAGTGGCCTCCCTGATAGAATACATAGTGATTGGAAGGGTTAGAAAGGTCCTAATATTACATGGTTTTGGTAGAAGAAAAGTTGATTGTACAGAAATTGTATGGTAAGATTGTAAGGTGTATGGGGGGCTTAACACATAGAACCGAGCACTGTGTAACCAGCTTGCCTGGCTAATAAATCAGTGTGAAGGAGAGATCCACCTGCTTGAGCCCACCTCACACACAATGGTAGATGCAGATGAGAGTACTCCCCGTGGGTGGCTCTTTCATCCGCACTGTATGTGAGTAGGGGGGCAGAAGCTGCCCACCTCACATAAGGCTCTGACGGCCAGTGCTAGAGGAAGGGAAGCTGTCAGAGACAACTTTCTTGCCTCCTTAACCCCTGCTTCGGTCGACAGAGTAGGAGAAAGCCAGATGGTTTTTGCCCATTGGGCGCTGAGAAGTATAGGGTGTGCCCTATACATCAGAGCATCTTATAAGCCAAAAAATACGATATCTATAATTTAACACTATTAATTAACAAAAATAATATTGCACCCTAAGGGTGCAATATTATGCAAATCGTGACTTCTAAATAAAGTCATGATCCCTCACTTCTACCAACAACTCTACAACAAGGGAAGAATGAAAAACCAAGAATACCTGGACACAATTCAAGGTGGGAATACATGGTTCCATTTTACTGTCAACTCAATTGTTTAGGCTTAACTGAATAAATCAACCAAAAGTGATGGAATGTGAAATAGCTTGAGCAGTGAGCGGACATGTTGGAAAACTGGTTGTTGGTTGTTTTCTAGGTATTTTATGGGGAATTTTCTGTGTTTTGCCTTGATGATACTGTGCAGTGGAACTATTAATGATAGGTGTTACAAGTGTATGGGAGACTCTTGCTCTGAAGCCAAAAAGCTGTGTGCATTGTGCTTTATCATGAACACAAATGCAGGGCGTGTGTTGCCATTAGCAGTGCTGTGTTGTGGTTCTGTACCGCACTGCACCTGCAGAGTGGCTAGTGTGAAATGTTTGAGGAAAAAGGTCAAAGGTCTTTAAGCCTAATGAACAAGGTTTTCTTTTGTTCAAAAGTTTCCTGTAATCAAGACCAGCCAGTGCTGCCCCTCCTGCAGGGTATCTGGTCTTGTATCCACCGCCCCCCATGTTTTCTGCAGGCGGCCCATAGTAGCTGGGTCCCTCCACTTGCTCAGGTTATGTGCAGCACAGTGATGATATGACCACTACTTTCACAGAGTAAGGAATGATCTAAACCAGTGGTTCTTAACCTTTTTATATCCGCAACCCCAGAAGTGACGTCGCAAAGCTACACTTCCTGTATTTGAAGTGCTGGTGCGGAGTGTCACTTCTGTGTTCTAAATGCCGGAAGTGACACTCCATGACGTCACTTCCAGTAAAATCAGGTAAATCTAATGTCCCCTCCCTCCTATTTTCCCACCCAGTTTGTGCACATTATGTGCGGGTTGGGAACATAGGAGGTAGATGTACACCCCATCCTTTCTAAGTTAGGAGGGAAGGGGGAATGACTCCCAACTTCCCACCCCACTTGTGGGCATCAGCACTGCTGCTTGTTGGCAGCAGTTCTGATTCTTTTAGTGAACTTGGTGACCCCTGTGAAATGGTCGTTCGACCCACAACTAGAGAAAAACTGATCTAAACAAATGTTTTTTGTTCCTGGATTCAGCTTTAAAGAGACATCCCATGAAAATGGAAAGTCTGCTCTCTTGATAGTCTTTTACCTCCTAAATACAAAAAGCTGTCTTGGAACATTATTTTTTTTTTATCCTAAAAACTTTAATACTGGCTTTCAAATGTTCTTGAAGGTGCAGATGATGAGACCATTTGTTTGCCCAGAAAAGCTTGGCACTGCAATAATAAGAGAATGCCACTTGTTATGGGCTGGAATGAATCCTCATTTCAGATTGAGAGCCTTTGTTCCTTGTATAGCCAGTGTTTCTCCTCTGTGAGCTTAGCTGTCATCACCCCTCTGCTCCCCCGCCCTCTCTTGTGCCGATATACAGCATGTATACATAATAAATAACCATGTATATATTGGCACCGCTTTGTTCTTTGCTCTGCTCCGCTGTCATCACCCGACCGCACCAAGAATGATAGCAATGTATGTATACAATAAAAACCAATAGAAACATAAACTAAGCCATGTTTATATATATTATAAATCAACAAAATCACACATACAAATACAAGTCTGCAAGTATGTTGCATTAATGTTGTAGAGGAAATCCCATGACTCAATATTTATACATTATAACTATGCAAATGTGTATTATTTCATAGAGAATGAAGGAAGGGCGAAAATGTTTTTGTTGTGAACATCTCTGACTTCCTATCTCGGTTACAATGTGAATAACAGAACAGGAAGTGAGGGTAGTTTCCTTAATAGGGACATAGTCAGGGGTAAGCACACACACACAACTACTACAACTACTGGAGTTGTCTTTACAGTTTGTAATGTCATTAAATATTTACACACCTCTCGGTAACCAATAATATTTCTCTTTAACAGTAAACAAGATTTTTTTTCGGTTAGATTACCAGGAAACTAATTTAAATACATAGTTTCCTTTTCCCCCAACGGTCTATAAAACCCTCCATATGGAATAGTATGGTGGCACAGTAACGGATCTCAGATGGGTATAATCAGGGGTGCACATAAGTGGTACTACCTATGGTACCTGCATTATTGTTACACAGCTCATATGTGTACTAACAACTTGGAAGCACTCCGTGTCTGGGTGGCCTCAGCTAAATGTTACATGCATACAATTTATGTCACTTGAATAACTGCAGAGAAACATGAATGAAAGGTTGCAGTTAGGGGTTGCAGTTAGGGGTGTGAAATTGGGAATGTAAATTAATAATCCAAAATAAAAAGATTGGACTTCTAAGGGTGTTTGAGAGCTGGGGGTAAAAGTCAGAGTAGGCATATGTAAGGGTAAAATCTGACAAGAAAAAAACACTGTGACAACTGGAATATGACTATGAAAGGTTGACATTTGGACTGCTGGCAGCCTCAGGGGTTAGTGACTAAGCCAGAAGATTTCAGGGTTGTACTACTGAATTATGGGATCTGGGTGTTCAAATGTGTTGTACTGTGAGCGTTACATGTGACCCAAAGCCAGCTGGTGATCTGTGGATGGAGACAGATAATCGGAGGATCAATCAGGAACAGGGAGGTCCATCTGCAGCAGAATCTACCATGCAGGGGGGTGACACAGAGGACAGTGAGGGAGACCACCCTACATATGGGGCGAGTACCAAACATTATCTCCTGGTACTCATCGGAGGAGCTCACTAAAAAAGTTATGTGCACCCGAGTATAATAATATTTCATGGCACACACTGTCCTACTCCCATCATGCAGGGAGAGATGAACACATACATGCAGTGATCACACACATGGATGACAGCCTCCTATAGTAACTATAACATTTATACAAATACAGAACATTCACTGATCAGTACTTTCACCCCAGAAATGGTGAATACAGATGAATAGATCCTAGGAGTATAGTTACCTGTGTGTGTCCTCAGTCTATGCTGGAGCTGTACTGCCAGAGCTCTGCCTCCCTCATCTTCTTAAACACTCAGCTTCCACTTTCTCACCATGATTCAGCAATAATAATAATAAAGTGTTCAGTGAGTAGGGGAGGGCACATGGCTGGTCATACTAGTCCCTGCCTTCCCTGGGGTGATTCAGGATGACCATACTGACATTCTACAAGTCACTATGAAGCTGACTGAAGCTCCTGTGCCAGGTAATGCCCAGATAGGGCACAATTGTGCCAGTCCCTACTCTGGTGCCAATCCCAGAGGTAGGCGCGTGCACGCTGAGGGTACCGTGCCCGGCTCAGCTGAGAAGAACAACTCACCTGTCAGTCATGTGACACAGACCACCCTACCAATCCAGGAAGTCCCACCCCTTCTCTGGTTGACAGGCGGAGGAGCCAATGGCAGATTGTGTGTGGGTGACGGGTTGTTTTGCTGGTACAGTAATGTCTCGTTAGTTGGAGAACAACAATCGGAGTTTGGTCTGGTCTGGGTACAAGGGTGTGTCATAGAGGGAGAAGGGGAGCAGCCATTGCTGGCTGTAACCCTGACCCTGTCTACCCTGCTTAGACGAGTCACTGACCTGGAGCAAGCATGCAGCCAGTGAAGTGCGATTGGGCCATTTCGAATATCAATTATAGATGAGGATTTCAGTTTCTATTCATAAAAAAACACAGTTTGGAAAGAATAAACAGTTGGCCAATCATTTCACTTATGAAAAAGAAATAATTTCACTTATAAAAAGATCATGGTCAAGCATGTTCGATATGTTATATGCCTGGTGCTGGTTATGTACTGTGGTGCCCTCCCCTGGCTCTTAGGACGATAGTGGTTACAGGACAGAATCGGGGGGAATACACACACTTTTAAAACTTTTTTAAACTTTTTATTGATCGAGCCCAAGGTATCCATACACAGGTCGACTTCGATTTGGTCGTTTTGTGCGATCAAACGCGTCCAAGGCATGGAAAAAGACGCAGAGAGGACACATGGGACAGTGTCCACTCAGCCTATTCTTAGCTGCACACACAAGGTGCTGTTTTAAAGCTGTGGGCCACCGGGTCTTCAAAGCATCAGAGAAGCTTTAGAGGCACAAATTAGGGAGTCAATAGGGAGTGCAAGAAGTGAGCAATCCGCCTGGCAAATGTGGTGCACACCTTGATTCCTTGTGCTGGACGACTAGGGCTGTCATCAGGGAACAACTTACTTTGGGAGGAAAGGGGGGGGTGGAATTTTCTGCTGGGGCATGGATAGCTTCGCAGTACGGGGCCCCATGATTTCTGATGGCGGCCCTGTGGATGACACACGCCCTTACTTAAGCTGGCCATAGATCAGATCTCTCTGGCAGATATGCTTTAGATCTTCCAACAACTATGTAGTGCCGGGTCCTCTGTGATTGAACACAGGTAGACTTGATGGGTAGAAAATTCCTCATATTACATTGTTTTGTAAAACAAAAGGAGATCTAAAGGAAATCTGACAGAAGGTGTATGGTGGCCCTTAAATTGATGTGAATGCTCCATAGCACAACCGAATACAAATCGATTAAAATTACTAAAAAAAAACATCAGATACTTGAATGATCTACTGAATTTTACCAACATGTCCGATCACTGCTTAGTCAATTTTATGTTTGATTTCCCTCACTTGCGGTAAGTCAAACCAAATGTGTAGAAATCGATTCCCATTCATCAACAGATTGATTTTTTGGACAATTGAACGCAAATATCGACCAGTGTATGGCTATCTTTAGATTGGTTTGTGAGAATGAAATATTGACTGTCAGTTTAATATCAATGATCGTACCACCACACAGTGTGATGTATTAATACCCAAGCGATCCCTTTCCTAAGCCCTGTGCAAAAGCTCCATAGTGCCATCATATACAAATCCATCCAAATACCTAGAAACCCCATCAGATGCTTGAACTAATTATTGAAATTTACCAACATGACCAATCACTGCTCGATCAAGTTTATGTTCAATTTCAATTACTTTTGGATGTCCGATTCATCTTGGCTGTCCTGAATTGATCTTCAAACGATCACCCTAAATGGAATATTGGACCCTGTATGGCTACCTGTACTCTAGTTTTGTCTATGCTAACATTGGGAAGTGCAGTGAGCCACGTTGAAAATAAACCAGCGCAAGAGCTTCAATCTGACCAATCTGTGTACCAGCAACCCACATCTGTGTACCTGCTAACGTATGTTGCACAGTACAAACCATATGTGTTAGCGGATCGAATAAACTAGCACCTCTCATGGCAGTGAATGTGATGCGTACATCAGTGTTATGCATTAATAAAACAATTTTCCTATCAAAACCTGTACCACATAGCGTGCTTTGTTGCCTTTAGTGCAGTATAGAGCTGTACAAGTTATACACTGACTACTTTACATTGTATGAAAGTGTCACATCTTCAGTGATATCCCATAAAAAGAAAGTATAAACTATTTACCACTAGGGATTTAAGTAGAAATTTCGACTTTTTCGCCGAAAATTCGCATAGTCGAATTTTGATGGGGTCATTTCAACTTTTCGCCGAAAAAGACTGAAATTTCAACTTTAAAAAGAACTTTGCTTTTGATTTGCCGTGCCGCTATTTCGCGTGCGAGTATCGCCATTTTATTTAACATTTTCGCATGCGGGAGTGATTGGAAAATTCGCATTGGCGTAAATTCGCATTGGCGAACATTCGCATGGTGCTAGCTAACTTTGTCAGCTTATTGCAAAGCCCATTAAAATGATATCCTCACAAAAATTGCTGGAGTTGTAGAGAAGGGTTGGGGAAACATTTGAAAACAATAAGTTTTGCTCTAACATGTCAAGTTTGTGTATAAATTGGGTTTAAATCTCAGCTCTGATTGTAAAGCTCTGCTACTATGTACACTGATTCTTCTATTACAGCTCAAGCGAATTTTAGGCTTCATGCACATTTTTGAGTATTTTATGCAAATTTTTGGCGTTATGCGAATTTTCGACTTTATTAATTTCGACTTGAAAAAAGTCGAAATTTCGCAGTCTAATCGAAATTCGATTGGGAAATTTGAAATTTAAGTAGAATCTAATTTTATTCATTTCGACCATGTCTATTTACCACAATGTCAGGGGTGCACTCACTTTTGTGTATTTTAACTTACACTGGTATGTTAAAGTGCACCTAAACTCAAAAACAAAAAATCACCCAAAAAATTTTATTACATTTTTACTTACCTTTAAACTGTCCCAATAGCTTAAAATGCTCAAAACCCCCAAAAATATTCATTTAGCAGTCATGCTGACGTCTGTGGGAGCCGCCACTTTAGATTCAGTGTTTGATTTCAGGCTTGCATGAGTTGAGGCTGCAATATCTCCGGCGGCCACCGGGGGGCGCCAGATACAATGTGTGTCAATGGACACAAAACGAAAGTAAAATAAATAAATCAACATGAACTGCAGTCTGGAGATCTGCAAAACGCCGCGGCGCTGAGGAGATGCATACACAGAGGAGGAGGGGTGAGGGGATAACTATACAGATATCTCCACACAGGTAACAATTTTTTATTTACATATTTCCCCAATAGTCAGGGGGAAAAGTTTGTCTGGTGGGTTTAGGTGCGCTACACTGGCTACAATATATTTCTTGTATTTAGCCCTCTAGTGTTGGGAAATATGCAGACTGGCACTCAAGCCTAATTTAAATGAAGGCACATTAACAATGCCTTAATTTATATAATGTTCTCTCTCTAAAGCAGTCCCTAGATAAAAAATGTGCTACATACAGTGCATCTGAAAAGTAATTACAGTGAATCGCTTTTACCACATTTTGTTACAGCCTTATTCCAAAATGGATAAAATATTTTTTTTTCTCAGAATTATACACACGGCATCCCATAATGAAATGTAAAAAAAGTTTACTTGAGGTTTTGAAATAAAAATAAAATAAAATCATTGAGAAATCCCATGTACATAAGTCTTCACAGCCTTTACTCAATACTTAGTAATGCACCATTGGCAGCAATTACAGCCTCAAGTCTTTTTGAATTTGATGCCACAAGCTTGGCACACCTATCCTTGACCAGTTTCACCCATTACTCTTTGCAGCACCTCTCAAGCTCCATCATGTTGGATGGGAAGAAGCATTGGTGCAGCCGTTTTAAGATCTCTTCAGAGATGTTCAATCGGATTCAAGTCTAGGCTCTGGCTGGGCCAACCACAGACATTCATAGAGTTGTCCTGAAGCCACTGCTTTGATATTCTGGCTGTGTGCTTAGGGTCGTTGTCCAGATGAAAGATGAACAGAGAATTTTGTTTCTCACGATCTGAGAGTCCTTCAGGTGCCTTTTGGCAAACTCCAGGCAGGTTGCCATACACCTTTTACTAGGGGGTGGCTTACCTCTGGTCACACATTGCCACACAGTCATCACTTCCTGTATTTGGAACGTGGAAGTTCCGCATTCTGAATACCGGAAGTGACTCCCATGATGTCAGTTCATGTATTTTTCCCTCTGTTCTTAATAGAAAACTTAACAGGTATATTATGGGGTGTTGAGTGTAGAAAACGTTAATGTAATCCATCATGTAATAAGGCTGTAACATAACAAAATTTATTAAAAGTGCTGTGAATTCTTTCTGGATGCACTATATATATACAGTGGCTTGCAAAAGTGTTTGCCCCCCTTGAACTTTTCTACATTTTGTCACATTACAGCCACAAACATGACTCAATTTTATT
>CM070033.1:164043911-164058145 GCA_036250615.1 Ptychadena robeensis
TGGGGGACACAGCAAACATGTGGAAGAAGGGGCTCTGGTCAGATGAGACCAAAATGCAAAGCGCTATGTGTGACAGAAAACTAACACTGCACATCACTCTGAACACACCGTCCCCACTGTCTAATATGGTGGTGGCAGCATCATGCTCTGGGGATGCTTCTCTTCAGCAGGGACAGGGAAGCAGGTCAGAGTTGATGGGAATGGAGCCAAATACAGGGCAATCTTGGAAGAAAACCTCTTGGAGTCTGCAAAAGACTTGAGCCTGGGGCGGAGGTTCACCTTCCAGCAGGACAACTGCCCTAAACATAAATCCAGGGCAACAATGGAATGGTTTAAAACAAAACATATCCATGTGTTAGAATGGCCCAGTCAAAGTCCAGATCTTAATCCAATCGAGAATCTGTGGCAAGATCTGAAAACTGCTGATCACAAACGCTGTCCATCTAATCTGACTGAGCTGGAGCTGTTTTGCAAAGAAGAATGGGCAAGGGTTTCAGTCTCTAGATGTGCAAAGCTGGTGGAGACATACCCTAACAGACTGGCAGCTGTAATCGCAGCAAAAGGTGCTTCTACAAAGTATTGACTCAGGGCGCTGAATAATTACACACACCCAACTTTGCAGTTATTTATTTGTAAAAAATGTTTGGAATCATGTATGATTTTCCTTCCACTTCTCACGTGTACACCACTTTGTATTGGTCTTTCCCGTGGAATTCCAATAACATTGATTCATATTTGTGGCTGTAATGTGATAAAATGTGACAAAGTTCAAGTGGGCCGAATAATTTTGCAAGCCACTGTATATAAAAAAACACTACCACATAATAAGTAAGTAGTTTGTATACGTGAAACAAGAAGGCAGGTACTGTGAAGATCTGAATACGCCACAATACGTGTTCTTTGTTTTGTATTTTAACTTAGTAAAAGTATAACAATTCAAGTTTTTATGTGAAACATCCTAGATACAGTAACCTTTTCCTAGCCTGAGAAGTAGTAACCCCTTGAGGTGTTGCGGGGGCTGGCTGGTTCGTCAAGCACAACCAGCATGATCTCCACTTTGGCCTTTTAATACCTTTCCTATTTGAAAATAAGCATTTGAATCAAGTTTGCATTAACCTCCCTAGCGTAATGGGCTTTTCGCACCATTTTTTATACACTGTACTCCTCTGTGATTGCCGGCTCTCCTCCCGGCCCTTTACACACTGCTGGTGTCAATTAAAATGCCACAAGTGTGTGGAGAGAAAAGCGATGCCCCCTCCATTAACATGGAGCTCTATGGCGCCGCCCCCCCCCCTACCCCCTTTGGGTCACCGATGACGCCGAAGACACAGGCCGGAAAGGCTCTGTGTGCCTGCAGCTATTGAGAAATGCTGCATGCTCATGGAGAGCTGGCAGTTGCGCCCGTATGGTTTCGGGCGTAACGCTAAGGAGGTTAAAATATGACCAGCAGTTAAAACACAGGGGAAAAAAATCCAACAACAACAATAATTACAGATTTTATTGTATCCCATACATGCGTCAGTGTTCTAAAATCAAATCACCCGCATATTCTGTAAGTACATAGAATTTAATTTTCAGATTTAGGCCCAGTCCCAGAACAAAGGCGCTCTGCATTTCACACAATATGTCTCCATATTTCTCGATGGTCCTGTGCACAATCTGCTGAGGTTCTGAAACACCAGGAATATGAGCTTTTTCAATAAGCTAGAGCGCCATAGTTTCTGATTGAGTATAAAAGTCATCAGTACGGAGTGCTTGCAATCACTTGGACCGTGCTTGCGATTGTGCACTGAATTTTTTAATATTTGCATTTATTGGCAAGTTGACTTATCTGTGAAGTTTGTGCCTGGGCACCCAGCGGCTCACTGCTCATCTATTTCCTTTGTTAGCGTTGTTTTGATATATTGAGACTTTTTACATATTACTGTAAGTACAAAGATGGAGAGGAATGTCAAGCTCTTCATGCTTGTTGATCCCGTTCAATGATTTGGTAAACGCTCCAGTTTAAGTTCTCTTTCAGGTCATTTGCTGTTATTAGATCCCACTATAAAGATGGCAGTATCTGGCAGACATTACATAGTGCCTTTCATTGTTATGGACTAAAAAGCAGTTTGTGGCTCTTCCTGCTCTTCATAGGCTTTATTTTGTTCCCCAATAGCATCATAAAGGTTGACTGGAGCTGGATCTGTCTCTGTTGTTTTTTCCACCAGAATTTCAGAAACTCTGTCTTGTTCCTCAGTCTGTTCTTGTTTAGCTTTTCTTTGCCTTTAGGTAAAAAGAAATGTTAGAACAAATGCAAATCTGTGTTTATATTAACCTCCCTAGCGCACTGCTGAGGTCCAAATTTCTGTACCAAAAGTGCACCATAGACTTCAATGGAATATTTTTTTTATGGTGTAGGCCTGGTACTTTCTAAAATATGTTCTAGTAGACATTCTAGGGTCTAGTAGACATTCTGAATATAATAATGTTTACAATAAACCATTATGTTACAAAAATTACATTTAAAATATATATAATAAAAGGTAGATAGATTTCAAAACAGTATTCATATTTATGTTTTTTTTAATATATATTCATAGTACAATTTTTATTCAATTGGAAATGTGTTTTTGTTTTTACTTTGAATTGTATTGGATACAGTTATCACTGTATCCAATAAAATGCCCTTTGGCACTCTCTGTCCCCTGGTGTGATGAACACACCAGGGGACAAAGATTTAACCGCAACATCTGGAAATCACACTGGGAACACTGTTCTGGTCTGATTTCCATTTGAATCTCCCGCCCAACCCCTGATGTGAAGTCACATCACGATCCCTCAGATCGGAGCCCCGTAGCTGCACAGAATAGTGAATCTGCACTGCCAGGGATCTGATCTTCTGACCTGACTGCTCCATCTCATCCATTGCTATACTGACAAGTCAGCGCTGGACGAGATGGAGGGTTAAAATTGTAACAAGAGTTTTTATATTAAAGTTTAACTTTAGTGAATAAACATTTTCCAAACTGAGCTCTTTCTATTTTATGCTCCAGTCACTTTTGTGAAATAGAAGCTTTTGAAAACTTCATCCAGCCATGTATACCCAGCATAACACACAGCTTGCATAAAATTAAACAGATAAGAGCATTTTATTGGTGAAAAACTTACTTCTTCCTATCTTTGTGGCCAAGGAAAAGTAGGACAGCCATAGCAACAACTATCACTCCAACCAGAATACCAAACACCAACAACCAGACTGTAAAGGGCTGTTCAGCGGCTGGAGACAGCGTGGGGGGGATGCCCAGGAACTCCAAAGTAAAGTCATCTAGATAAAATGCGCTGTTGATTCGTCCTCTGGACAAGCTGCAAATAAACAGAAAAAATCAAATAGTAAACTTAAATTGTATTGTATGGGGGGCTGTATTTTATGGGGGGCTATTGTACATGCTTAAGCCCCCCATACACCTTAAGATCGATCCATACAATCTCCATTAGATCTACCAACAACTGTGTAGTAAAGTGGCCTCCCTGATAGAATACATAGTGAATGGAAGGTGTAGAAATATATTACATGGTTTTGGTAGAACAAAATTCGATTGTACAAAAATTGTTTGGAAAGAAAGGTGTATTATGGCCGACCAAAAAATCATATGCCGATCTTAAGCTTAAAGAGCTTAAATCGTCAGCCAAATCGATCTAAGCCATTACGGACATGTCTGAAAAGCTGGGCATAGATGGGTTGTTTTTCTGTCGACTGCCGAGCCGACCTAGTGGTCTTGTTGACGTCATCAAGCACGGTCGCTAGTG
This sequence comes from Ptychadena robeensis, assembly GCA_036250615.1. Classification (NCBI taxonomy): domain Eukaryota; kingdom Metazoa; phylum Chordata; class Amphibia; order Anura; family Ptychadenidae; genus Ptychadena; species Ptychadena robeensis. The sequence goes on from CM070033.1 coordinate 164,047,701, forward strand.
CAGAGATTCGGCCGTGCACCCTTTGGGGGATCGGATCTGAATTTACCATCATGTCGGATCACTGTGCGATTCCCTGCCGACCCGATCGATTGCGGTAACGCGCACGGCAGCTGATCGTCTGTCGTATCGGGCAGGAAACTGCCCGTCTATGCCAGGCTTAATTCTTAGATCCCGTCCCCGTGTCCCCGTCTAAAGTATGTCTTCTAATGCTGTCTGCCAGGTCTCCCTAGCTGACAGCACGAGCAGCAATAGAAACCTGCCGGACAGCGCTGGCACACAAAGGGTGCCTGGGCCGATAGTGTACCTATGTTTCGGCCGTTTGACCACGCATGATGTTTTCATCACGCACGGTTGATCGGCCAAAACATCGGGTCACAATCTATATGTGTATGGGGGGCTTAACGGACACTACAAAAAGACCTGATAGACTAAATAAAGCAAATGGTTGCAACATTTGATAACACAAGATACATTTGCGTTCTTGCCTTATATTATCATATGGTTCAGGTAGGGAAAGTTGACCTTTGCAAAAAAGCTGGGTGAGCTTAAGGCTGCATCTACACTGAGGAATTCTGCATGGTTTTCCCTTGCGTTGACCATGGGGAAAATCACGCAGTGCAGCCGCACCCCTATTGAAAATGATGTGCCAGTCTATATAGGAGCTTCATGCCCGTGGTTGGGGGCAGCGTGGTTGGGGGCAGTGCGGTAGCAGTCACAAATCCAGGGGCATCCTGTGGCGCACAGGAAACACGTACCAATTATTTACCAATGGCTTTGTGATGCGCGCAATCCGCCCCCGATACGTTTTCGGGTGCGGTTTGCCAATAGTAAGTATAGGACACGGTATTGCCGTCATGGCAAATACCACGCCTTATACCCCCTGAAAACAGTGGGTAAACCACAGGTGGATGCTATGGACATGGAATCTATCCGCGAACAGGTGAACGGCGGACTTCTTTTCAATTTTTTTTCAAAATCGCGGGGGAAAATCTCCAGGTCAATCGTCTGCCAATCTCCCGCCGGGGATTCCGCAGGCGATTGAAAATCAAGAGCGGGAACATGAAAGGAAAGTGGCCTGGCCACTGTGTAGTATAGATGTGCAAGCTTCATCTGTCTCTAATCTCAGAAGGGGGTTGCATTTTGGTATTGTCACTTTGTGTGTCAGAGGACAAGAGATATGGGTTCATCATTCATTTGAATATTTAAATTGAAGTCAACCTTAACTGACTGAAATGGCTTTACCGAACAGCAGTTTCCACTTCAGATTTTGGCACTATCTCTCCAACCTTTCCCGGCATGGTTACATAGAAGTAGAATGAGATTCTTTCAGTTTGGCTGAAAATGTGTACATCATCATCTCTGCAAGGAAAAAAAATACATTTAAGACAGATAATGAAATTAGAAAATGAAGGGCTAAGGATTTGGTAACATGATTCTTATGATGACAAGCTATCCCATTGCAAGCGTCTCACATACACTAGTATGGTAAGTGTAATGCAGCGGATTGTGGTGACGCTTTTTTTACCTTCAACATTTAACATGAATGCCATTGCAACACTGCTAGTGTGAATGAACCCTGATAACTCCCAGCAGTTGAAAAAAGATAAGATCAAATGTTTAGGCTCCAAATGCACCATTTTGTTTCCAGAAGAGGCATGTTCTCAGCCTGTCCATTACTCTTGCCTTATTCCATTGAGTCTACACAACATAGATTTATGTTTCATTTAAGTAAGCTTTCATTTACCATATTTTTCGGACTTGCGGAGACGCACCTGACCAAAAGACGCACCCCGTTTTTAGAGCAGGAAAGGCAGAAAAAAAATATTTGAAGTGCAGTACCAACTTCAGCCACAACTGAAAATGATGTCACTAGAGAGCGCACATCAGGGCAGATCGTCATCTTCCTCACACACGGGGAAGGGGGGGAAGTTGCTTGCATGTCTCCCCTCTACCCCTGTGTGTGTGAGGAAGCTGCAGCTTTCCCACACACAGTTTTGCATTGCTTATATCAGCAGAGCTCTGCTAATATAAACAATACAGTACAGATGGGAGATCCAGCCATGGCCGCATCTCCCATCTGAAAGCTCCTCCACGTCCCCGGTTAGTTTCTTGCCGGAAGAGCTGGTGGGGAGCCAAGACATGACCACTCGCATATTCGGACCATAGGAACCAGGCACTTCCCCCCCCCCCCCTTTCGTCTTATAGTCCGAACAATATGGTAAATAGTAAAGTTTTTAGACACAATTAAATGAATCAGCTTTTTAAATGCAAGCTATGTATGTATGAATATGGCTTGGTATGAGTTTCTTGTAGTTCCTGTACAGGAACTAGGGCATGCTGCCATGTTTTAGACAGGGTATTTGGTAAGGATAAGACGATGGCATAAAATCAGCCTTTTCATAGGTCCCACTGTAAAAGTTCCACGGTTAGTTTCATTAGAAAAAAATAAGCCAAAGATATTTTGTATCAGTGGAAGTATTACAGTCCACAACGATGGTCCATGCTCCACTGATATCAGAAAATACACTCCATTGTTGGTAATTCTGAGATTATTCCCCATAACCATAGGTACCATATATTTTATAGTGGAGTCCTATGTGAGAGAAGCAGTGAGGAATATTTACAGATACAGCAAAATAATGTCACATGTACTATACAGTCAGTTTCCTTAACTGTGTAATATGTATGTATAATATGTGTACAGTAATATCCAGGGGTGCACATAACTTTTTTAGTGAGCTCCTCAGATGAGTACCAGGAGATGGTGTTTGGTACTCACCCCATATGTATGTGGTCTTCCTCACTGTCCCCCTCACTGTCCTCAGCGTCAGCCTCCTGCATGGTAGATTCTGCTGCAGATGGACCTCCCTGTTCCTGATTGAGCCTCCGATTAGCTGTCTCCATCCACAGGTCACCGGCTGGCTTTGGGTCAAATGTAACTTTCACAGTACAACACGTTTAAACCCCCAGATCTCACACCTCAGTATGGGTTAGTAACTAACCCCTGAGACAACCTGCAGTCCACCTTTCATAGTCATATTCCAGTCATATTCCAGCTGCCACACAGTGCTTTTCTGTTGCTAGAATTTACCCTTACATATGCCTACTCTGACTTTCACCCCCCAGATTTTTCCCTGCAGTTATCCAAGTAACATAAATTGTATACATGTAACATTTAGCTGCGGCCGCCCAGACACGGAGTACCTCCAAGTTAGTACGCATATGAGCTGTGTAACAATAATGCAGGTACACATAGACAGTTTTTGGCCTCTTTTGAGTACCAGAGTACCACTTATGTGCACCCCTGGTAATATCTTTACAGTATTTGTGTGTGTAATATGTAGAATATGAATAAAATAAAATACACCTTCATGGTTTGAAAAGGTAACAGTAAAAGAATTCATGAAAAGTACTTACGAAAATAAAACTGACTGGTTCTTCGCCGACTCAAAATATTTTGACATTGCATACGCAATTGTTGATTTAAACAAATTCAGTTCACTGCTGTCCCACACATACTGTTGAGATGAAAGACATTTGATGTTAGACAATATTCAATCCTACAATATTTAACCCCGTCATGCTGTAAGTGTCTTAGGGCCCCCATACACCTTTAGATTTCCTTTAGATCTCTTTTTGTTTTACCAAAACCATGTAATATGAGGGACTTTCTAAACAATCAAGTCTACCTGTGTTCAATCGCAGAGGACCCGGCACTACATAGTTGTTGGTAGATCTAAAGGATATCTGACAGAGAGATGTATGGTGCATGAGGCGTATGGCCAGCTTTAAACTTTTGATCAGGACTGTATAAGCACTCAAAAGCTGATGTTCTGCAGAGAGTTTCTTGTGCAGGACCTACAATATGGAGATCTCCAGGCAGCCACCATACAAAGAACTAAGAAAATAACAATCTGTTAATTTCTGAAAAATAATGACCGCAAGTATTCATAGTATATGTAATCCCATAACTGGAGCAACTGTAGTCTGTTCATGGGACTACATGTTTCGTGCACATGGTGCATATCTGAAAATCTCTATACACAAGGTAGCCATTTCACAACCACAGAATGACTCAGTTTTGAAGAATTCTTAGGTAGAAACAATGCAGGTGAGATACTTCTTTAGGGACATTTAGGGGTTGGTAATAATATATATAAAAAAATGTGTGTGCTGTTATATAGATGTCATAAAAGGAAGTGTAAGGTCCCTTAAAAAGCACAATAAAGCCCCCATACACCTTTACATCACTCCATACGATTTCCTTCAGATCTACCAACAACTATGTAGTGCCGGGTCCTCCCTGATAGAATACATAGTGATTGGAAGGTATATATCACTGCTATGTAGTGCTGGCTCCTCCCTGATAGAATACATAATGATTGGAAGATTTAGAAAGGTCCTCATATTACATAGTTTTGGTAGAAGAAAAGTGGATTGTACAGAAATTGTATGGTAAGATTGTATGGGGGGCTTAAGAATTTCTCATTGTGGCTCCTATAAAGAGAACTTGTTTTTTCCCCTAATATAGGAAACGTTATAATTTAAAGCTGTAACCTTACCGCATTATCTCCTAGTCCAGCTTTTAGACTAATCCTGACTTTAAATGATTCCTCTACATCTGGAAAGCAAAGAAACATTTGTTTTTGTAAATATTTTACAGCATTTAACAAGACAATGTATACTTATCTGACCTTAAATAATTGAATATTGTATACTCTGTTCTCCAATTTATTAGATTGTAAACCAGATTGGACAGCGTCCTCAATTCCTCCTGTGTTATAATCTATACTTGTGTGTTATCTTGTGCTCCAACAAAACTCTTAACAAAAAGAACACCATACCCACAGTGAAGCATGGTGGTAGCAGCATCATGCTTTGGGGCTCTTTTTCTTCAGCTGGAGCCTTAGTAAAGATAGAGGGAATTATGAACAGTTCCAATTGCCAGTCAATATTGGCACAAAACCTTCAGACTTCTGCTAGAATGCTGAACATTTCAGCATGACAATGACCCAAAGCATACATCCAAATCAACAAGGAATGGCTTCACCAGAAGAAGATTAAAGTTTTGGAAAGGCCCAGCCAGAGCCCAGACCTGAATCCGATTGAAAATCTGTGGGGTGATCTAAAGAGGGCTGTGCACAGGAGATGCCCTCGCAATCTGACAGATTTGGAGTGTTTCTGCAAAGAAGAGTGGGCAAATCTTGCCACAATGTGCCATGCTGATAGACTCATACCCAAAATGTGCCATGCTGATTGACTCATACCCAAAATGTGTCATTTTGATGGACTCATACCCAAAATGTGCCATGCTGATAGACTCATAACCAAAATGTGCCATGCTGGTAGAGTCATACCCAAAATGTGCCATGCTGATAGGCTCATACCCAGAATGTGCCATGCTGGTAGAGTCATACCCAAAATGTGCCATGCTGATAGACTCATACCCAAAATGTGCCATGCTGGTAGAGTCATACCCAAAATGTGCCATGCTGGTAGACTCATACCCAAATTTTTTTTTATATTTTAACTTCGCTCCACCTAAAAGATTTCAGCTTGTTTTTAAGTTTTTTGAGTCGTACAGTTTATAGGTCACATTGAAGGTGGAAAAAGTTCTGAAATTATCTATGTTTGTCTCATTTTTGTACAGCACAGGAACCTGACATTTTACCAGGGGTGTGTAGACGTTTTATATTCACTGTATGTCTCTTCTGCAATACAAAGGGGATCACACATTTCTTTTAGGTGGAGGGGTAACAGTCATACAGATGTTGTAAAGCTCAGAAGTTGCTACCCATTTGAAGCCAGAGACTATTATTTTTAGCAATATCCAACTTACATGGATCCCATTCTGTGTTCCATCCAGTTTCCCAACCTTCAGCTTGGTTTTTGTTTATAAGCCATTCATGTAAAGGTTGGAAGTAAGCCAGTAGAGGTTGGGCATTCATCTTCAGCTCCCCTGTTATGCTCTCCAGGGCTTCAGTCCAGGGCCTTGAATTCCCCAGCTCCAGCATAGACCTGTAAGAGCATGATGTTAATCAAACTTTGGGGATACAAATCTTAATAGTAAATCTCTTTAACATACTTTAAAACACTGAAAGCTGAAAAAACACTCTAATATTCATCTTACTTTAATTTGTTTCCTGCTGCTGTGGAATTAGTGATGTCACAGGAATGAAGAGAACCAGCGTGACCAGCGGCCTTACAAAGAGCATCCTGGAACTGGAATTGATAAATGGTTCTAGTGTAATACCTGCAAAAAAAGTGTTTGTTGCACATCTTATTAGGTCAAAAGAAAATTATTCACATCCGTATATACTCGAGTATAAGCCGACCTCAATATAAGCCATAGTACCTAATTTTAGAGAAAAACGGAATGACTCGAGTATAAGCCGGGGGGGGGGGGGGGGGGGGGGGGGGGGGGGGGGGGGGGGGGGAGATGCAGCAGCTAAGGCTCAGAAACACACAGCAATTGTGCTTTTGTTATGTGTTATAATTATTTTATTCAGTAGACTTGTACATTAATTACAAAGCCCCTGAACATGATATAATCACCAACATTGCTGGAGATGTAGAGAAGGGTTTTGGGAACATTTACTTTTTTTTATTGCTCTAGCACATGTCGTTTTGTATGATAGCATGTTCGCATGCTTTGCAATTCACTCATAAAGTCCACCTAAAAATGCTGTGATTTGCATTTCTTGACCCGAATATAAGCCGAATGTAATTTTTTGAGCACATTTCAGGTGCTGAAAAATTTTGCTTATATTCAAGTTTATACGGTATTTAGTGAAAGACGTTTTGCAAACATGTGACATTTTCTAACATACTATCATTTTGTTCCCGCTATTCATTTTAAAGGGGATTTGCCATCTATGACAGGGAACAGTTTCTTGTGATGGACATGGCCCAAAGGCCATTGGCTGGGTTTATTAACCAATAAAAAAACACTGGAGAGAGTGTTGACATCCACCTTTTAGCAATGAATATACATTCTACAAAAACTCTAGACAGGGCATCCAGAGTATGGGTATCCATTGTGTCAAAATCAGTCATGTAGACTAAAATTCATATAATAGAATCACACGGAACAGCAAAACTAAACACTAAGGTAAGGTGAGTGGTTATATCTGTCCTGTAGTGTACGCATTTTGGGCAGTGCTGTAACAAATGAGTTAAATCACCCGGCCTTCCCTAATAACCAAACACAGCTCATCTGGTCGATGCGCTATTGGGTTGGATTTAGTAGAGGTGGGTAGTTGAAGAAGTTGACCCTGGCTCTGCATGTCAGACACTCAGGAAAATGATACAAAGGCATACTTTCCTTTTGTGTTTCATATTTTGGTTTGGTTTTTACACAGTTTTCAGTATGTTTTCCATTTAAAATTCAAAATGCAGTAGTGGTTGATTGTAGCATTCTGTGCTGATCATTACTCCTCACCAAAGCTTCATTCTCTACAGTGTACATCTTCCTGAATCACAAGATGAACTTATCTGATGGACATTAGTCTGTTCATGCCCCTGATTTAGGCCTGTTTGATATATGTCTCATTGTTCATACTCTGAATTACTCCTGAGAATTATTGGACTGTGTTTATAGCCCGCATATTATTCTTGTTTACTTGCTATTGTTAGCCTTTACTCTGTCTGATTTAAGCGTAGGGGGGGGGGGGGGGGGTGATTCCATAGCGCTGTGTGATCCGTCGGGACCCCTACGTTAAGCGCAGTGCTTTGCAGGGGTTCCCATGGATCACATACACTTTAGCTGGCCGGCGAATGCTCTGTTCAGACATCTGCGAATGCAGGGGTTAATTTACTTCACTACGTTAACCCCTGCATTGGCAGAACAGCTCAGTGCCGTGAGAACACAGCATGCGCCGAGCAAGTTAGGTGTATGTGATCCGTTAGCCCTTAGCGTAGGGGGTTCTGACGGATGTGGAGACATAGCCTTAACAGTCTGAGACTGATTTGGCTATCGGTCTGCTAACTGTATTTTGCCTGCTTTTTTCTGTCCTAACTTCTGTCCTGTTTGTTGATTCATCTGTCTCTACAGGCCCGAGGGTTCATTGAACTTAGCAATGTCCATGAAGACAAGCATATGTATTATACTTATAAAGCTCTTCCTTGAATGTTGAACAAATGTTAAAATGTTATATGTATTTACATATTTTTCGAACTACAAGACACGCTTTGTTTCCACTAAAATCAATGGGAAATTGTCTGTGCGTCTTATGGTCTGGAAATGTAAAAAACAATTAAAGAGTTTTAAAAATGTTTTAGTCCTAAACATTCTTTGAAGAATAGCTCTGCATCACTGGAGACTGGAATTTGTTCCATTCCTTCCAACCAAGCCAAAAGGCCACTGCCAAGAGAAAGATTTTAGCTGTATTAGCACTAGAAGTACCCATTCTCCGAACACACTAAGCAACCAACAACCAGAAATCAGCAACATTTATATATTGCATTGCAATACAATATGCCACACAGACTCATTTCTCCTCCCATTTGTAAATAGCTGCTCATGGGTAAGTTGTTAGTGTCAGAATGGAAAATGTGTCTCTCCATAAGTTCTTCAGTAGGTTCAGAGAATGGGTATTGCTACTTTATAAGCACTTGCTAAAGTTTCAGAAATGTATATTTGTGAATGTTGAGATGTTATATTGGTTTCACTGGTAAAAATAAATAATTGAAATGGGTATAAATTTGTTTTTTGTTAAGTTGCCTAATAATTATGCACAGTAATAGTCACCTGCACACACAGATTTCCCCCTAAAATAGCTAAAACTAAAAACAAACTAAAAACTATTTCCAAAAATATTCAGCTTTTTGGGTTCATTGAGAACATGGTTGTTGTTCAATAATAAAATTATTCCTCAAAAATACCACTTGCCTAATAATTCTGCACTCCCTGTATGTGAATGGACATGTCTCTGACTTTTTTCATTTTTCCAAAACTATGGAGTGCAAAAAATATGGTATATCTTATGGAACTTGAAGTCTTAATGGCGCTGACTGTGTCCATGTACATAGTTTTACTCTTCTCAAATCATCTAGTTGACTGGAACAGTGCAGTGTATATGAAAGACAAAATACCTGATGAATGAATAATCATTGGCCACATGAAACAGAGCAGCGGGGTCACAATATGTCTCATCATGGGGAACTGGTTCCACTACACCAACTAATTCTCGCCTAAAAGAAAGTGTAAAAGAATCATAAAAACATAATATAAAAAAAACACAAGCAATGTCCTGGTTAAAGTAGAATGTAAATACATGTAGGTTGTAAACTCAGTTGTTAGTATGCCAATCCAATTTTTTCAACACCATATGGAACAAATACAATGTTTTTGAGCTATGACATGATACACAACTTATTAACAAAGACAAGCAAATTTACATATTTTTTTCATGTGAACAGACCCATTGGATGCAACTTTTAGAAATGAATTAACATGTATTGCTCAATGTTCATTTCAATATGTGTGAACCAGGCCTTAGAGTAAATATGGTCCCAAATACATGTATCTAGCACAGCACAACTAGTAAGCACACCTAAGGGCATGTTTCAACTTTAGCGATCAGCCGTGATCACCCGCAGTTTTAATCGCGGCACGGAAATCGCGGCCATGCATTTGAATGCGGTCATCCCATATCTGCGATTGCTCATGAACGAGTCCGCAATCTAAAACACGCTTACCGAATTTTGATCGCGTGTCGCGGCCAATCGCATCCATAGAAATGAATCGACATGTTTAAAATTCGTGTCTCAATGAATTGAAATGCAATTTTTAAACATGCCCCCATTCATTCTCTATGGGAGCGATCAGGAGCGATCGGGCATGGTCTTGTCTGGCCCAATCGCGTCTGGAAAAATGCGTCCAAAAACTCGCCCAATGCGCCCGATCGCTTTGCGGGTTATCTCTTAAAGCGGTTCTCTACTCAAAATAAAAACACATACATTACATTGACATAATACTCACCTATCAGTAGTATACATCTGTGAAAACTGCTACAGAATAAATAAAACAACGTACTCACCTTTCTCACTTCATCATTCCCAGGGAAATCATATTTATTAAGTGCAGACACAAGCAATTCCGCCCACACTTTCAGAATACTTCTTTCTGACTATGGGGCTGTAATTCTATACAACGGCCACTAGATGGAGCTCCTATTACATCATGTTAGGCTTTGTTTCCATTGCGTTGGGACCCCTCCGCTAAGCGTACATGCTTAGCGGGAGGTCCCAACGTAACAGATAAGGCCCCCATACACGGGTCAGATTCCCATCTGATTCCGGTACGATCGATTCCAGGCGCGTGCACGCGAAACGATCGTGCCTGGAATCGTGTGCAGCCCATCTTGTCCGATCGATCACGTCCAAATGATCAGGGGCCCAGAATCGGATCGGACAGAGAACCAACATGTTGGTCTTTCTGATCC
>CM070033.1:164088842-164120626 GCA_036250615.1 Ptychadena robeensis
TTATTAATATTATTATTATTAATATTTTTCATTGTGCCGTTAAAAGTCCCGGTGGCCTGATATCCACGTTAGAACCACTTTCGGATTCTATGTGGTTTCAGCAAACCATCCCTCCTTTTTTCTTTGTACATAACTAGGGATGTGGCACAATACTTTAAAGTATTCCAAACTATAGGGTCTCTCCCACCAATATTGTAACCCTTTACTCTAGTCACCTCTCACAGAGGGGTGCTACACATATAATATATATATATAATTTAAAAAAAAATCCAAATAGGGACAAGGGGACTTTACAGGCATGACTTTACGGATATTAGATATGATTTATCTTCAACTTTATTAAAAAGTTTTATTAAAAATGTCATTTTAAAACATTGGAATACATGGTCACAGAATATCCATTCCAAAATATTTAGAATAGAAAATAGATCACTGAAGAATAGTGCCAACACATTTTGTGGATCTCTGCTTCATCAAAGGATGGTTGAGTAAATATAACAAAAGTGTAAAAAAAGACTTTAAATAATGAAAATAAAACTATGTGAGTTTACACTTATGTTAAGCTGATGATGATATTAAACAGTCCAACAAGTCTTTTAGTAGGTAGTCTTATTAAGGTATATTAACCCAGTAGTGGGTTCCACCAGGAAGCCCTTAACAATGCTGGTACCTTATCTGGATTTTCAAGTGTTCAGTCCTGTTTGGATAATATTTGTATTTTCATTACTTGAAATCCTCCCCTGATTAGGCAAGGATCTGCGAAACACGTTGATACTAGGCTTCAGTGATTTAAACTATATAATGTTTTAGTTTTTTAAAGAATGGCTTGACAAAATATCCTTTTTAACTCTTTTAGTGTTATGCCATGGTGCGCTTTTTAAAATGAGATTCTCTGCTTTCCCTCCCCCTTGCATAAAATGCAGGTCAATGTTGCTGCCACCCCCCACCTCTTTTGCATCATCAATGACACAGAAGAGGGGAAACTAGAACAGATTGGTGGGTCCGCCGATACTCTACATCACCACAAGCTCAGCCGGGATAGGTGAGTATCCCTGTCTTTAACTCATATTTAATAAATGTGTGTGCCTGTAAAGTCCAAAGTCTGTACATTGAAATTTTATTAAAAAAATATATATATATTATATGTATTTTTTCAGTTTTGTTGATCCATGTTGCACAGGTAAAGTATATCCATTTTTATGACTACTTTGAACAGCCATGTCAAGGGTAATACCCATTGTACTGTATTTTTCGCTCTTCAAGACAACACCCCCCCCCCCCCCCCCCCCCCCCCTCAAATGGGTGTGTGCATGTAAAGTCTGCATCCTATAGAGCACATACATATTTAGGCAAAAGGCGTAGAGACCCATTCCAGGCTCTGAGCAGTGCCACCTCCCTGCTGTGATATGCTGAGTAGTGTTGAGTGCGAATATCAGAATGGCTAAATATTCTTGCCAATATCGGCACTTCGAGAATTTGCAAAGATCTCAAATATAGTTCTATGTCTTTGTAATCTAGAATATTTGAGATTCTACCATGCATTGCCCATGGAATTTTCGCATGTACAATGCCGGTTTTCATCTGAAATTACTTCTGAGTGTTAGGTTATAAGATTACACTGCAGCTTTTTTTTAAAAAAATTAAAGGTTGGCCTGTGACTTTGCCCAAGTTTTTAATTTTGTCCCACTCTGTATTTGAAAATCTACTGTGTCGTATCTTTCTAAGCATTCCAATGTCCCAAGCTTAGACACAGTTGCAGAACCAGAGACCTGCAAATATGTTTAAAGAGACTGAACATACAAGGTCAGAACACACTAGCTTTCTGGGTCAAACAAGGGTGGAAATGAGTATGGAGGAGCAACAAGGATATGCACCTTATTGAAAAGTAAACTTCTCCAAAAAAAGGAAACTCATAAACCTAGACAATTTTAAAGCCCCCAAAAAGGTTTAGATTTACCTGACGTCATCACGCATGGTCAATCGGCTGAAAAATCTGTTAAAAATCAGCGGGGCATTAATTGTGTGCCAGCACTAAGGGTATGTCTCCTCTGTGTTCTTGGCTCTGTCGGGTCCCCGCCGACAGAGCCGAGTACACAGAGAAGACAGCTGATCCACATTACCTGTCTGCAGCAGCAGCTGTTCTTGTGTTTGTCTGCTGGTGGTTCCCCCTGCGCTACGTGCATTCCTTTGGTGGGGACCCGACGGAGCCGAGAACACAGAGGAGACATGGACTAACTTTGGACTGGGACCATCCAAAATAATTAAATCAATCTAAGAATTACGGACAAGTCCATAATGGCTTAGATCGATTTGGCGGCAGATTTCTGGCCCGAATTACACTTTTAAACTTTAGATTTCCACCCAATATGCCAGCCGATCAACCACTCTGAGCGCAAACTGCTGTTGATCCGCTGTAAAATCGGGTGAAAATCTAAACGAGTATGGGGGCTTTACGCATCATACATTACAAAAATGTCTACACAGCATCTAAATTCAGTGGAAAATGCATAACTACAAAACATCTAAACGCAGCCAAAAATGCTGATTAATTATGTATACATATGTAGCTTCTCTACTGAGCTTGGTCCACCCCCATACAACCTTCCAAATATTTGTACAGATACATTCAGATACCTTACCTTAGTAAGAATGACTGATGAAAAAGTGTAAAGTAAAAACGTTGGTCATTGGTAGGTTGAGGTTTAGGATAATTTAATGTGCATCATATGTTCCTTCTAGGCCATAAAGAACACTTAAGGCCCCCACACACGTAGCGATCGGGGGACGACAGATGAGCTGTGGAGAGCAACTGATGACGTCATCAGGCTGCTCTGCATCGCTCACAGTATCTGTGGGCACCCTTTGTGTGCCGGCCGTTAGTTTGAACGGGGACGCCGGTCCCCATTCAAACTAATTGCATCAGTCAGAGATTTACATTAACATGTCCGTTCTTTGGCCGACCGAGCTTTGGGACGACAGGGATCGCTTCATGTGGGCACCTGCGATCCGTGGCCGTTTTTAGTGCCAATTGTATTCATCTTACCCTTTTACCTCAAACATCATTAAGATTTTGTGAGCATTGCTGCAATCTTGCAGATCATCTTCTGAATTTCAGGTGGAGACCTGTGATAAGGAATAGACATAGTGTATGCAGCTAACTTACCACAGCAGAATCAATACCATCAGGTAAGTCCAGCATGGGGATTCCTATTTCGGCTGACATTTGTGTGTTGGAGCTTTGTAAATGCTCATAAAAATACATACACTTTAGGTGGATTTGGCTTCAGTGTTTTCAAATGCCTTCTAATCTTATAATTGGAAGAAGCTGTTTATTGCTTCTATTTCTATACTCTGCCATTGTTCCCTATATTTATTTTTTTCACGTGTGAATGTCACAGTGACATGAAAAAGATAATAGTGCAAGAGTGCATTAACAATGAGGAACACGGTAGACCACATTACTTTTGCCTACGGGATGTTTATTTAATAGTAATACTGCACTGGTGTAGAGATATTGCCGAATTAGAGAAAATGTATACCATTGCTCTATCTATGCCATAGGCATTAGGGATGATACTAAAGAAATAAAGGCTGTTCACTAAATAAAGTACATTAGGAATTGCAAGGAAATTATGATCCAGTCTAGCAAACAAACTGAAGTTTCTCTGACTTCAAACATCCATATGTGTGCATGCACAAATCCGGTTTTTCATACTCCTTCCTTGTGATTGGGTATTTAGATTTTTACCACATTTGCCAATATAGGTGAAAATGAACTTACAGCAGTAGTTCCCAAACTTTTCTAGATAGACACATTATTGACCCCCCTTCAAACTAAACAGTTTCAGATTGAGATTCACAGTATCCTTGTTTGTGGTGCAGTATTGTGAACTAGTACTAGTGTGAAATGGCCCTCAAACATTATTTGAAATAATAGTCATACGACTTTATTTGGATTTCGCATCAATCATACTGCTCTTTGTGGGACACTGTGAGACCCAGAGTTGTTTTCCTATTACTCGTCGGATTTACGAATATGTGATTGTAAGCTTTGCAATTGCTATTGCTAACCAGAAATGCTTACTTTAGTTAACCTGAAATATTTTTATATTGCTCATAGTATAGTTAACTTCTTTCCCTAATATTTACACAAAACCTGTCAAGCTTATATCTTCTTGTTAGGAATTAATTGTACTTTAGTCACTGAGCTAGCATATCTTGTTTAGGAATTTTAATGACATATTTTATTCTAGAGCTTTTCATGCTCTTAGGAAAACTTGTGAAGCAGTTAATTATCGTAAGTTTCTCTTAGATAAGCTGCATGAGTTTAGCTAATGATCACAACACTAATCTTCCTATTCTATATAGACTTCAGGTTCAAGGGTTTTCTCTGATGTCACAATACACAATTGGTTTTCTCTGAAGCTAGTAATTCTACTGGTGATTCCCGAACGATCAATCGGCGTGCATGCTCGCGGTGATCGTTTAGGAATAGAATGTGCCGACCTTGAACGATCGACCCCAAAAGGTCGAAATCGAACAAAAAAATGGATTGAACAGGGTATGTGCATCCTCAGCACCCATACACCTGGTGCTCATGATGAACTTATCATATTTATGTTATGTTGGCCAACACAACTCTAATAATGCCCCCCATACACTGTTAGATCACTCCATACAATTTCCACTAGATCTACCAACTTCTATGTAGTATAGTGACCTCCCTGATAGAATACATAGTGATTGGAAGGTTTAGAAAGGTTCTTATATTACATGGTTTTGGTAGAACAAAAGTTGATTGCACAGAAATTGTATGGTAAGATTGTAAGGTGTATGGGGGGCTTAGGACCCCATACACCTTTAGATTTCTCTGTCAGATTTCCTTTAGATCTCCTTTTGTTTTACTAAAACCATGTAATATGAAGGACTTTCTAAACCATCAAGGACACGAACACGAAACACGAAACTACATAGTTGCTGGTAGATCTAAAGGATAGCTGACAGTGAGACCTGAAGGTGTATGGCCAGCTTAAGGCTTGGCTCACACCTATTTATTTTTATGTGTGTAGGGCACATGTTAATCGTATCCAGCAAGTGCATATTACCAGTATATCCAACGGACCTTTTCAAATAAAAAAGCAAGAAAATGCATGTCAGCGTACGTAGAGCAATTAAGAGTAAATTAAGCCATAAAGTATCATCTGGATGTTCTGTTTGGATGTTGTTGCACAAACTTCTTCAAATGACAGCCAAGTTGCTAAATCTGTAATCTAATCAAAAAGTGTTTTAGCCAATCTCTGAATCACTCCAGTTGTTATATGCCTGCACAGTGCATGGCTTTTTATGACCAAAGCATGGATTACTATATTGCTTGTTCATTGTCCACTATGACGTAAGTACCCATTTTTTTATATCATTAGGGCATGATAATCCAAAAACTATCTGTGATATATTTTCTATGGAAATGTTTTAAATACTTTAATTTGTAGAAGTTTTCTTTAAGGCCCAAAGTTACACCTTTATGTTTAAATATTCATTGGGTTACCAATGCTTTCAATTGTTACCAATCTCATCATGAAGCAGCCAAGCAGCTAATTCAACCCCCACAGAGCTCTCCAGCTACGACAGAGAGGAGACAGCCTAGTCACTGTAGGAGAGGAGGGGGAGGTGAAGTGGAGGGGGAGGGGCAGTGATGGCGGAAGCAGCTTCATTTCTCCAGGATCTAAGATGCTGGCATCAGAATGGAACTTGAAGAAGGTAAGTATGTTTTTTTGTGTAGCAGTTTTCCAGCATCTGAACTGCTATATTGTGTATATTTAATGTATGTGTGTGTTTTTTGTGTGTTTAAAACCTCTTTAATATAGATTTGTCTTTAAATACAGACTTAGTTCTCTGAACTAACACTTCAGTGCGGTAAATAATGTGTAGTTTCAGCTCCATCATGAAGAGGGTCAAAGACCATTACAGTGCAGTTTATAACAACAACATGCACTTAGCACACAGTAATTAAAGCCACATCCGTCCTAACCATAGGATACAAAGTTCACTGCAAGCATCATGTACTAGCAAGAGGTTACACTTGAGGCTTTATGTTACATTAATATTACTCTCATATAAGTGTATAGATATACCTAGATTTTTCTAATGTATATTTAAGGTCTATTATGGTTTTATTGAGAGCTAATTTAAACAAAAAATTGACTTGGTTCGATAGTTATCTTCTGAAGATATGTTCTTCTGTACGATTACGTACCGTATATACTTGAATATAAGCCGAATTTTTCAGCACCTGATACGTGCTCAAAAAATGAAATTCGGCTTATATTCGAGTCAAAAAAAATTTGTAGGTGGATTTTATGAGTGAATTGCAAAGTCCCTGAACATTACCAAATTTGCTGGAGATGTAGAGAAGGGGTGTGGGAACATTTGAAAAAAAATTATTGCTCAGCATATGTCGTTTTTGCATAAATTAGGTTCAAAGTCAAGTCACATTTGAACTTATTTTGTGCAAAAACTTGATATGCTGGAACAATACTTTTTTCTTTACAATGTTCCCACATTCCTTCTCTACATCCACAGCACTTCTAGTGATGATATCATATTCAGGGGCTTTGTAATTAACTTACAAATCTGCTGAATTAAATAATTACACCTTAAAACAAAAGTACATTTGCTGTGTGTTTATATGTCTTAGTTGCTGCATTTCCCTCCCTAGGCTTATACTCGAGTCATTCTGTTTTTTCAGATTTTTTTCTAAAATTGGTACCTCGGCTTTTATTCAGGTCGGCTTATACTCGAGTATATACGTAATCTAACTTACAAAGAAGATCTGATATTCAATATCCTTTCCTATCCTCCCCTTTATCTCCATTAACATGGAATAGTTTAACATTTGTACACACACACTCGTGGATACACACATCTCTTGTCTAGTCTCATTGGTAACTATTAAAACACACATCAATACACTGATAAGGCAGCAATCTAGGGACTTTCCAACTACTGACTTTAAAGCATAGGTGAGGTGTGTATGTACAGTGCATTTTCTCTACATTGTGAAGGACACCACAAGAACTTGCCTGGTCCTTGTCTGAATGTATTAAACCACATTGGGTGGGAACTTTTGCATCATGTTGAATATACCTCTGTGTCAAGACATAGATGTCCTCTCTTTCCAGTAACAATTGTCCTTCTATTCAGGAAGATACAATTTAATCTGGATATTACAGGGATTATCCAAGTATTTGCTGAATATAATTTGGATTTTGTGACTTGGGTGCATGTTTCCTTCCAAAGATAATGAAAGAACTGGATAGATTCCAGAAAATCGACCAAGGAAAATCTGAGCTATTGTGTCATAGCATGGCTCTGAGCCTTCAGGCTTACTTACCTATTTGCCTGCACGCACCTTATTCTAATATTTAGGCATTTAATGGGCATTTATTCCTAGAATTCCAATTGGTATTTAATTCTTGTCAGTTATATGCCCTACTCTTCTCTTTGACCAATCACAAAAAAAATTATACCGTATTTTTCGGACTATAGGATGCACTGGACCATAAGACGCACCCAGTTTTTAGGGCAGGAAGACCAGAAAAAAAACATTTAATACGTTTTCACATCAATTGGGTTAATGCAATGAATTAAATTAATGCAACATTCTATTCAGCCAGTAGATGTCACTAGCAGCAGTACACTCTCAGCACAACGTCATTCTCCACACTGATCGGCAGGAGGGGGGCTGCAGAGTCTCTCCTCTCCTCTGCTCTCAAGAGAGAGGTATAGATGCCAGTTCATCTATGCCTCTCTTCATTGCTTATGCCAACAGGGCTCTGAGCTCTGCTGGCATAGGCAATTATACAGTACAGATGGGTGAGATGTGTGAGCCAGACACCGGTGGCATCTTTCAACTGACAGCTCCCTGGCTAATCTCCGTGCCGGGAGAGCTGGCGGGAAGCCAAGGCGCAACCACCCGTGGCCGAGTGGCCATCGCACATTCGGACCATAAGACACAGGCACCCCCCTCCCCATTTTGGAGGTAAAAAAGGGCGTCTTTTGGTCCGAAGAATACAGTACTTTTCCAAATGGCTAAGGAGAAATTGTACAAAAAGAGTACACTAAATAAAAATCCTGCTGCAATGCCAGCTTTTTTTCCTAAAGAACATGGTAATGTAGAGAACAACAACTACATGTCGTTGAGAGTTGTATGTTTTCAACAGCTTTATCATTTTATATTGTGAAGTTAGAGTTATACAGATATGATGTTACAGAGTGTCTGCTGGTTGGCAGCCTCCCTGTAACAACAACTGTGACTGTGCGCAGTGGTTGGCAATATAGTCCAGACAGTCAATTGTCAATGATTTACCAACAGTCCCCATTATATATGGCCAAGCATAGGCCAGATTTGATTTGTTGCATCTGGCCTATGGTTGCAGTTTGCAGTCAGTTGGGGAGTAGTAAATGGGCGACTCCCAACTTAATGTGTGAAGTAAACCAGAGAAAAGAATAATACACCATATCTTTAAGCCCCCCCATACACCACATACAATTACCATGCAATTTCTGTACAATCAACTTTTCTTCTACCAAAACCATGTAATATGAGGATCTTTCTACACCTTCCAATCACTATGTATACTATCAGGGAGGTCACTTTACTACATAGTTGTTGGTAGATCTGATGGAAATTGTATGGAGGAATCTAAAGGTCTATGGGGGGCTTAAGGAACCGCCCATCATATGAAGGTTCATGTTGTGTGAAAAGCTAGAACCAATGTACCCATGATGTCCCATTTACTGTAAAGATCACAAAACAACTAACCACTAACTAAGACTTTAGTCCCTTTGAATGTCCCCCCCCCCCCCCCCCCCCCCCCGATCTTCCTCTTCTCTATATAGACAGAAGAAACTGCTCAGCAAGTTCTATCAAGTTTTTGCAGTGGCCATTAATTCCTGCTGTCACCAGAATGTATTGGCAACGATGCGGCAAATAATATTAAGCTTCTGTTGAAGGATTTATTTAATCACAGTGTGGATCACCATTATCACACTTTTATTGCTGATAGGACTCCTTCCATGATGACCTCAGACTAGGAGTGTGCTAAGATACTAGCTGATAAGGTATGAAATTTCCTTTCATATAGTCACAGACTCAATGTGCAATGGAACGCTTTAAGCATACACCACATACAATTACCATGCAACTTCTGTACAACCAACTTTTCTTCTACCAAAACCATGTAATAGGAGGACCTTTCTACACCTTCCAATCACTATGTATTCTATCAGGGAGGTCACTATAATACATAGTTGTTGGTAGGTCTCATGAAAGTTGTATGGAGGAATCTGAAGGTGTATGGGGGGCTTTAGAGATCTAGTGATATATATACTTATAGCTTTCAGTTATGAAGTAAGGTGTGGTTTTAAAAAGGTCAGAAAGTGATTGTTGATACAAATTAATTGCCTGAATGTGGCCCTTAAGGACTGGCGTCTGAAATCTATGTTCTAAAACATTGCAACCTATATTTAGAATGGTACTAAGGGCCCATATAATATATGGGGGTCTTAATCATGTATAGAAAAAAAAACTTTGCTCCCATCCAGTGACATTTTCCTAAATCCTGCCCCCAGTGCTCAGAAGGTTGCTCTGTTGACAACAATTTTGCTCCTCTATCAATATTCTTACCTTCTGAAATCCAGTCTCAAGCACTCTGAAGAAACATGGAAGCCCAGAACACATAGAGGTGGGTATGAAGTCTAGTGCACAGCACACATATGAAGTATAAAGAAACTCCACAATGACCAGAAATCTGATTACATATGGGTGCTGACAAGGATGTATAGGATATGTCTGTGGCCGTGAAAAAGTAATTAAGCCTGTTTCCAGTTCATACACACAAAAGTATGTGCGTATTCTGAAATAGCAGTGAAGTCGTTATAACCAGGGGTGCACATACGTGGTACTCTGGTACTCAAAAGGGGCAAAAAACTAGCTTTGCCTACCTGCATTATTGTTACAAAGCTCATATGTGTACTAACAACTTGGAGGCACTCCGTGTCTGGGCGGCAGCAGCTAAATGTTACATGTATACAATTTATGTCACTTGGATAATTGCAGGAAAACATGAATAACTATGAAAGGTTGTATATTAATAATCCCTAAAAAAGATTGGCCTTCTAAGGGTGTTGGAGGCAGGGGTAGGTAGTCTCAGGGGTTAGTTACTAAGCCATGAGATCTGTGGGTTCAAACTTGTTGTACTG
Organism: Ptychadena robeensis; assembly: GCA_036250615.1. Classification (NCBI taxonomy): domain Eukaryota; kingdom Metazoa; phylum Chordata; class Amphibia; order Anura; family Ptychadenidae; genus Ptychadena; species Ptychadena robeensis. The sequence continues at coordinate 164,099,103 of CM070033.1, forward strand.
TGAGAGTTGCATGTGACCCAAAGCCAGTTGGTGACCTGTGGATGGAGACAGCTAATTGGAGGATCAATCAGGAACAGGGAGGTCCATCTGCAGCAGAACCTACCATGCAGGAAGACAACATAGAGGACAGTGAGGGACACAGTGAGGAAGACCACATACATATGGGGTGAGTACCAAACACCACCTCCTGGTATACTCATACCAGGAGCTCAGTTTATAACAAACCACCACTGATGTTCAAAGGCAACAAAATGTTTTATATATATATATATATAACACTCTATGGCTAGCCCTACCTTCAGTCGTATACAGCTGTCAAGACTTTGCTCCTGTACTAAAACTACTTAAAATTTATTTCACTGCACATGCTGGGCCTCTTGTGGTGTATATTAGGAATTCCAGCATGTATTTTAGACCCCTTGCTTCCTCACTGGTGTACATCCAACATCATCTAGTTCTTTTTACTCCAGCCTAACAATTGCTGGCGCACCCTGTTCATTTGTTGGCTTTCAGTACTATAAATTATAAAAACTCCAGCAATATATAGGCAGATTCTGCTATAAGGTTGCTAAGTACTATATCAATGGTTTATTAAATGTATTTCATGTGTTTCTTTTTGTATGCCTAAAAAGCACATACAGTTACCGTACATTGCAAAGGTGCAAAGTAATATATACTATTGTGATATTAAAAATCCCCCATTACCTAACTGGCAGTATGTCCATACCATGGTACCCATTTGAGACTCTGAACCCGAGGCATTATATTAAGGTAAATACTTCATCTTATATACAACCACAAATATTTAGTATGGGAGTGTCCACAGAAATAGAGAATACATGGTTCTGTGAAATGAGTTCCTCTTCAGTCAAGAAAAAAATCGAGTTTCCAGTCTAAAGGGGAGTAATATCCTCAAAGCCAGCATTGTCCACTCCTTCAGGAATATGAATGTTTTCACAATGAGTTCCATTTTCAATTGTTTCTGCGCGTTTCATCTGGTCTCTGGATTCATCATGTTCTTCTGCTTCAGATAGTTTTTTCTTTCTGCAGAATATTGGAGGAAAAATATACTATTAAAAATATATGTAAAAGGATATGCAATCAATGACAAAGTAAGTATTGTCTATCTATCTATCTATCTATCTATCTATCTATCTATCTATCTATCTATCTATCTATCTATCTATCTATCTATCTATCTATCTATCTATCTATCTATCTATCTATCTATCTATCTATCTATCTATCTATCTATCTATCTATCTATCTATCTATCTATCTATCTATCTATCTATCTATCTATCTATCTATCTATCTATCTATCTATCTATCTATCTATCTATCTATCTATCTATCTATACGCATGCCCCTACTTGGATTACAGACACAGAGAGTAAATGCTGGTCAATGGGTCAAAGTAGATGGTAAAGGCACAAATCGTATTGAAATCAATGGTTTGACCAACGTTGGTCATTCTGAGTTCAAAGTTTTTGGATAAATCAAAACAATTACTAGTTTTAAAGTAAACTCCACATTACAATGACCAGCATTTAAAATTAAACATTATTAGATCCCAACACAAACACACATACATCAATAAGCTCATCAGAAACTAATAGGGAACTAATTAGCCAATAGTGAACTTCTACCACTGTATAATACCAAAGGTAAGTGAAGTTCAGCTGTGCCGGATCAATGAATACCCATCTGATTCACTCTTCGACAGATAGTGTTTTGTGTTTGGGGATTTCTGGTTGACTGATAACCTTTTTCTATAATCAAATACACTGGGACAAGGGGACCATTACAATAAATTTGTAACAAATAGGGTATATATGGAAAACACTAATTTATTGTAAAATATACCAACTACAATGGGAGTTTTTAAATACCATAAATCATGAATTTCCAAACTCAAACTTTAATATCACCTGTGTTTTTCCTTGAACCTTGAACAAAAAGACTTTATTCCCCATGCACTGCACAGAACATTACTTATGAAATCACTAGATAAGAAAGTCAAAGATCAGGAATAATGCATATCTCAGGCGTTTATGACTTGGTAACTGGTAATTGGTACACTCGGAAATCATTAACCCTAATAACATTTTATTGTATTATGGTAAGTTGGAATTGGTTTACATTTCTGTGATATGAAATCAATTATGGTTGATAAAGATATTAAATGCCAGTTATGCATTCAGCTTTTGTTTATGACAAAAAAGACAATTCTATAAATTTTTTGGTCTATACACTAGACTAGACACACAACATATGTGGAATTGTTAATAGAATAAAGATCCAGAATGTCATAAAAACTAATTTTGTGTAAAAAAGCTCAGACTGAATAGATCAATCAATATGTTTTTCAACACTATTGTCAATCTACACTGAAGTGCTTTATCATTGACTGATGAATAGTGATGGTCGAAAATTTTGCCTGGCAGACAGTTCGCTACGAACATAGCATGTTCACAGTTCACAATGCCAGCGAACATTATGGGTGTTTGACCCGCCCCCTATACCTTAACATGGAGACAAAGTGTGACCCCTCACTGTATAGTCGGGTGGGACAGTACAGGCAATAACACATTTTTCACTCCTGGAGGACACCCTCCCTTATAAAAGGAGCAGCCCGGTGCCCATTTTACATTTATCCTGTGTCTCCAGTACTAGATAGATAGGGAGAGCTGCTGCTGATTGAGGGATAGCTTAGCTACGATGCACTGCAGAAGGAACTGTCAGGTAACCTTTGGCAGAATAAGTAATTTGGATGTGATTTCCAGCCATTAGACCTGAAGAAAACAGCATTTAAAAAAAAACATATGGGGGGGGGGGGGTTAGCCATTGATCCCCATTTGTAAATTACTTCTAAATTGCAAAACCTGATCTCCAGTTACCGTATATAAAATGATCGCTGTACAGGACCCACACTATTCAGTGGAGCGCTTCATCCTGGAAAAAATACCAAGGAACTGCAGTTCTCCCAGCTGAAGCTGGCTTCTCCTGTCTCCTGGTCCCGTTCTGCAGAGTTGTATATGAGCAGAGTAAAGCAGCCTGCTCACATACAGAGATCTGCAGGCTGATGATCAATCAATAGACAGCCCTGAAAATCTGTATGTAAGACATTTTAATGGAAAGATGGTGGAGTGTTTGTGCTTTGATCCCCGGCAAAAAAACTGATCCCCAAACACCCTGGGTGAGCCTATATGCAGCCAATAGCCTCCCTATACTGATGGTAGGCATTACCTGCATAGAGGTATCATAAGGGGCGACGCTAATTGCTCATCCCCCATCCTCCTAGGTATGAACATTATCCAGGACTTGGCTTACTTAGACTCCACATGCTTCCTGGGTCCCTTGACCCAGCCTGTGAGGGCTGAGCCAAGGAAAATTCCTTGAGAGAGATGGCTGTCCTGGTCACCAAAGTGAGGGTAGTCAAGGTCTCATCCTGGCAGGGGTCGGACATCTCCTAGCGGCAAGAAAAGGTGACATATTCTTCTTGTTCGGCTGCTAGACCTTCAAGCTCAGACCTTCACAGGGTGATAGAAGGAAGCAAGAACCCCTGGGCTGCCCTTATCGTCCTGGTTAAAATAAGGGATCACGCTGTGTGGACTACCGCATACTTAATGGTGTTATTGAAATGGATGCTTATTCAAAAATTGAGGAATCCCTGACAGCCTTGGGCCGGGCCCGTTATTTCTCAACTTTGGATCTAGCAAGTGGCTACTGGCAAATTGCAGCGACAAACAAGAACAGACGCATACCCTTTGGCCTCACCAATGCGCCTGCTATGTTCCAGCAGACTATTAAACATTTTTTAGGGAATATGAACCTGGAGCACTTGCTCATGTACCTGGATGTAATCTTTTCATTCACCTTTGAGGTTTCAGTTGTTCCGAAAGACTATTGACTTCCTGGGACATGTCATGATGGGGGAAGGGGTGCGTCCAAATCCATCAAAATAGAAGCTGGGGGGGGGCTCCCCCAGGAACTGTGTCAGAAATGTGGGCCTTCTTGGGGCTGGCCAGCTATTATCAACGGTTTATTCCCCATTTCGCACAAAATGACACCCTTCTGCACCAGTTGCTAAAGGGGCTGATTTAAAGGGACAGACGACTCATGTGACTTAGGGGCCTGAACACAAAAAGACTTTTGACTTCCTCAAGCAGCAGTTCACCTCAGCCCCTATCCTGGCCGCACGAGTCTGAGATAAATCCCTCTTACTATAGTTCCTTTCAAATTTAAGCTGCTGGCTTTGTTCTGTCACTTTAAGAAAAAAAATTCAGAATAGCACATGGGCACCGAGTTCAAGGTGTGGACCTACAACAACCCTTGGTATTTTTTGACACCGCCAAGCTGGGGGCCCTGGAAGTAAGGTGGGTGGCTCGTCTCTACAAGTTTTTTTATTCCATTCATTAGCGCCTGGGTAGAGTAACCAACACGCAAATGCCCTGTCATGTTACACAGTGACCACTGAAGTGACCACGGGATGTGGCCTTGGAAGGAGAAGAGTAGCCTGACCTTGCTCATCTCAGAGAGACACCCTGTCAGGTCCAACCTGATGCAGTAGGGCAAAGCCTGCTCACCCGCCTCCAAGGGAAAATGAGAAGCCACTACTGAGAGACTGTCAGTCCTGGCCCACTGAAAGTCAGAAACTGTTACTGAGTGGGACTGGCTGAAACTGGGCCAGGGACTCTTATATTGGCATTTGGTTCTACTGCAGGACCACGCGCCCACCTGGTAGTTGGTACTCTCTCTTGGCAAGATTATTTTGGTGGCTGAGCGGATTCACAGAGAGTCACAACTCTGGGGGGTTGAGAAGACACAGAGCTGGCTATGGCGCTTTTTCTTTAGCATTGGTTTGGTGGCAGTAGTGGAGAATGAATGCTGACAATGACCAGTCTGTTCCCTGGTAAAGTGTCGGGTCCCACCGCAAGTTTGATGCACAACAGCCCCCCTGGAGGTCCTCACAGTGGACTATATGACTCTGGACATGTCTGAGGATGGGCGTAACCATGCCTTGGTAATGATAGACTTTTCCTTTTTTTACAGTGGTGGTGCCCACCTGAGACCAAACCGCAAGATCCGCGGGCACCGTGATTTGGCAGCCCTTTTGCCTGCCTTATGGTCGCCCACAGAGAATTTACTTGGACCAAGGACCATGTTTTGAGAGTAAGGTCTTCCAGGAACTTAGTCAACGTTCTTTCACTATGCCCTATCACCTGTAGGGCAATGGGGCCTGTGAAAGGTTTAATTGGACTATCATTCAAATGCTAAGGGGCCTGGAAAGAGAGAGGAAAGATGGACCAGGTATGTGACTGAGCTGGTCTGGAAGTATAATCATACAGTGCACTCTCACACTGGGCTCTCCCCATACCAAGTCCTGTTTGGGCGGACCCGGGGTGGCACGCTGGACTTGTGGGCTGATTATCCTGACGAGGCTGTGGAATACTCCCCTGTCTCTTGGATTCAGGAGCTTAGACTATCGCAGAGATCCAATGTGAGTAAGCCATCTGTTCGATACGCCCAGAATGAATACATCAGCCCCAGAGTGCCTTCCCGAGGACAGAAAGGGATAGTGGGGTGGTATGTAGTGGGTATTCCTCTCAGGTAACAACAGGAAGAGGGGCACCAGTCAATGAAGGGGGAGAATCAGAAGCTGCAGTTTGTCCTCCCAACACAAGTGGGGGCCCAGCTTAGATAAAAACCCTTCTGCCCAGAAAAAAAGGAGCTTGTTGGTTTGGGTAGATAAAAGGAAGGCAGGAGCATAGCATTCAGTAAGATTGAACAGTTACTCATTTATTGTGCTGTACCTCAATAAAGGGCAAGTTGCACTATACTGGGTTTTTGAGTTTTTCCTGGTTCACTTCACAATACTTGCCCGTTAAAAATTATTCAAAGTAATTTAAAACATATTAATTTATAACATGTTTAGTGCAACAAATAATTACAAATTTCCCCTGTGAATACAGAGGCTGGGGGACTTTAAAGGTTAGCTTGCTTGAAACAACATAAAGCAGATTGTAAAAGAGCAGACGTATATAATAGTAAGCTAATGGCTTTTATATTAGAAGGTCAGTAGGTTCAATAGTAGTTAAGGTCTCCCGGTGTGCTTACATAGGTAGTGTCCAGGTCCAAGGCAGCCGACCTGGACACTACATATGTAAGCACACCGGGAACCTACTGATCTTCTCACACTAAAATTCTGACCATTACCTATTCTGCATATGTTTACAATCGAGATAGGCTGCATCATACAGTCAAGGTCTGTCCACCGAGGGCGGGAGCCCCCCGTTCCACCATCCTCGCTGGGAACTCCACTACTACTTACCACTTCCGCTCTACTCAATTCGTTATTGCCGTGACGATCTGCAGACAGTATCCTGTATGCGATGTAACTGTAACTTATTTTTTGTACAATATAAAAGCCATTAGCTTACTATTATACTGTATACGTCTGCTCTTTAACGATCTGCTTTATGTTGTTTCAAGCAAGCTTACCTTTAAAGTCCCCCAGCCTCTGTATTCACAGGGGAAATTTGTAATTATTTGTTGTGCTATTGATTTTGGGATGCCGGTTATCTGCTTGTAGGAAGTTGGAGACTTTCAATATTTGTCTAACATGTTTAGTGCTCAACAGCTGCCCGCAAGCCTGGTGTAGCCACATGGAGTGTTAAAATAGTTTTCTTGCGACAAGGTAAAGAAAAGAAAAAATGCTGGGTTATCTAAAGAGGGAGAAAGATTGAATTTGGGTAAGGATTGCACAACTTTTTTAGTAGCATATATTTAACGTGTATTAATGAAGGTAAATAAACTATATGTATGTATTTCAGCAAATATAGTTCATTTTATGTCTTAGGGTTTGTTTCCACATATGTCGGGACCCTCTCCGTGTATAAGCTTAGCGGGGGTCCTGACGTAGCAGATGGCCTTCCCTGCTCGGCGGAGGATCTGTGTTTATGGCACCGAGCCGCTCCGCCGATGTAAGGCTCAACGTAATCGAGTACGTTGAGCCTTTGCACCGGCAGATGTGTAAACAGATTATCCGCCGAGCAGGCAATATCGATGTGCTACGTCGGGACCCCCACTAAACGTATACGCTTAGTGGAGAGGGTCCCGACGTATGTGGAAACTAACCCTTAATGATCAGTGCACTGTAACATTTATAACTCACCTGTATCGCTTGACTCCTGAGATTGTCATGTAAATGCTCCCCAATCCTAAAATACCAATTACAACCCCAAACACGATAAGCCAAGACTGACTGGAAGCAGTGGGTGTAGGAGCAATTGTAGGAGGTATACCAATAAATTCCAGAGTATTGTCATTTAACAGAAACGCGCTGTTAATTCTGTTCCTTTCAAGCCTGTAAACAACACATTTCTACAAGTTATGACTATACATTATGCAAATCTCACATATATATAAGTTTGATTTTAATCTTTCACTTTATACATTGTAGCCTAATGCTAGGCATACACATACCGACCTACTCCGATATCTTCTTCCGATATCTTTCCGGGAGGCTAACATGATGACGTCATCACGTTAGCCTCCCGTTGCATTCTGGGGCCCCTTCAATCGGCTGGGCACCCTTTGTGTGCCGGCCATAAGCTGCAATGAAGACGCCGCTTCATTGCAGCTTATGGCATCGGCTTTCATCGGCTCCCATTGGCCAGAGAAGATCGGACAGTGCTGTCTCCACAGAGCCCCGGATCCGCTGGTCCCCACCTATATCAAGTTAATGTTGAGGCAGCTCATCTGCATCCACAGTGACGTAACGGAGGCTTGCGCATGACATGCCAGTGCATAGTGGAGCCTGGGGCTTACTCGCATACCAAACAACCCCTATATATGTTAACATGTATGGTCACCTTGTATTCATTATGTATGTACAGTTGTGTTCAAAATTATTTAACCCCCACTGAAATTGAGTGTTTTGGCCATTTTGACATTGATTTTGTTCATTTCAGTCATCTTGTTTACAATGAAATGAAAGATGCACTTGTAAGTCAGACAAATATAACATTAATAATGAAATAACCACAAATGTCTTTTCTGTGCTCACATCATTATCAGTTTTATTCAACCCCCAAGTGACATTCATTCTTAGTACTTAGTACAACATCCTTTTCCAGTTATAACAGCTTTTAAACGTGAAGCATAGCTTGAAACAAGTGTCTTGCAGCGATCTACGGGTATCTTAGCCCATTCTTCATGGGCAAAAGCCTCCAGTTCAGTCATTTTCTTAGGCTTGCGCGCTGCAACTGCTTTCACCAGAGGTTCTCAGTCGGATTGAAGTCTGGTGACGGATTGAAGTCTGGCCACTCCAAAATGTTCCAGCCTTTAATCGGCAACCATGCTCTAGTGGACTTGGAGGTATGCTTGAGATCATTGTCCTGTTAAAAGGTCCAACGTCTCCCAAGCCTCAGGTTTGTGACAGACTGCATCACATTTCCTTCCAATATCTCCTGGTCCTAAAGAGAATTCATGGTACCTTGCACACGCTGAAGCTTCCCTGTACCTGCAGAAGCAGAAGAGCCCTTAAGCATGAGTGATCTCCCCCGCCATGCTTCACAGTAGGCAAGGTGTTCTTTTCTTCATAGGCCTTGTTCTTCCTCCTCCAAACATAGCATTGATCCATCCATCCGCTGATCAACTGCAGTATGGCAAAAGTCATGTGGACAAACCACAAAAGTTTTGGGATAGTGTTCTGTGGACTGATGAAACAAAATTAGAACTGTTTGGGCCCATGGAACAACGCTATGTTTGAAGGAGGAAGAACAAGGCCTCAAAATCAATGTCAAAATGGCCAAAACACTCCTTTTCAGTGTGGGTTGAATAATTTTGAACACAACTGTATGTATGTATGTATGTATGTATGTAAAGGGACACCACCTTCTCCATTTCTCTCCCATTTCTTTATTTCCATCCTTTCATTTTTCTTGTTTCCTTGCTTTTCTTAATATTAGCAACCTTAGCAAAGGATTACCAACGCAGAATCTACTGACAACTATAACATTTTGATTATCCCATCACTCTCTGTGGTGACATTTGCCACCAGGACAAATCAAGAAAGTGTGAATACATCCAGAGGGCCATACAGCAATAAGAACCCCCCCCCCCCCCCCCCCCAATAAGAAAACCTTTAACATTTTAAAACTATTTCTGTTAATGGATGGTTTTGTCATACTACAAAAAATTCAGTTTTGCTCGTACCTTATAGCATTTTTCACTGTTGTGCTGTCAATAGGGTTTGAACTGTTGGATGGAGTTGTCACTACGAACCAGAATGAGACTCTTTGAGTAACATTGCAGAGGAGAATATTGGAGGTCCTGTGTACAAAACAAAACAAAAAAGCAAAATTAACTGGTATTGAGAAACATTTTATCAACTATCAAGTCACCTGTACAATTCCAAAATGCATTTTTAATATCTTATCTTAGCTGTGTGTGTGTTAGTGGGATTTAGTAATAATAAAATATACATAGGGTTGAGTTAATAAATTATTTTAAATAAATATAAGTATAAATATTGCACCAAAAATGTAAGCATATTGTTATGAATAACTACCATATATACTTGAATAGAGGATACATTTCAAAGCGCCCAAAATGTGATGAAAAAGATTTATACTCAAGTCTAGAGTTGAAAATTTTAAAATTTCGCGGGAGTTAATTGCAAAACCCCTGAACATCATAATCATTACCCAAAATTGCTGGAGTAGTGAAAGGTTGTAAGAACAGTTTTTGCATAATTTCAAAGTCAAGTGAAAACCATTTAACCTGGCGGTATGGGCATTGACAATTTTAAGTTTCCAAAGCTGTATGAAAAATATAACAGGTTACAATGTGATCTGTTCATGTTGCCTGCTTCCTTCCCCCACTCCTGCACCCTGCACCTGAAATGCCTATGCCTGTATTACAAGGCACCAGCGTCATCGCTGATGTTTAAGAGGTGGATCCAGGACAAAGACGCTGTCGCTAAAGGACAGTGTGGGCTTGCCTTAAACAGGTTACCCATATAAGTAATTAACCTCCCTTGCATTCGTGACGAGTCCAGCTCGTCCAGCGCTGACTTGCTCAAAGTGCCCTGGTCAAGCTGGAGGAGTCCAGTGCTGATCGCAGCCCCATGTGCTTCCGCGGCGGCCCTGATCGGCTGTCTGATGCTTCCTGGATGGAAGCGGATCCCCCCCCCCCGGTGTCACGTACCTAATGATGTGACTGCATAGTATACTGTATTAATTGTGGTTTGATCTCAAAAACATACCCAAATGAAGCATCGGTGAAGCTACACTGATGCTTTGGGGGAAGGATGTGGATCCCTCCTCCCCTGGTGGGACATGCCTATTGACGTCATACCGGGAGGCGGCGGGATTTTTACATCCAAACCACAATAAATACAGTTTCCCATTGCGGTTTGATGCCCAAAACTTGCCCTAATGAAGCATCGGTGAAGTGATTGCTTCACCTGTGCTTCCGGGAAAGTAAGTGGATCCCTTAGGAAGTGGCTTTTTAAAAAAAAAAATGTATTCTTTGTTTTTTTTTTTAAGTGTTCCTAGAATTCTTCTCTCCATCTCCAGCAATTTTGGTGATGATGTTATGTTTCAGAGCTTTGGTTTTTTTGTCAGCTTGTTGAAATAATGACATACCAATCAAAAGCATTTGCTGTGTGTTTCTGTGCAGTAGCCGCTGCATTTCCCACTCTAGGCTTACACTCAGGTCATTCAGATTTTCAAGGTTGTTATGGTGAAATAAGGTACCTCGGCTTATATTCGGGTTCTTGTATACTCGTATATAAAGTATTCTAAATTTTTGTAGGATAAGAGGTTAGTATTCCTGTAACTAGCACACAGAAGTGTAAATGCAGGCTTTACTTTGACACTTAAGCTAGCCATACACGTGTCGATTCCTGAGCGATCGATCGACGCTCCGATCGATTCCGGTGAAGCCACAGGCGTCGATCGATCGACCATACAAGTCTGTGCCTACCACCTTAGGCCACCGATTCCTGGACGATTCTGTTACCAGTCGATCGATTCACAAATGTCAACTCCCCTTGATGTGTGCCCAATCGATCAGAAAACACCAACAGGTTGGTTCTCTGGCCGATCCGATTTGGGGGCCATGTCGATCGGGCGGGGTCAATCGGTCAAGGTGGGCTGCACTCGATTCCTCGTCGATCGATCGGCGTGCACGCGCCAGGTGATCGATCCGCCAGGAATGGTGTGGGAAATCGACCTGTGTATGGCCACCTTTAGATTTGTCAGGTGATTAGAACAAAAGTTCTCCTATCCATTTGGAATTCAATGGGCAACATTGTAAAATATTTAATGCAGAAGAAAGAATAGTCCACAAAATTGTTTGAAAACATTCTTGCAATCTGTTAAGCTCGGGTGTTTTTTTAAATGTAAGATTTTACGCAGATTTTAAATGTCATTGTTACTTACTGAATTGTATTGTTCACATGCGCCCGCATAACAAAGGCCATGACAGCCTTAAAAAGAAATTCCTCATCAGCATTCCAGCTGTACTGTTGGAGACAGACCATATAGTGTCATCACAATATAATGATCATAAAAATTGCAGGCCAAGCATGTGATCTCATTATAAGGCAAAATAAAACAAATATAGTAAAAAAATGTATTTGTTCCTCAATTAATCATGTTCACATCAATGTCCTCGGAATTATTGGAGCTTTGAAGATCTATTTTTATTAAAATGAAAAGAGTGACAATGTGGCATTTAATTGCAACTTTCTACCAAACTTGTGTGCTTCAGGTTTTCATCCATTGGTATACTGAAACAGTCTACACAATTGGTCAGAATGGCAGAGCATGCAGGGAACCACACCAGAGATCTCCGCTGCCCCTCTCCCTTACAGCATCTCCACACCCCACTTAAGGATGAGCCGAGATCTCCTGTGTCAGCCCTGTTTGATCTTTCCGCCTTCTTCTTGTAGACCCATTGCACGAGCCGCCAATTGTTGGCAATGGGGCTTTGACAGGGCTGTCTTCACAGCCCGTCAGAGCCGCGGATCCGCTGGTCCAAGCTGCCGTGGCCTTCAAATCGACGCAGCAAACTACGTCTACGCGATCCCAACAGACAGTGGAGCCTAAGGCTTTGTTTCCATTATATGTCGGGACTCCTCTGCTAAGCGTGTGCGCTTAGCGGTGGTCCTGAATTAGAACATTGATATTTCCTGCTTGGCGGATGATCTGACACATCCGCCGGTGCAGAGGCTCAACGTACTTGACTATGTTGAGCCTTACATCGGTGGAGCGGCTTGGCGCCGTGAAGACTGCTACATCGGCTACATATGTCCATGACTGCTACATATGTCAGACCCCCCACCCCCGGACTTTAAAAAAGCCCCAATTCAGTCAGTATCAGCCAGGTGCACAAAAACCTTTTACTCCTTCGTCTTCTCCCCCCCCCCCCTCTGATTTCAATTGCTGCTAGTACTAATCTCCTCGCCCAAATAAAAAGTCCCTCTTCTGGGTGCCCCCAGATGTGCCCATATGCGTACACATCCATCACCCCAAAAAAGGGGGGGTTAGAGAGGGTAACTGCAAATGGGACATCTGGGGCCCCAGAGACTTTCTTTGGGGCGCACAGATTTAGTACATAGCGCATCGCTTTGTGTTTTCCCTCATAACATTTATTAAAAAGCTTTTTTTTTTTTTTTACCTAATTGTTTGTTAAAACATTAACATATCAGGATGTCTTATTAGACCCTTGTACGGACATATTTTGGGGAAGTTACATGCCTACAACATAAAGAAACCATTGAAGTCTGAATGTTGCCACATTTGGTACAGAAAATCTGGACCTCAGCATGCGCTAGGGATGTTAATATAATCACTCCTAGATACTTCTATTGGGTGATAGTTCAGCCGTCCTGGCACCTGGCGAGACCCCATACTGCCCTCACCTAAACTTTGTCCCTCTAAGATCTAACTATCCTACGAACTGATCTCTATACCAGTAATCTCAGACTGGACAACCCACAGTCAACAGACAGTCCCCACTGGACTTTTACCAGCCACATCGGCCCACTTGGCCCATGCTGACCTCAAGTTGAATTGTTCCCCCAAAAGATACCCCTGATGAAGTTTCTCGGAGACGAAACGCACGTCGGGTTGGGAATATCACCACTCCATATTACTCTGTTGAACTGTATCTAACACATACCAATTTCAATGCATGTACAATATCAACCAAATGGTGTGCCGATTGATGCTGTTGTTTTTATTTTATCGTCATTAAACCTCTATGCATGACTATACCTGACTAACTGTTGTCACCTCCTGAGCCCTTAAAGTCCCCTAGCCCCTGCCTACCCATGGGGAATTTTCTGGTATTTGGATTGATGACACCTACTCATCATCCAATATTAAGCTGCTTTGTACTACGCATTTTGGGATGCTGACTCAATGCTTATAGAATAGTTGTTTTTGGTTCCTTTCTATTGGGTGATAGCTTGAAAAATGAGCAGCATTGCATAACTGGCATTTACCAGGTGGTCAACAGTCACCCATGTAAATGACACTCGCACAGTTGCTTCTCTAGCCGAGATTTTAGGTATTCTCTCTTCCTTTACGCCTGAATGCACTGGTGATAGGAAGAAGGGAAGCACAAAAAGAGGCTAAAGACTAAAGCTGGGCATACACGTAACAATTCCTGCATGATCTGATCCCCGATCCGATGCCGTGTGCCCTCCCGCATCCCTTAGGGATCGGGTTGTGCAGGAATTGGAGGCTGCAACTGACGTGGATTGGGCTAAAATCTGCCGTCCTGTCGGATAGCACAGTTACCTGACAGGATGGTAAATTTTAGCCGAAGTAATGACCCCCTCAAGACAAAAGTAAAGTACATACACTTTGTGAAAAGATTGTGTATACATACCTTTCTAGAGGCTCTTGTTTTGAAACTTCAACATCTTGATAATCCCCCTTAGAATACTCCGGTCCCACTTGCCTCAAATATGCAGTAATGCATATAAAGCTATACAATGGTCGGACATTACTTCTACTCCCAATCAAGAATTACCATTCTAAGCCACCCAAACGGTAGGTTAAAGGAGGGATCATAAAGACATTCTTTTTATCCTTTATCTAAAATTTGCAGTTCAATATACAGGTAGTTTGTGTTATTAGCTCCCCTGTTGCATCCCCTGCTGTATACTGCCTTTCCTTGACTAAAAGTCATAATTTTACTTTATTTTTCTCTATGCCAGTTACTATATTTTACACTAACTCTGGTGTCTACATTTAAAGCTCACTATATGGGTTAGGGCCACACTGCAGCTTTGTTTATTTACAGAGGATTTTAAACTACTAAGGAGTTGTTTGACTTACCCTGGATGAAATGATGCGGATATCCTGGATCAATAAACGTCTTTGTCCCCATAGTTTTCATGTTGAATGCGGCTGCATTGATCATAGTATACAGTCCATTAAGAGTGAACATATTTAAAAGCCAGGGGTCATATAGACAAAGCTTGTTCAATAATTGTATTTATTTCTATAGGAAAACATTACCTTTTCATTACCGGCCAAGCGTTATTGGTTTCAAAATTGGCTTATCAACTTAAATACACTGTACCTAAAACAGTATATATGAGGCTTACATTGACAACTTAGCCAACCATGTAAGATGGGAACCCCAAAAAACCTTCAAAATGGTTATTGACTTTTTGCCTTAAAAGCACAGTTGATCTGGTAGCTCAGCAAATAAAAACGAAGTGCTCACTTGAGTTTTATTTCAACAGTTTGGAAGAGAGCAACAACCTAGATGATAACCTTTCAAAGACAAGGCTCTGATGAGAATGTCAGGAGCGGACCTGGGCGCAGGCTAGGGGAAGCGCATCCTAACCGATGGCGCTGGTCCCCTCCCATTGGTCCATCACGCTGCCGTGGGCGGGGCCCGGGGGACGGGTAGGGGAGGAGCCGGACAACCCTCTTTTAAGCCAGAGGCGGGAAGAGGCAAGCCCTCTTTGGACTACCTCGCCAGTCACCCACCCTCCCTCCCCTGGTTTTTCCTAATGCTCGGTACAAGTTATGTGATTTATGCTAAATTGTTGTCACAGCACAGGAGCTCGGCAGTGCCGCGGGCCAAATAGGCGTCATTAAAAGGTCTGGTGACGTGCTAGGTGGTTTAAGGGCAGTCCCAGACACCGGTTTAATTTAAAGGGGGGTGGTTACGCCCCACCTGGTTTAATTTAAATATGCAAAAGAACGTACCCACCGTGCTAGTTGGAAAAAGGCTGGTGGCTGGTACAGTGGTTTTGGATAATTAATTAATTAATTGGCACTGTTCGGGCTCTTATCTATGGTGTGATTTATTTATTTGATGAATAAAGGCTGTGGCCATGATATTATGTTAATCATTTACAATATACATTAAAATCTATTCCAAAGAATATGGTGTTGCTGTTATTATTTGTGCGGTGTGCCATTGGGAGGGGAGGTCAGCGGTCACACGGTCATGTTCTAGTGCCTCGTCCTGTCCGGCATCTCTGTGAATCTATGTATGTAGCTGCTCCCCTGGTAGCAATGCCTTTTAAAATTAAAGTTGTTTTAGTCTCCAGGGCCATACTCCCAGCAGGGGAGTGCTCCAAGTAGAACCATTGTTATTGAGCAGAGGTTCAGTAGTTCCAACAATCTCCTTGTACAAGTCCCAGGGTAAAAACAGCATCCATCATGGTCAGAAACCCAAGGGATAATCAAACATTCTGGTAGGTTGTTTTAATATTTATCAGTGTTTACCGCATGACAAAAAGTTCTTAACCACATCCACTCAGGCTACTTCAGCTTGACAGAACAAAGAAAATACTAACAGTTACAGAAGCCCACTATCAGTTAATAGAGACGGTCAAATTGTTCCAACTAGCTGAGTTAGGCTATGTTTCCATGGCATTTAATTATGCTGCGTCAACAACATATTCCTGATGCAGCATCATTTTTTCCCCTCTTTGAATGCAGAGAGTGCACGTTAAAAATGCATACCCATGTGTCTTTGATGTGCCCAATTCAATCCATGGTGTTTTTAGGTTTCATAGCATTTTTTTTAATTAGTGCTCATTAACATAACGCAATGCAACAGGTCCCCAAGCGCACTGTGGAAACCATTCCATTGACTAGCAATGGATACAGCTTCGGGTGGATTAAAAAGAGCATATTAATGTTTTTGGATGCCATGGAAACATGACCTTAACCTCCTGGCTTAATGCCCGAACCCGGGCGTGGAGCGGTACCATCGACCTCCATGTTAATGGAGTGGGGTTGTGTTTCCTGGCCTAGAGAGGAGGGGCGTGTACTCTGCCGTGATCTCCTGTACGGCGCCATTGTGCAATGGAAAAAATTTACCTAGGGCAGAAAGTAAAATGAATTCACCTTATTCTTCACATCTAGAGGCTCCATGTCACACACAACCCAGAGGACCCCAAATATTTCAGAGGAGCGAGGGATAAGGTAAGTAAATAGGAATGTTGCATCCCCCTTGACAAACATGAAATGACAGACTCACTGCTGCTAAATGAGTTTTATATTACACATGGAGTTCCGTTGTAATGATGCGAGCAACACAAGTAAAGCATATGCAATGTTTGTCTTTCCAAATTAGATGTCAAATGTCTTGATTTTTCATGCGTTTTCTGAGAGATCGACTCGCATCGATTGTTCACAAACCGATGCATGCATAAAGTGAGCGATCGATCTAAAAGGGAATCACACAAAAATTGATCATGCAGGGATCGGACATGTCCAAAAATTTTAGTAGATCGATGGTGCACTTTTCGATTAATGTATGACTTATGTTCGAAGACTCAATCGCATGCCATGATCGTTTAACAAATCAATCTTGGGCAAATCGAGACATCTATGGCCAGCTTTAGTATTTAACTAATTTGTGTAAAAACTTTACTAAATTGATATTACTACAGTGTTGTCCCTAGCATGTTTGCTGAACAAGCAGAAGAAGCTCCATTAACTAGTGTTAGAAGTACAGTATGACCAGCTGAATGCCCCGTTACTACCTGTTAATGACTGGCTTTTCCATAAAGACCTTGCTCATAGTGGACTTTCTTTTTAAATTGGCTCAGGAAGATGGTGTAAAAAGTACATTTGATAAAAATAGATATTTATATAAATAGATTGCAATATTGCATCTTATAAAGTCATATATGCAGTAGTCACAAAGGAATAATACTAATACTGTCAATTTTTTTAATTAAATTTACAGACAGAAGGCCTTTTCTATAAATGATAGACCTTTTCATTAAACAAAGTAACAGTGTCACTTAACCTTCCCTTTGCATAGCATGCATTCACTATCCCTACATCTCTCAATATATGGCCGTAGTACAGTACAACCCGGTACAGATGAGAATGGGGGGGGGGAAGGCGTTGGGTTAAAATTTTGACTTGTTCCACATTAAAGCTTGGCATATATTGCTCGAGGAAGCTCGAGCGCAGCGCAATGCTGTTATCATGCTGCGCTTGACGGGAACCGGTTTCACAGAAATCTACCCGTCTATACCCGACATTAGGCACCTTGGCATTGGCCCAACAGTGTAAGGTGAGTTTCAGGAGAGACATTCATCAGTGTCAAACAAGTGCCAAATAAAGTTTTAAGGTCACATAGGGATGTCTTTCCTCATTGTCATTGGCGTGCAAACCATATGAACACTAACACGGCCCATTTCCTTACTTTTCTGGCCCAAGCATTAAAAATAACAACAACTGTTATTGTGTATGTTATAAATGTATTATTGAAAAGTTCATTATTTTAAGACTTCCTGTTTCAGAATGATAATGTTAAGCTTATCACTTGATGTGACCAGTAAGGTTATCAGTCTGCTTTGCACACTCCTTGGGTTGGCTTCCCCTTCAGTTAAATGCATAGCTGTCAACTTAAAAAACAAACACGGGGGGCATACAGGAAGTGACGTCAGTGAGGCCAGTGATGTCACTGACGTCACTTCCAGTATGTAGATCGTGGTTCTTTCACGTTTCAAGTTCACTGACGTCACTTCTGGTACCGGGCTTACCTCTCGGCTAGCAGAGAGAGGGCGTTACTCTCCCTGCTAATGTACCACCCCGCTTGTGCTGATAATGTGCGGGGTGGGACATTAGCAGGGAGAGTAATGCTCATTCCCTGCTAAATTAGCGTGATTTCAAGAATCTGTAAAAAAAATCGTAATTTCTTGAAATCGGGATTTGGCCAGGAAAGTCACATAAAAAATGCACTCTTCCAGGTCATAACCAGAGGGTTGACAGGTATGGAAATGAGGCTCAGATGTCAGACTAAAATCATTTGTTTTATGTGAATTTAAAACATGAAATGTAGCTTGACGGCTGGAAGGACTACAAATCTCAGCATATCTGGGGACAACCTTTCTGTTAGAACAGTAAATGGCTTATACTTAACAATAATAAGTATGTGTGAAGGGAGAGATCTGCTCTCTGATATAGTTCATTTCCATTTAAAGGTCTTTCCAATTATACAAAATGCATTAAGGGAGTTTGTGAAGTACACACTGATGCTTGCGTGTGGTAGCAAAATGCATGCAGCAGAGCTTTATGCATTAATGCATGTTGCGCACTAACGCAGGGCACGCAAGTGGAAATGATAGAACAGCAATGCTATGGAAACCTGTCTACCATTCGGAAAGGGCAAAGTGGCATGTATAGTGTGAATGAGCCCCTAATGATAATGGTTTATAGAATGTCAGGTTGCCCCCACACATTTTCACCTCACCAAACCTGACCCTTTTTGTAAAAGGTTTGGACACCCCTGCAGTATGTCAACTACTGTTTACATACATTTGAAGCTGTATTCATTTCAGTAATCCATAGGAGTGCACACAAAGATCCTGTTTTACTCTCAGAGAAAATGTGTGTCATCTAAGTAACAGCGAAGGTGTGATTGACCCTGCACACCATCAGCCTGAATAAGCTCTTTTAGCACCTTGAGTTAACCAGATTCTTTGCTCAGCAAAAAAGTCAAAGTGCAATGCAAGCTGATATATTTAGTAAATGATTATGCAGCACACTCCTCAGTTATAAATACAAGAAAGCCAAGATGAACAAAACTAGGAAACTTTGTACAGAGTTTGGAATTATTAAGGTTATGTAATCACTTTGGAACACATTTCCAAGAACATTTTCTAAAAAAATAAAGCATATCGATAAGAAGAACCCAAAGTAGGCTTATGGCATGATCCCTTTATGAGGCAAAACCTTTTTCCCCATTCAAAGAGCTCCTGCTGTCTTAAGCTGGCCATACACCTGTAGATCTCTCTGTCAGATATCCTTTAGATCTACCAACAACTATGTAGTATTGGATCCTCTGCGATTGAACACAGGTAGACTTGATGGTTTAGAAAGTCCCTCATATTACATGGTTTTGGTAAAACAAAATGAGATCTAAAGGAAACCTGACAGAGAAATCTAAAGGTGTATGGGGGGCCTTAGGGTAGCCGTATACGGGTCGATATTTACCTTTGATCCTAAATTTTTTTACCTGCCCACCTGGTTTGATCGACCTCTAAATTGATCGAGCAGTGATCGAACATGCCAGTGATATAATTCGATATTTCCCATTTTCATGTCATTTTTTGGTTTCCAGGCGCTCTCTTGTGGCAGAGAATAGTAATGACACTTTTAGAAAAATACTATCTCCTGTCAATCTTTAACACTGTTTGGCGAACAAATTGCACAATAATCGACCTATCTATGGCTACCTTTAGGCCTTAAAGTAGAGCCAAAAACTTATGGATAATCCCCCCTTCCTCTGACCTTACATCTTACACATTCCCCAGATGATACTTTCATATTTGTGGTCCCTTGTATTATTAACATTCACAGATGGTTCTATAAAATTTTTTCCTGGTTTTGCTAGGACATTATAGACCCCATAGACTTTTATGGTGCAGAGCTGGAGATAAGCCCCTAAAAATGTATAGGGGTGCAAAACACAGGCATGACCAGGAAAGAAAAAGGCGTTCAGTGTCTTGGTGGTAGACAGTGATTAGGGGGGGCTATTTTACAAGACCGATATTTTAGTTCCTTATCCAACCTCTGGTCAGGTAAATGATATTTTCCCAGTGTATTGCCTGACAGCAGTCAATACAGTAGGTATGCTACTTCCAAGTTTGAAAGACAATGGAAGTGTCAAGAGATACTTTTGACCAACATTAGTATATATGGCTCCTAAAGGGCCCATATACAACTGTACATCTGCATGAATAGAAGTTTATCCACCTAATTTATCATTAAACTATTTACTAGATCAATTCCTATATATTATGTTACGTTAAAGTACATTAAAACAGAACCAAAATCAAAGCTGTACAATTGATAAGCTGATCAGATGATCATATGCTCTCCATGAGTTGTCTAGTAATGGAACTAGAACTAGAACTTGAACTTGAAATGCCTAGTTATAAACAGATACGCTAGATAAAGCATGTTTTAGTAACTTAGTAACTAAATATGTCACATAGCTACAAGACATAGTTGTTAATTAGATGGAAAATTCCTCTTATGTGTTTTGAGCAACACCTGTTTCTTCAGCTCTTAAATCACAAATCTACATTAATGATGGTCAATGAGCAAGCAAACTGTATGCAGACTAGAACTGAGCACTTAATGTGTTATATTTGATTGGATCAGTTTTAGTCTTGCATTCTTATGTAGAAAATCTCCAATTATCAATTTATAACACACACAACATTGAAGTAATCAGATATGACATCAAGATGGACAATACCAAAAACACATACTGCCGAGTCTTGCCAGCTTTTAAAAGAAGAGTAACAAAGAGTTACTGTCAGTAAAGGTGTAAAGTTCAGAAAGCACATTGACATGCTTTCTGTAAAACTCAATTCACCCCATGGTGAAAAAGATCAACCAACCCTGTACAAACACTATACCTATTAACATCATATCATATTTATTTTAAGATCTTATAAATGCAGAAAGTCTGGAGTTTAAATGATACCGCTTAATAGCTAACTGATGTAATTAACCCCCTGGGCAGAAATCGGGGTTTCATTATAATCTGCCGCAATTGCCGCCCAGAGGGGGGGATGTTCTGCCCTCCTTTGGCTCCCGAACACACATGTGCTGTAAAAAAAAGTGACGCCACCTCCATTACATGGAGGTCAATGGCACCCCCGTCCCTCCGGCATCATATGTGACGTCATCAGAGGGAAACCCAGAAAGATTGGCGGGTTTGCGGATACAAATTTTTCAGCGGACAGGTGAGTATGCCCACACTTAACTCGGGGTGATTTTGTTAGCAAAAAGGCTAAACACTCAGGAGGTTAAAGAACTACATTTTACTTACCTGACCTGGGCAAACCGCTCAACAAGCCTAAAAACCACATATTGTTTGCTATATCGCACTTTTTTTTCTAACTCTAATGTACTGTACAGCGCTACGTAATATGCTGACGCTACAGGGAGTGCAGAATTATTAGGCAAGTGGTATTTTTGAGGAATAATTTTATTATT
>CM070033.1:164135452-164152265 GCA_036250615.1 Ptychadena robeensis
ACAGGCATGGTGGTGATGTTAGGGGTGAGAAGATGGGTAGCAGAGCCTGAAGAGGTGGGTTTTCAGGGCTTTTTAAAAAAGTACTAAAGGTGGGAGCGCGTCTAATGAGGCGAAGGAGAAAGTTCCTGATAGTAGGAGCGGCTCTAGAGAATTCTTGAAGCCCCGCATTTGATGATGTTATCAGTGGGGATGTCATTAGTAGGTCAGTGGAGGAGCAGAGGGGTGGTAAGGGGTGTATTTATGTACCAGGTTGGAGATGTAAGTGGGGCAGGAGGTGTGAAGTGATTTAAAAGCACAGGCACAGAACTTAGAGCATGTAACAGGATTTGGTGGTTTCTGGGGATAGAAAGAGGTGTGAATCCAGACTTCGCCTTATTTTGAAATGTTCTACATTGGTTTTCTTCAGAAAGGTGACAACCAGTACAAGGTACCTTGCAGGGCAATAAATATACAAACACCCAATTATAGATTGCCTCATGATTTTTGCATATACATATGACAGTTGTTGTGTAGGATTGCATCTCTTTCTGTTTGTTACTACCCTGTGTCTCATCCTTCTGCCCTCTAGACTACAATGCAGGAATACACTTAAACAATGTAATTTAATTTGACATGAATTGAATTTGTGGTACAGTGGTGTATTGTGTTGTTTTTTTAATCTGTTATAGAGACGGATGATAGAAGAATGGAGAGAACAAGAGCTAAAAGAGAGAGCAGAAGATCCGCAAGAAGTGAAGAAACGAGAAAGAGAGGTGATTCCTTCACTAGGAGGATAAAACACTCATATCCTGCTGCAACTATAGACAGATGTGAGCTGTATCCTACATGATCATGACCTAGAAGTACCTGCTATAACCCTAGCAATCATCTTTTAGCTGTTCTTCTGTAAAGCGCTATTGGGTCTATAAAGATTATTTTTACAAAGTGAAACGGTCCCTGCTTACCAGCAGACTTAAAGTGGAGATTTGTGGCAGCTTTAAATCTTTAAGATGGCTACATAGGAGCTACTATAGATGTGGCTCTATTAGGCTACAAATTGCTGATAAAAAGACAAAAAAGGAGTACACAACCTAGTGCATTATCATCAGGTTGAATAATAATATTAAAAATGAGGTGATAAACTCACAAGGCTGCAGTGAATTAAGATGCGTATAAGTGCACTGGTGCAGCGGGATCCCTGCAGTCTGATTCTCCCTGGCCAATGGTAGAGGACAGGTGCAGTGTCTTACTCAGTAGTGTCAACAATGTAGAGATAGAATACAGCTCCTCATGGTGGCACCTATAGTGAGGACTTCACTTCCTAGGAGCCTCCAGTAGCTGAGGACACTATCACAAGAGTCTGAATCCAGTGAACTCAATAGTGCTATCACAAAGGGTGCTACATGTTTAGTAATTTACATTCCCAATTTGGCACCCCTATCTGCAACCTTTCACAGTTATTAATGTTTCCCTTAGGTTATTCCTGGGACATAAATTGTATACATTTGACAATAAAATAGCTTTAATCTCAATATCTCTGCAATACCAATGTCAGCCACAATATCGCTCGTGAGCACACTTGCCTTGCCGTCAGTAGCTACTTTTACTCACATCAGGAAGGAAAAGGAGGGGGATGCTGAAGATCTCTCCTTCTGGCTCCTGTCGGCCAGCGTCCAGTGCGGGGAGCACGGATTTGGGGAGCAGACCTTTGGGCTCCCCTAGATGGTCGGTCAGGGACAGGAGTGCCCCAGCTCCCACAGCGGCACCTGGGGTGTAAAACAACCCCCACTTTTGCCCACATTTTCCTGTGTTCAAAAGTTGTCTTATACGCCGGAAAATATGGTACATAATCTCTTTATAGAGTTGTTTCAAGTTATAACACAGAACCTAGCATAGTTTGCCGTCAGTTAGCTCGGGGTGAGTTTTATGAGCAAAGAAACTCACCTCGAGTTAACTCGGGCTGAACACCCAGGGGGTTAAGAACCTGTTGTATGTGTCAAAAATTCCCAGGGTGGGAAATTACATCAAAGCTTCATCTTTAAAAACAAATTTCACTGTGTCTAGTAAAAAATGAGTACCTTGTTCACAAGATAACGCAGCCAAGTCCAACTCAGGATTAGAAATTCATATTTGGTTTACAGAGAAAGAGTGGAGGGGAGCGAGAAGCTGAGCTTGCAGCATCTCTTTGCAGGACACAAGGTGTCGCCTCCCTTCCAACGCCACTGATCATGCGCCCTCCCATGTGATCTCTAGTGCCACTCACATGCAGGGTTGGGAACCACTGATCTTCAAAACAGCACTTTTATAGGTTAATTTATAAAGCAGCATATTAGCTGCCAGCTAAATTCTGGTGTTCTCTGGCAATACCAGTGGAGGGCTCACTAGAGGACTCTGGGCCCCCAAACCACTCTCATAAAATCAGTTTCTCATGCTCAGAGACATTCACACCAGTGGCTCTCTGTAGCTCATTTTGTAGGACCCTGGCAGTAGAAGTTCCACAGATATTGGTCCTGCTAATGAGTTAAAGGGATTTTACACTAAAAATACAAAAACAGACATACATTAAACAGACACAATACTCACCTGTCAGCAGTTCAGATGCTTGGAAACTGCTACACAAAAACCCCCCACATTATACTCACATATTCTTCTTGATTTCTCATGCTGGCATCTTAGCTCCTGGCATATCTTTCAAACTTCTGCTCACACTGACCCCCCCCCCCCCTCTCCTCCCCTCTCCACTCCACCTCCTCCTCCTGTCTCCTCATCGGAGCTGCAGATACTCATAGGGGAGGGGGGTGAAGAGAGGGCGATTCTGCTGCTGACAATTGCCTGCCTGGCAGAGATCTCCCAGACAACACTTAGGCTGCCTAGGCTTGCCTAACACTCCTGACAAGCTTCTCTCCAGCTGTCAGAAGAAGATTAGTTTTCTACAATCAAGGATCTCCGCATTATTGGCTTAGCTGCACCTGATAATGCTGAGTGACCTCCCAGATGGTAGGTCCGCTTTAATGACCTTCGATAGTCCTGTCCATCACTAGGAAGTAACTGCCTGTCTCCTGGAATCTCCTTCATGCTCTTTAGACTGCTGGGAGAAATATTCTTTTTAAGTTCCAGGTATCCCCTCATCCTACCTGTAGTAACACTGAACCTAGTAAAATGCAATCCTGATCAAAAGCCGTATTGGCAGTAGTAGTCATAAAAAAAAAAAAAAAGGTAAGGTGGGGAAAATGTCTGTGGCCTCCACAGCATTCCTATTTTGAGGCTCATCTCATTGTTGACCCATTAGTGCATCTGTTTTATTCAGATGACCCCCTTTGATAGGGCTTGTTAAAAACTGCCCCTTCTTCTGGCGAATTCTTCTGGCGAATGCAACATGAGGCTTTGCTGGGCAGTTTTGGGGCTTTTTCAGATAGATTTGCTTTCGCTTTCCGTGCTGCTGTCCGTGCAACCATGTAAATTTAGCAATACTGAACTGACCTGATCAATATCCCAAAAGTTCAGATGAATTGATACTATACTCTTATTTAAAAGTGTCTCTCTCATTTTTGGTTGTTAACCTTCAGGACATTCAGCCCGAGTTAACTCGTGCTAAATAAAGTTGCTGAAATGGATCAGCCCAAATTAACTCAAGTTGCTGAAACCTTTCTGCTCTTCTTACTGTGTCCCCCGCTGTCAGATCTCGGTGTTTGGGATCGCGCCAGCGGATGCCTGATGATGTCATCAGGAGGGGCGGGAAGTTCAAAATGTGAAGAATTTTTTTTTTTTTTTTGCTCTCTATGGTTTTTCTTTCATTCTGACATTGATTGGAGTGATTTTTTTTTTTGCATTAAATTCAGAATGAAAAAAAACACATTTAAAAAAAAAAAAACATGTAGTTGCTTATTATGAGTTTTCTTTCATGTTGGATTGGATTGATTTTTCTGTATCTAATCAAATTTAAAATAAAGAAAAACGCATAAGAAATACTTTATAGTGGTTGTGTCCACTGTGTCTTTTTCCCTGCGGTGGACGTACATCCGCAGCGAGGAAAGAGACGCAGAGAGGACACTTACCATTCTGATTATATGAAGCTGTAGGATGCCGCGTCTTTTTTGCAGCACCGCACATTGCCGCCAGAGACCCTGCTCATGCTGCATGTATGAATTCAGTACGGATGCAGTTTTTCTGCATTTTGTCTCAGCTAAATCAATAGGGTGCACTCCCCCAATGCGGCAGGAGCGAGCCCTAAGCCACGGGAAAGCTGCAAGTAATCTGCCAGCAAATGTGCCAGCATGCGACTTTGTTCCCTGCGTGGTGTATCAGACCGCCTGTCAGTCTTGGTTGATTTACAAAAATGAATTCTACTTTGAGCAGATTTTTGTGTTTTCTAATAAATTTGATCATTAAATGTGATTTTAAAAAATATTTAAGAGTTTGAAACTTTCTATATTCAGGATGTCTACTAGACCTGTGTGTGGACAGATTTTGGTCAGTTACAGGCCTACAACATTTTTTTCCCAATGATAAACAGCGTAACGCTTTTGGTACAGAAATCTGGACCTCGGCAAAACGCTCAGGAGGTTAATATATTCTTCTTGTTTTATACTGTATTGCAAAGCCACATAGTTTTATCATGTTTTGAAAATAAAATCCTTAACCTTATTTCCACATTCTAAGCCTACCAAGACCTGCACTGAAATGTATCTTTTTCTGAGAAAGTGTCATAACCATTTAGATATAGTGCTTCGAAGGAAGATTGCATATTGTTGCATATTCCCTCACATCACCACAAAAACCTTATAAACCTGTTTAAGGATTTTCAGCTAGAATTTTTATTTTTAATGGCTACATTACAATGACACTAGTGTAGTCCTTTTGCCTTTTTTAGCAATAAAAAAAAAGAATTTATGTAGAAGTGCTTAAATATATTTAAAAATCTTTATGTAGTTTTTATTTCTATGTGTTCTTTTGCCCATAATGTTTGTAGCTTCTGTAGTTATTCTACAGTGCAGTGGATTTCCTTTCATGATAACAGGACAAAAGCAGTGGATCCTAAGCTTTCCTTGCAGCCCCCCCCCCCTTTCTATTTAGCATTTTATACTTCAATATGTTGCAAAATGATAAATAAATACTTCAAAACAGTGGTGTGTCCCCCCCCCCCCCCCCCCCCCCCCCCCCCCCCCCACTGTTTGGGACCTATTGCCCATGAGGGTCATTGGCATCATCAACCTCTTGTCAATAACAAGAGAGGTATGGCTGTAAATTGCTAACGTTGACATGTGCCCATTAGCATGAATTATTCATTGTATTGGGGTCCATTTTAAGGATTCCGAGTCGCTTCTTTGATGTTCTGTATTAAGTAACCAAACACCCACATCCCTGCTACCACTATGTACAAAATATGTAACTATAACCATACACATAACAGTGATTTGCTTTTGAGTTATCTTTATTTCGAATTATTAAAAGATTCATATCAAATCTATTTTGATGTAACGTAAGAGCGGAACAGGTTGTATATACCGGGATTTTGTTGAAACCAAAAATCATTGGCCGTTTCTAAATGAACAGGCTGCATGTAATCCAGTTCCAGAACGCCCCAATGCTGCCTTCCTATATATGATAATGCTGAGTTTTAATCTTATATGATAAAGCCTGTTAGAGTACAAATGTCTTTTTATTGCATTTTTGCTGTGTCATTTGAATGTAGTGTTTTGTATACATGTTATACTTGTTAGACATTCTTAACCCCTGAAGCAGATACTGTGCACTATGGAGGTTTTTACTAGCCCTGTGTTTACACCATTTCTAGGAGGCCGTGCAGAAGATGCTGGATGAAGCAGAGAGTCAGGTAAGATCTATGGAATTATCTGAGCTTTGAGAAACATGCTAAGTTATGCCCCCCATACACCTTCAGATCACTCCATACAATTTCTTTTAGATCTACCAACAACTATGTAGTGCCGGGTCCTCCCTGATAGAATACGTAGTGATTGGAAGGTTTAGAAAGCTCCTCATATTACATGGTTTTGGTAGAAGAAAAGTGGATTGTACAGAAATTGTATGGTAAGATTGTAAGGTGTACGGGGGGCTTTAGTGATGCATGGCTTAAACAAAACAAAGCTCAATTTAGACTTCATTTAAGTAGGGTTATGGGGAGTTAAAATCTAAAGCTGGGCGGTACAATTCCTGCACGATCCGATACCGTGCGCGCTCCTGCATCCCTTAGGGATCAAGTCGTGCAGGAATTGGAGGCAGCAACTAACGAGGATTGGGCTAAAATCAGCCGTCCTGTTGGATCACAGTTATCCGTCAGGACGGTAAATTTTAACCCGGTCCCATTAGTTCGGCTGGGGACGACTGCCCCCAGCCGAAGTAATGAGCTGCACATAAAGAGTGCCGTCCGATTCTCGGCACTAGCGGGCGGGCGTGATGACGTCGCTCCTAGTGCAGAGAATCGGAAAAGGAATAGACTGTAAATCGTACCGTCTATTCCCAGCTTATGAAGGTCCAGCTCTCTAAATACTTTAAGATACCTTTGTATTCATAATGTTGGCTACTAAGACGAAGCATGACTAGAAAACATAAACACAGCACAATATGAAGAACAAGAAGGTAAAACCAGTTTGTTAGTTGATGTTCTTTATTTTATTTTCTTCTTCCAAAGTTAGATGGTGGAACATGGCACAATCCAGAAGCACCAGACGTTTATAGGACAGAAAACGACAGAGATAATTGTCCTTTTTACCTCAAAGCTGGAGCCTGTAGATTTGGTGAAAGGTAATTGACAAAAACATACATTTGTTCATTGTTTACATTTTTTTTTTATGTTTCACACCTTTTTAATTTTTTTTTTGGTGCTCTCAGTGAGAATCCAAATCACGGCTTGTTTAACATGCTGGCCTTGGTTTCTTCTTTCACCTCATATGAGGTTTCACGTTTTGGATGTAAATTGAGTTTAAGGACAATTCAATTTTTTTAATTTGCCTAATTAAAGCTATTTAGTACCTAGCTTATTTACATTCTACATAATACTAAAAGTGAACAGACATGGTCTAAGCTTGAATATATATTGGCTGGAATATTTAAGTACCGTATTTTCTGGCGTATAAGATGACTTTTGAACACAGGAACATGTGTGCAAAAGTCGGGGGTTGTCTTATACGCCGGGTGTGGCTGGCAGGGGACCATCTAGGGGAGCCGGTAGAGCTCTATGTTCCACGGGCTGCGTGCTGGCTGGCCGACAAAAGCAGAAGGAGAATGAGATCGGGAAGAAAGAGAACTCTCCCCTCCTTCACAGCAGGCAGTGTTACCATGGCTACAGAATGCTTCTCCATCATCCCAGCCAATAAAAACGCAGAAGGGGACAAAACGCAAAGCCAACACCTGTGTAACACTGTAACTTTGAACATTCATAGCAGGAAAACCATTAATAGTAAAATCATGAAACTTTCAGGGTCAGTAATTCTCAACTACTTCTACTTACACCCCGAGTTTCAGTAAAGCAAAACTCCAGCTATCAGAAATGCTTCTTCATCACCAGAGTTCTATACCCCTATATGCAACATTTAACTTGCCTATATTGAACACATATATCTTTGCAACCCTGCATGGTAGAACCTTGAAATTTTGTGGTTTACTAGCTAACACGTAAGACTATATCCATGCAAATTTCCAGGTCCCTGAGCACAATCCTTCCTACTAAAAGCCCCTTATCAAATATTGCTTCTCTATGAGCATAAAGCACTCCTCTGCTGCATACATGCTTTCACTTATCCGAATTTAAACACAGATCTTTAAAACCCTGCATGGTAGAACCTTTGGGGGGTTAGCAGCTAACCCCTGAGACTACAATTATGCAAAATGTCACGCCCCTAGCTTCAACGCTTCCTACAAAGAAGTTAGTTATCAAATAATTCTTCCATAAGACTATAATGGCTTATTCTGCTACATGCATCCCCTCACTCACCTCGTTTGAATGAACACCCAGATCTTTAAAACCCTATGATGTACAACCTTGAAATCTGAAATTGGTATTGCAGTATTGAGATTAAAGCTATTTTATTGTCAAATGTATACAATTTATGTCAGTTGGATAACTGCAGGGAGACATTAATAAATATTAAATGTTACAGATAGGGGTGTCAAATTGGGAATGTAAATTACTAATCCAAAAAAAATTGGACTTCTAAGGGTGTTGGAGATCTGTGGGTTGAAAGTCAGTGTGGACATACTGTACATTATTTGGTGTGCGTTGGAAGAGAGGTAGTCTTATACGGCGAGAATATACCAAAGGAAAAGTTGGGGGTCGTCTTATACGCCCAGTCGTCTTATACACCGGAAAATACAGTACATGTAAATAAGGGGAGAAATTTTATTCCGAAAGACTGGCCAGTTATAAAAATTCAAAGGTTTTTGTGTTGATGGATTTTCAGATTCTATATGAATGGGTTCCTGTGTGCAAAGCTGCATGTGTTTACCAGATTAGTAGACTGCAGGCATTTACCAGATTAGTAAGATTTTTCTTTAAATACATATATTTTGTGTTTGCTTTCTGCACTTAGAGGTGCTGCTTCATATTTTTTACTTTCCTGGACATGGTCGTGGAGTTTACATTGAATTTGTGAGCCTTTTCAGTACCTCAGGTCTGCATGGATCTTAGATTGTGTGACAGTTTACCAGATTCTGTATCCGTTCATGTGGATTTGCAGGTTAAATGAGTCTTAACTGCTTTTACGTTTGTTCATGAACCTACTTCAGACCTTCATTTCATATAATGCCACATGCAGAACGATGCTGGGAAACCCATGGTGTTTATTTATAAAAAAAAAACTAGACATTACTTAGTGGAAATCCAGCTGGTTTATTAGCCGTATAGGCTTTGCGTGTAAACTGCCTTCAGTACAACTTTATACGTGTAACGTTATTCATGATAATCCATATTGTGTTCTGCAGGTGTTCCCGCAAGCACAACTACCCTTCCTCAAGCCAGACGCTCCTCATTCGCAACATGTTCATTACATATGGGATGCAATGTAGACGGGATGATTATGACACAGATGCTAGCTTAGAATATGGAGATGAAGAAATTTACCAGCAGTTTTTAGAATTCTACGATGATGTCATATCAGAATTTAAAAGTGTTGGACAAGTAATCCAATTCAAGGTAAAACTTTGCACAAAACTCTTCATTAAAGATAAGTTTCACTTTCTTGCTTTATGACCATAGAAGTTCTTATAGTGGCCTGCAGGTGTCAGTCACGCAGCAACTACAGAGGGTATACCTGCAGGTGTCAGTCACGCAGCAACTACAAAGGGTGTACCTGCAGGTGTCAGTCACGCAGCAACTACAGAGGGTGTACCTGCAGGTGTCATGGCTGCAACTACAAGGGTGTACCTGCAGTGTCATCCATCAGCACTCAAGAGGCGTGTACCTGCAGGTGTCCCAGTCACGCAGCAACTACAAGGGGTGTACCCGCAGGTGCCTTCATGCGCAACTACGAGGTACCTGCAGGTTCAGTTCAGTCATGCGCAACCTACAAGAGGTGTACCTGCAGTGTCACGTCGCGGCATCCAACTACAGAGGGTTACCTGCAGGTGTCAGTCACGCAGCAACTACAGAGGGGTGACCGCAGGTGTCATGTCCCGCAGCACTTACAGAGGGTGTACCTACCTGCAGTGTCAGTCATGCGCACTAGCGAGGGTGGTACCTGCAGGTGTCGTCATGCAGCAACTACAAGGGTGTACCTGCAGGTGTCAGTCATCGCGCACCTACCAGAGTGGTGTACCTAGCAGGTTGTTCAGTCCATGCAGCACCTAGCAGAAAAAGGGGTGGTACCTGCAGTGTCCTCATGTCAGCAACTACAGAGGGTGTACCCTGCAAGGTGTCCGTCCATTCAGAAAACGCGAGGTGTAACCTGCAGGTTTCAGTCCATGCAGTCACTACAGAGGGTGTAGCCTTCAGGTGCAGTCATGCACGCAACTACAGAGTGTGTACCCTGGCAGGTGTCAGTCATGCAGCAAGCTACGAGGGTGTCCCTGCAGGTGCAGCTCCACGCAGCAACTACTTACGGGTGTACCTGTCAGGTTTCCTCATGCAGCAACGACAGAGGGTGTACCTGCAGGTTTCAGTCATGCAGCATACTACACCAGGGTTACCTCAAGGTGCAAAAAAAAGAGTCACGCATCCACTAACAGAGGGTGTACCTCTGCAGGCGTCATCACGCACACCTACAGTGGGTGTCCTGCATGTGTCAGTCACGCAGCCAACTAACGAGGCGAAAGGGTGTACCTCAGGTGTCAGTCACGCATAGGCAACTCACGAGGGTGTCGGATTAAAAACTTGGACACATCAAGGGCCAACCTTAATATATTTATTGAAAATGTCTACAATTGAGGAAATGTTTCCTTCCTTCTTATTATCATGTGTAATACCTAGCAAATTCATGAACAACCTAACATTTGTCTTTGTGGGTCCCCCCGGCCTCCAAGCCACACACCTCCTATCCCTCCCTACTCCAGTAGCTATATCCTGGCGTGTTTGTTTCCTACCCCACCCTTGCTCGCTTTGTTCTCTTTAAGTTCCTAATGCAATCCTATTATAAAAAGTAATATTCATATACTATGCCATTTGTTCTATTCATAAATGCACCTGTGGAATGGGTTTTGATTATGTAGGTAAATTACCAACATACACTTTTTCCACTCTGCCATGTATCGTATTTTTCAGACCATCAGACGCAACCACAGTTTCTTTTTAGAGCCGATAACCAGGAACAAATTTTTTAATAAAAGTTTTTTTTTACATCCATTGGGGCTTAATGCAAGGATTAAATGAATCAATAATCAATTCAGCAGTATATGTCACTAACAGCATACACACACACACAACATCATGACTGGGAGGAGTGGGGCCAGGTGAGAGGCCTGGCAGATTCTCTCCTCTCCCTCGTCTGCCTGTGTCCCTGGAAGCTGCAGTGATTGCGTTCACAACCGGTGTGTCTTAGAGTCCGAAAAATATGGTAGTTTAGTTCTCCATGTCCGGTCTTTTTATTATTTAGCTGTGTTGCATTGTGAATTTTTATAAACCTGTAGCGCTGCAGGCTCACGGATTCCCTTCATGCCCTGTATCTCTACAGAGTCATCCATGACGCCAGGAGGTTAAAGACACACATTTTTCTTTCCATTCTTTGGAGGTCACATTACAAGACCTCCCATACGTTTTTTAATGAGAGATATGCCCTCGCTTTCTCTCTCCCCACTCTGCGGACAGAGCTCTGTGCTTTGACCACATAGCTGGTAGTTAAGGAGGCGTGAACTACGGGCGTCTCCTCCCATCTCCATTTGTTACTGTGATTTGGGCTCAAGCACAGCCCTTGTAGTGGTTCTGTCTTCTTTTCTAACCTTTAGTTTTTATTTAATAACCTTGTATCCTTTCACCCTATTTGCGTTGTGTTTTTAAGACATGCCGTGTTTTACATGAAAACCATGTTCCATTCACACTATATACGATTAACCTATACACATTCTTTTTGTTTTTACTACAGCAGGTTCCTCATGTGTTTTTTTTAATAAACTCCCATCTTGTTGCATTTTTTTTTTTCCCTGTCCCTGCATTTCTTCATAGATTTTTTTCAAAAACGCAAATGCAAAACACAAATGCAAATTGTAATGTGAAAAGTCCATGGGTCATTTTTTGTATATTACAGAAACCAGACTTCGGTGTAGTAGGCTCCCCCCACAACACATTTTGTGGCTTGACCAATCTAGTCTACAGATCCCACCAGATTATTTCCTCCTGCAATGCCTGCCCTGGCCCAACCCTCTAACCCTGTGGATATCCTGGCCAAAAATTTGTTGTTGACTATAATGATTTGTCTCCTTGGTGGCAGAATGTACCGTAGGATTTCGGAATTGAAAATATCTTTTCTATTCTTGGATATCCCTATGGGCAAGGAGATTAGATGTCCATATTGTTAACTCGGTATGCTCCCGTTTAAAAAGTTTAACACTGCGGTTGCATTTTAAATTATCAGCGATATCCCCTATTCACGCGTTCCAGAGATTCCCGTAAACCTTAAAAAGCGGGACCTCTCCCCCACCAGGAATCTATGTTTCTCATGAATGTCAACTTCAGAATGCCTGATAAGAGGGAGTGAAATGCATTGAAAAAAAAAAGCCAACGTAACCTTTAATTGAGGCAATTTTCGGAATACTAATCAAGACACAACCTGTCCATTTTATTCTGATCTGTCCACTTGTCCTGGTATAAAATGGGATATGCAGCACGTCCAACAACCACGTGATTTTTCAGTGAGTTGCCACAACCTTTATACACATGGTGGTTGCAATAATCGCGGGTGGGGCCACTGGGGGGAAGCGTTCACCGTGATGTCTCTATTGGAATTTCCAAGCAGTGCTCACGGAAAAATCACGTGCGGCTGTGACGTTTCGGCCCCGGGTTCTGCATTCTGCCATTAACCAGAAGTGAAGCAGGAATGACCCTGATTACTATTCCGAATTGCTCTTTACAGGTACGTTTTGGGGGTTTTCAACTGGCATTCCTCCCTTATTGATCGGTCCCTTCTAGTGCCATTCATGAAAACATAGATTCCTGGTGGTAGGTCCGCTTTAATGACAGCCATAAGGATGTGTATGTTGTCTGGAGACCCTCCTGATCACATAGAGGACACTTGGACACTCCTTGATGATCATTGAATAGAAAGGCTCCTATTAAAAATCACTATTCTGTACCAGTTATCAAGGTTATAGTTATAGGAGGTGAAACTATATGGACATATACAATATAAATTGCTTTCTTTTATTTATATGTGATCACAAAATGTACTGTAATCTGCTATACATAACACGTTCTGTACAATGCATGCATGATCTGTTTATTGTCTTTCCAGGCTAGCTGTAATTTTGAGCCACATTTAAGAGGAAACGTTTATGTACAATATCAAACGTAAGTGTTTATTTTCTTTCTTTCTATGTATTCTCCTGCGCTGTGATCTGTAGACTCTGTAGTCATTTCCCTCCAGGCTTCATGCATTGTGCAGCTGTTGCTCTGCTGATAAAACTCTGGGATCATTAAATTGATTTAATTTATAATGCGTAAGAAATGTGTTTTAATGTCGGCAAAAAATAAAAAGCCTTTCTGTTGTAGCTGTAGACAGCCAAACCTCTGTTTAATAGAATCAAAAGGTCAGTCGGAGGGAATTGTCATTTCCAGCCAAACTGGAGCAGAAACTATTAAGCAAGAAAGTGTTGGGTAAAGTGGTTGTACATTTAGAACTGCTGTATGTACTTCTGAGATTTCCCTATTCTTTCTGATCTGCGCTCCTTTCATCTTCTGCATCTATTTAATATTACCCCATCACTCATCAGTCTCTAGTCTTCTCTAATTATCGTCCTTTTTTAATTCAGATTTTCCTACATTTATGCTCTATTATCCTTATTGAGTGCTTCCCACCTCCTTCCAAATCCCACTGGATACCATATTGGCTCCACTCGTTCCCTGCCTAGTACCACCATTGCTAATACACATTGCAGCCTCTTCCCTTGTCTATTCTCCTAGGTGGTTAGCTTAAGTTATTTTAGGGTGAGTTAGTTTGGAGCCGCAGGCATCTCTCCGTATCAGCGGACCTACCAATCTTTCTGGGGCCGCCCCTCCGGTGTCATCAATGACGGGGCAGCTCCATTCACTTCCATTTAGGAGACAGCTGTGTTTTTTTCCAGTACATCCCCGGCGTCATAGATGTGAAAAAGGGTGCTGCATGCGCAACCCCCAGAGGGCAATCTAGCTCTTTGGGCTATGACAGATGGCAGTATATGAGAGGAAGACGTTAGTGGATGGTATTGGGTTCTGAGTTTCCCTAAAGTGTTTTCTGATTTGTTTCTAAATTGCTGCCAGAACTACCGACATGAATTTATATTTTCAGCTCTTGGCTTGGGGTGCAGAGTTGCACATGTGGTTCCGTTTTTTCTTCATGTCATGTCTTTTTGGCAGAGCCCATATAACAAATAAGTCACTGCCTCTCTCCAAAACATCAGCTCTATGAGCTGGGCGATTGTTCGGACAACATGGGATGGGATTTTTATAAACTATGTTTGTATGTATATATTTGTCATGTATTGGTATACTTTAGGCT
This sequence comes from Ptychadena robeensis, assembly GCA_036250615.1. Lineage (NCBI taxonomy): Eukaryota > Metazoa > Chordata > Amphibia > Anura > Ptychadenidae > Ptychadena > Ptychadena robeensis. Next base: position 164,149,567 of record CM070033.1, read on the forward strand.
CTTCTTGGTTTTTAGAGTATATTGAAATAGGGGATGGGCAACATATGTGTGGATAATGTCCAGGGTCAGGTTTGTATAGCTGTATGTGATTACTGTATTTTTCGGACTATAAGATGCACTTTTCCCACCCAGAAATGAAGGGGGGGGGGGCCTCTGTCTTATTGCCAGAATGTGAGACCCCCACTGCCACTCGGCCATGGGTGGTTCGCTCCTTGGCTCCCCGTTCAGCTCTCCCAGCTAGAAGATTAGCCGGGGAGCTGGTGGAGCTGTCAGATGAGAGATCTGCCCATGGCCCCCCTCCTCCCGATCAGTGAGGAAGATGGTGTGTGCCCTGATAGTAGTGCTGCTAGTAACATCTAGTGGCGGAATTTGGTATTGCACTAATACTTAAATTTTTTATGGATTTCCTGCTCTAAAACCTGGGTGCAACTTATGGTCAGGTGCGTCTTATAATCTGAAACATACAGTATTACACTGCATCCAAAAAAAAACTTTAGTGAGATCATCCTACGCTAGTCAACACTGGCAACCTGCTCTAATATTTGTCTTCAGCCAAAATTCCGTGATGTGAAACCCAAAATAGACAGGACAACTGAACTCTGAATGATGTGGTATCAGAAAGCGCATTATCCGTCCATGGTATTGCCAGTATTGCAGCTTTTACTTACCCCTCATTGACATAACTTGCCAGGTTTGTACTGTCTGTGGAGGTGGCCATCTTAGTAGTGGCAGGGCATTTCTTTCTCATGACAGAACCTCCAGCAAGAACAGTAACTAACTCCAGATCTTTATGAATAGCAGTCAGAGGCGGTTGTAATTTAAAGTATTTTAGTTTTTTTTCCTGTATTGTGGATCTGTCACTCTCCTGTTTTTGCTTTCAGGGAAGAAGAATGCATGCAGGCTTTTTCTTTGTTCAATGGCCGCTGGTACGCATCCCGGCAGCTTCAGTGTGAATTCTCACCAGTCACCAGATGGAAATCGGCAATATGTGGTAAGAGGTCTCGTTGGGTTTACCAGTCCAGCCAGTTGTCTATCTGGTTGTTGTATGTGGAAATGCTTTTTTTAGCAGCAGAGGATTTGGGGGCTAGTGAAGTTCTTCACTCTAAATGTCCGGGCATCGAAGCACATTTAACCCTTACAATAGGCAGGGCCCAGGTTAGGGCTAACCTAATATTTCCTAGGAGTGCAATGTTGAAGGAAGTGTTCCTGCAGGTTGAGGAACTATATTTTTCAGATCTTTTTTGGGAATCTTGTATTGTTCCTAGAAGACCATGGGTCACCATTGGATACACTATCAGTATGAACCAGTACTTAAATTACGGGTTCATTGTTGCTATTTGAGATGACTGTGTTGCAAATTACATCTGTACTGAAGAGACAATAGACCACATCATTTGCAGAGTCTGATTGTCCAGCTTCTTTGTGACAAAGGGGACGGTTACGTTGAGTTTTGTTACTGATTGTACAATATTCATTTCTGATAGGGTTGTTTGAAAGGCAGAAATGCCCTCGAGGAAAGCACTGCAATTTCCTGCACGTCTTCAAGAACCCGAATAATGAATTTTGGGAGGCCGATCGTGATCTTAAGCTTTCACCAGACAGGAATTACCCCAGCGAACGTTGGGAACGGTCGAGTCGATATAGTGACCGCGGATTCTCCAGGAGATACTACAATCACAGCCCAGAAAACAGAAGAAATGGGGACTCGAGCAGAAAGACGAGCAGCCACAACAAAAATAAGAAAAAGAATCGCTCTCATAGGTCAAGAAGCAAAGAAAAGAAGTCACACCGAAAGGGCAAAAAGAAGCGCAAGCACAAAAGTCGAAGTCTATCGCGGTCTAGAAGCCCCATCAAAAGATCCAGAAGCCGATCTAGATCTAAAAGCCGAGGCAAAAAGAGCAAGAGCCATTCTAGATCCAGGAGCCGAGGAAGAATAAGCAAGAGTCATTCTAGATCCCAGAGTCGAGGCAGGAGGATCAAGAGCCGTTCAAGGTCACTGAGCCAAGACAGGATTAGCAAGAGTCGTTCTAGATCCAAGAGCAGAGGGAAGAAGAGCAAAAACAGTTCAAGGTCCAAAAACCGAGGCAGAAAGAGCAGGAACAGTTCTAGATCAAAAAGTCAAGGCAAGAATAGCAAGAGCCGTTCAAGATCGAAGAGCAGAAGCCGGAATAATAGGAGTCGTTCTAGATCCAAGAGCAGAGGGAAGAACAGGAGCCATTCTAGATCCAAGAGCAAAGGGAAGAACAGGAGCCGTTCTAGATCCAAGAGCAAAGGGAAGAACAGGAGCCGTTCTAGATCCAAGAGCAAAGGGAAGAACAGGAGCCATTCAAGATCCGAGAGCAGAAGCCGGAAGAGCAAGAGCCGATCTAGATCGGAGAGCCAAAGTAGGAGAAGCAAGAGTCGTTCCAGATCCAGAACTAAAGAGAGAACCCCACAAAGCCCAGATACATAAATCAAAATCTGTCAAGGTATGTCAATTGCAAAAGTAATATAAAGAAATGCTTTTCCTTTATTCCGTTGAGACTAAACAGGATATGACAGGGCATCTTATCAGTTATGCATGATTTGTGACAAAAAAAAGTGGCCCCATTATCATCAGGTAGTATGCAGTCGTAGGGCTGGAGTTGGAGGTGTGCAGTCGTAGGGCTGGAGGCGGGCGGTTGTAGGGCTGGAGTTGGAGGTGTGCAGTCGTAGGGCTG
>CM070033.1:164170985-164232720 GCA_036250615.1 Ptychadena robeensis
TGCTGAGGGCCGCACTTGTGGCCCTCCACATCAACTCAGTTGGGCACCACTGCCCTAAATGGTCATTCTGGATAAGGGTTTTCAATGCTGGAAACATATCTCTGCCTTCCAAGATTGTGGAAATAGGCAGCAATGTCTCCCTTCCCAAGTATCTCTGCGCCTGGCAGAATGGTGATTCCATCATCAGAGGGTTAGAGAAGCACTATGCAACCAAGATTTAATAGGTAAGGTTTTATTTTCACAGATTGTGCATATATTGGGTGTCTGGCTGCGAGTATAAATACCTGTTTTTCTGCACACAAAGCACATGTTTGTGCATTTATTGGGAGCATCATTTAGGACTTTACTGTGTTGGTCATTAGCTCATAATGTCTCCACAAGCACAACATTTAGGACACACTTGGGAGGACTCAGTCACCAACATTTAGCATGTTTTCATGGCGTATTATTACCTTGTACTTATATAGCGCCGACATATAAGAGCGTATATAGTCATATCACTAGCTGCCTCTCAGAGGAGCTCACAATCTAATGTCCCTACCATAGTCATGTAACTGTAACACAGTCATAGGTCACATGTAACTAACATAGGAGAATCTTTATTCAGGGAAGCCAATTAACCTAATGCCTGTCTTTGGAGTGTGGGAGGAAACCGGAGTACCGGGAAGAAACCCACGCAGACACGGGGAGAACATACAAACTCCTTGCAGATAGTGCCCAGGCCAGGATTTGAACCTAGGACTTGCACTGCATGGTCAGAGTGCTAACCACCTGAGCCACCGTGCTGCCCCTAATGTATGAGATTTATAGGTGCCAGTAAGATGCAGCAAAAAGGGTGTCCATGCCAATTAGCGTTTCCATTGCATAGAATACATGTCAATGTTGAATTCGTTATCTTGTGAATTTTGACACTATTCTGCTTCAGTTGCAAACTCTACCGCTCCCCCATCCTCCCCATCAAGAAGCAGATAAAAAGCACCAACTTGACATCACATTTCTAGCAGAAGATACCATTTCCTAAATGTCTAGTGACTGGCGCCCTCCATGTAATATTCTACTGTTGAAGACGGAAGGAAGCTCAGGCTCTTTGTAAAGAGATTTCATATGGCAGAAGGTGTCAGCGGCTTGACTGAATAGAAGTACGCTGTGATAGCATTAGGAAAGAACCTTGTGTAAATTTGTGATTGCCACACAGGAAATGTCTGCATTTGCTTTCACTCTCCGCCAGTTAAATCTGCTAAGTTGACATTAATTGAAATTGAATGCAGAGATGGCAGAATATGACATTTAACAATAAGCTGACAGATCAGCTCCTGCAAACTGTATAACTAAACTGAATCAGCCAAAAATAAAAAAATATAATAAAAGTGGCACCCTAAGTACATGTAAGAGAATCCTCCTCTTCTCTATACATCCTACACAACCAATTTAGTATTTTAATGTTAAGAAATCTCAATTCATATTCATCCTCCAGCCAACAAATATTTTTTAAAACTAAAAAATATTAAAATTTCTCTTCTTGTATCTATGACAACCGTATATTTTGTATAAAAACTTTCCAGTTTACAAGCCCCCTAGTCATGGCACACACTGCGTTCCTCTTTTCGATTGCGTCAATGACAAGCATTCCATGAAATAACACCTTTGGCACCATAGGACTCCAGCAATCATGGAGTTAAGTTTCCTCTTACTATCCTACACTGAACCTGAGAGCAGGTAAATGTTGGTAGAGATCTGCACAGACATTTCGCTGTTCACAACTACAAAAATGTTTACATTACATAATAATACAGATGTGTTTGTGCTTGTGTGTCTTATATCAGTGGTTTACAACTATTACAACTTGTCCAAGACAAGGCAGGCTGTCCAGCTCCTACTTGTATTTAAATAAATTTTCCTGGATGTGATTTATATCACAACACCACCACCCTGCAGTAACGTTCTCTCACTCCTAACTTCCATGCAGGTGTGGGGATAATACCATTTTCAGGGGCTTTGTAATTAATGGCTTGTTCCCACTATCGCTATATGTGGCGCAACACGATTTCAAATCGTGCATGACAATCGCAGGTGGTCACATCCATTCATTTGCATGGGCTTATCCTTACATGCAAACGGCCATGGCCACCTGCGATCTGAATTTTGGCTCCCATTCATTCTCTATGGGCGTGATCAGAGGCGATCTTGCTTACCCATAATGCATTTCTAGTGGCCATGTTCATTCTTATAAATGCATACAAATAGTAGTGACATTCTAGAGTTAAGAGTCCCCTTTAATGATGTTCTTTGACCTATAGCATGCCAGCCAATAAGAGGATTAGCAGTAAAAGCCCATAGGCTTAAAGTTTTAATCCTGAAGATCACATGTTCTCTAGAATGTAAACATTTCTGTGTAACCGGCTATGGAGGAATGAGCATGAGAAATAAAAAAATGTTTTTTTTTTCCCATTTACAGCATATAGGATTAGAATATATAAAGGTTTAATCATAGTTAAAGCTGTTCTAGTTTGGCCCTAGTTAGTATTATTTATAATTTATAATGTTAAGCAGGGTACAGACGCTAACATATGGGCCAAATCGATGGCCGTTTCGAGCACCGTGCGCGCTCACGGCAATCTGTCTGGCCCATATAATATCAAACAAATTAATCCCGCTCGAAAACAGCCATATTGGACATGACTGTAAATACGGCCGAAGTCCGATGCTTTGCATAGAGACCGCGGGTCTCTAGGCAAAGCTATGGCTGAGGCTCCACCGATATCTGACAGCAGCACGAAAACGTCATCACGCTGCTGCAGGGTACATCGGATGGCTCTAATATCGAGCAGTCTGCTTTAATGGCAGAAATAAAAGGCTTTTAAGCCCCCCATACACCTTTTAATTTGCATTAGATCTACCACAACTATGTAGTGCCGGGTCCTCCCTGATAGAATACATAGTGATTGGAAGGTTTAGAAAGGTCCTCATATTACATGGTTTTTGTATGGTAAGATTGCAAGGTGTATGAGGGGCCTTTACTTATTTGTTCTGCAAAAACAGGAGATAATTAAATAAACCACATTCTTTAACATTTCTTTCTTTGACATGTGCCAACAAAAACACTACAGAGAAGAATGAGACAATATAGTACATAGCAGGGGCTGGGCAATCACAACAGGATGTGTAACCAAACATTGTGGTTTGCTGTTCCATCAGGGGAACTGGTTACAGAAACATTTTCTGATTGAGCAAAACCAAGTTCTTGTGAGTAACATACACCTTCCTGGCTGTTGTGAAACCTTGCAATGACTTAATATTCACAATACATAATGAATTCATCCAATGCAAACTTCACATTGTGCTTGTGGTGAATCTAATGAAGGGCTGTATCTTCAGCACACACCGGTAGATCTACCTTTTTTTAATACCGGAATTCCCTAAAGAGCAATTCCAATGTAATGTAATCATGTCAGGAGCATTCTCGTGTGAGGCCTGGGTGGCTTCAAGGCTCCTGAGTAGTAATGAGCAGCATAGGCAACATTAAAATTCACAATATTTCGCAAATATTTCTACTAATATTTGATATTCGTACGTTTGGCCATGCATTGCGATAATATATTTGCACTGCGATTATCTTTAAACTGAATGGTCACGTGGGTTATTTATTATTGCATTGGGATTATTACAATGCATGGCCATAAGCTTGCCAGTGCACAATATCTCGAATATTCAAAATTGTTAATATCCACAAATATTGAAGCTCAACACTACTCCTGAGGTATCCCCAAGAGGTCCTGGGCTCACAGGAAATGGGATAAAATGTTCTCCCTGAAGGGACTCTGCTGGGAAGGTAAGTACTTTAGGGAAAGGTGCTTATTTTAACCTCCATGTAGGTACAACGTGGTACAGGCAATCAAGGCAGACTGCACAGTACTCCCTGTGCTGGTATTCCCTGCCCTCCCTCCTACCGCCTACAAATCACACGCATCATTGATGAGGATGGCAATGTGGGGCAGAAACTGACACTGCCTTCTTAACATGGAGGTCAATGACACCACCCCCGAACTCTTCGGTGTCATATAAGAGATCAGCAAGTCCATTGCAGGGATAGGGGAGTATCCCCAAACCCAGCTTGGGTTGAGTTTGTTTTGTTAACACCGATTCCGTGTTACAAGGTATCAGGTGGGAATGGGGAGCAGTTGTGTGATCTTTCTCTGGTCTTGCTCTGCATAAAGTTGGCCTGGGTTATAAGGATTCCCCCACTTTGAAGTCGAGTTGCAGCATAGTGGCCAAGACCATTCAATGTTATAACAAGGTCAGTGTCATATCCAGAGGCTGTCTTTTGATAAATATATTTACAAGTTCTACACATTGCTGCAGAGGTTGAAGGGGTGAGGGGTCAGCCTGTCAGTAATCAGACCATACACCTCCACACTGCATCAAATTGGTCTACATGGCTGTCATCCAGAAGGAATCATCTAATAAAGATGATGCACAAGAAAGCTGGCAAGCAGTTTGGTGAAGACAAGCCAACTAAGGACATGGATTACTGTACAATAAACATATATTTTGTTTAAATTACCTCAAATGGCTTGTGTGGCAGCAACCAGATGAGGGTGCAAAGACAAGTGTGTGTTGCCTACTAGGCAAGAATGTGGTGGGAGTATCATAGTTTGGGCTTGCTGGAACTGGGAAGCTACAGAGAGAACCATGAATCCCAAGATGTACTGTGACATACTAAAAGGAGAACATGATCTTCTTCCTTAGAAACAGGGCATCAGGCAGTATTCCAATAAGCTAACCACCCCAAACACACCTCCAAGACAACCACTGCCTTTCTAAAGGGGAAAGGTGCCGGACTGGCCAAACATTTGGACAGAGTGTCAAACGTTTTCAATAATGGTAAAACTTGCAACTTTTAGGTTTAGGATGTTACAATTGGGGGAAAGAAGAGAAGAAGTTATTAAGTAGGAACCCCATGCTCTGCTGTAAATCTACAACTGGTGGGGTCATTAGGATGAGGGTATAATCAGAAACGTTATAATTGCTTTTTTCTGTCTCAGTTAATTTGGTACCCACTCTGAAGATTATTGTCAGTTTAAATTAAAAAGGGTTAATTAATGTCATGGTACAAAAAGATACTATATCTAGAAATGATTTTTTTGCGGTTTAAGCTTAACTTGTTTCAAATTTAGTTTTAGCTTTGAACAAAGAACAGCTATTTTCTAACAGCTGAATGCTTGAAGGGGAAATCTGATATCAGCCAAAGTCAATGAGGTGCAATATACTCAATGGGAACGCTTGGTTGCATCATTGTTTAGATCACTATTGAGAAGACTTCCTCTTGTCACTGTACCTTGGAAACCTAATTGCTGAGCTTAAACAGGTTTTTTCAAATGTACATACATATAGGCAGGAAGTGGGTAATGATAGGCAAAAGGGATAAATACAGCAGAATCACGCTAAGGGTAAAAACAAACATTCGTTATTTAGGAAATTACATATCGTTTAGTTACTATGAACAACTAAAGGCTGTTGTATAAGAGCATAAACAAGTTTCAAATCAATACTATTCGGGGCTTCATATGTAAACAAAAAACGTCCTTTCCATTTCCTGACTGAGCTAAATCCCTCTTTATTTGTATCTCTCATGCGCCCCTTTAAGACACTGTAGCTCACAGTGGACCTACTGCTACTAAGATAACAGTGAGCAGGGCTGGGTGTGACTGACTGACAAGCGTCTAAATAAAAAGTCATAATGCTGATAGCAACTCCCTCTACAGCAGTGATTCTCAACCTTTTGAGACCCGCGACCCAAACAGAGCAAAAACATGAAGGATGTGCAGGGCTGAAACACACTGTATATTGTAGTAGAGACACTGCTAACCCACAGACTAACTTATGGAGACTAACTTTACACTGGAAGACCACCCTGCCACATGCTATTCACATATGCATATTCACTCTGGAGGTGGGGTGAGTCTGCGGATGTCACAGCGTTTAATATATTCATTGATCTTGTAATTTGAATGTGGAATGAGTCATTACACACATGAAATTGCAAGTGCAGTGAATATATTAACTGTTGTCTGCAGTCTCTATGGAGATGGAACATGCAGTAAATGCCTAGTGCGATTTTCTTTTTTTGCACCAGGTCTTCAATTGATGTGTGCATTCATACATTGCAGGCTTCAATAATAATAAAAATAATACATATATATTTTTACACACACATTTAAAGCCCCCCATACACCTTCAGATTCCTCCATACAATTTCCATCAGATCTACCAACAACTATGTAGTATAGTGATCTCCCTGATAGAATACATAGTGATTGGAAGGTATATATCACTGCTATGTAGTGCCGGGTCCTCCCTGATAGAGTACATAGTGATTGGAAGGTATATATCACTGCTATGTAGTGCCGGGTCCTCCCTGATAGAATACACAGTGATTGGAAGGTGTAGAAAGGTCCTCATATTACATGGTTTTGGTAGAAGAAAAGTTGATTGTACAGAAATTGCATGGTAATTGTATGTGGTGTATGGGGGGCTTAAGAGGGAGTCAATGGTTCCACAATATACTATTTAATAATTTTCATAGATTCTCACATGAAATATTTATATTAGAATATATGTAAAACAGACTCCGTTATAATAAGCCCCACACAACAGCTAGAACATTTAATTGGCTGCTAAGGGGCCCAGGCTCCATACCTGACCACAATAATAATGAATCTGCTATTAAAACAGCCAATCTCGAAAAACAGTTCCCTGGAGCTGGCGGTAGCGGCAACTAACTGTCAATATCTGTTAACGGTAAGTAAGGTGCTTCATAGATGTGGAAGGTGAATACAGACTCTTTCATTGCTCCTGATCTAAAATTCTTTCACGCTCACCGACTCCCGCATCTGGCCTGTAATTTAATTTACCATGTATTCCTCTCTATAGGGTGCTGCAACATACTGACTTATTAAAAGAGGTCTGGCTGGGAAATAGAGTAATAGGTAAAATAAATCACTATTAATTCTTTGATCTGATCAGAGGCGGCGATGAAAGCCATCCAGTGAAGGCGGCCACATGACCAGTAATGTTCCTGTTTGATTTCTCTAGTCATTGTACAATCTATCACAGCATTATGCATTCAGGTTTGCTCGGTGAGGCAAAGAGCAATGATAAAGTACACAGCGTGCGGCTGCAAAAGACCACAATTTCACATTTTATACAGAAAATCAGTATAAGGAACCGAGAGACATACAGAGGTGCCGCTGGTGGACTTCTAAAAATGCCAACATGCCTGGCTGCTGTTCATATAATGGATACCAAAATGTGAAATAGAGCCAGAACTCTGGTGGTCTGTACAGGTTTCCTGTGCAAGAAATGGTCTCATGCCATTATAGTGCCATGGTGGTGTAGTGGTCATTTCACGGAAGAGAAATGTCATGTCACTCCTCCACTTCATCATTACACCTGTCTGCTAATAGTTATTGTGGTGATCCCACACAACAGTAACCATACTAAATCTAGTACCTAGAACCAAATCCGGAACCCAAATCTAGTATTACTACCAAATCCTGAACACAAATCTAGTACTAGTACCAAATCCTGAACCCAAATCTAGTACAAGTACCAAATCCTAATCGCACATCTAGCTGCTAGTTCCAAATCCTGAACCCAAATCTAGTACCACATTCCAATTCTACATCTAGTACCTAGTACCAAATCCCAAATCTAGTACTATTACCAAATCCTTATCCCACATCTAGCTCCTAGTACCAAATCCAAAATCGAGCACTCGTACCATATCCTGGACAAACTTAGCACCAGCAGGGGCGGTCCTAGGGAGATCGGCACCCCCTCTGATGGCCGGGGGGGTTTATTAGACTAAATTCTTTTACAGAAAAATTTTCAATGCCCGACCCCCCTCCTGGCATGGGCAAGCACCCGGGTTGCCCATGCCTAAAATTGCCATTGAGTGCTAGTACCAAATTTTGTTCCTAGTACCAAACCCTGAACCCAAGTCTAGTACTACCACCAAACACAGAACCCAAATATACCAACATCTAATCTAGTACTAGTACCAAATCCTAAACTCAACATCCCTTGTCTTGCACATCTGTGTCTACAGATTTATTTTTTGGATTCAAAGGAACCTGAACCAGGAGGATATGTGAGATGATTTTTTTGCCATGTGGTTCTTTCAAGCTTCCTGTTCCTGTTGTGTTGTTACCCTATTTGCAATGGTCTCTGCCGATGATTTATTTTGCCATCTAATTAGGGGAATTGCGCTCAATGTTCTGTGCTGAAAGGAGGAAGATCTCCCATTTTTGATTACACTTCCATAATTTGGGGTTTTATATATACTTTCCAACGTGTCTGTGTGGTAAGAGATTGAGATCTGGCTCGGAGTATGTCCTTATAGATAAATATAACTTTTTTCTGAAATGATTATCTGGTTTCTAGAAACATTCTTTTAACCAGATTTATTTATATGTTTACTGTTGATACCAAGGGCATTCCCAGAATAAACATAATAAAGAATGTGATATATATATATCATCTTCACTGCTGTGTCTATAATTGAAGTTGGAAGTGATGCTGGTATTTATTATTGTCAGTGTTGTCGGTTTTATCTCAGTCAGTGGTATCGTTTATTTATATCAGTGAAATTGTTGTTATATATATAAAGCTGGCCATAGATGCTTAGATTTTCCAGATCGATTGGTTTTGCGATCAGGACAAGAGTTTCTTCGATCATAGGTCATACATAGATTGAAAAGTGCACCATTTTCGGGATGCGATTTATGTGCCTAATGGATCGTTGACGTAACTAAAGATCGGCTACACCAAAAAGATGAGAAATGATGGAAGTGGCATAAGGCCTGCATGAGTCGATCTATAAGTCTCTACCCTCTTTCCCTGAAAATAAGGCGCCCTTTCATTTATGCCTCACACTGAAATATAAGGCATCCCCCCAAAAATAATGCACCTCTTGAAGATTCAGTACTGTAACTCTGGACAGGGGGGATCAGAGGGGGCAATCAAAACGACACAGGAGGATCAGAAGGGGTTACCAAAATGGTAATCCCCCCTCTGAGTCTCCTGTGCCATTTTGATTCCCCCCTCTAATCCCCCCTGTGTCATTCTAAATGATCCCCCACCCCGATACCCCAGTGTCCTATTCTTCTTTATGGAAAAATAAGACATCTCCCGAAAATAAGACATAGGGCATGTTTGGGAGCAAAAATTAATATAATACACTGTCTTATTTTTGGGAAAATGCTGTAATAACGTCCTTCGATTAACGATAGATTGTCTAAAAACTACAGACATGTCCGATCCCTGCCCGATTGATTTTTCAAGACATCTATGGCCAGCTTAATACATAGCATACATTTAAGTTACTCTGTTGGCAAATACTTTGATTCTTGCTTTTTGATCTGGAGTGCTGACCTCACTTCTCATCAGTTTCAGGTCAATGCCTCTGCAGATGTAATTTTACACTACAGAAAACCTTGTTATATACAATATGACAGCACATGACAGCAGGAATATAAGGTGAAGGTGGGTACACACCATTATATTTTTCTATTTGTCTTTAAAAAAAGATGTAAAGTTGATGATCTGAAAATCGTTTTTTGGATCAAAATCAAACAGAAAATGAATCGAGCAGCGATCGGCCCTGTTGCTAAATTTCAGTGGATCATTCAAGTATCTGCCAGGTTTCTAAGTATTTGTATGGATTTGTTTCTGATGATACTTTGGAACATGCACACAGGGCTAAGGAAAGCAATAGATCAGTTTTGAATCCATCACATTTTGTGATGATAAAACAATCCAAATATAATACAATAGATTTTAATATGATCATATTTTGAAGTTAATAAGTTTAAACAAAAAAGCTAACTGTGTATGCCCAGCTAAAACTTTTTCAAAAACATGATTTGTATTTAAAATGACACAACCTCTGACAATAATTATAATGATAAACAGCCATGCTCTCTCTGACCCTGTTATAGTGACATTGCCAGCAGTCCTCCCTCTGCTTCTTTCTCTATAAAACCTGACAATGCCCAATATGTTTGGGTATGAAGGAGCATGCAATCTTCTCCAATAATTAAGCCCATAAACTGCCCCATGACAATGAGTGATGTTGGTGATCCCTAAAGTCAATGTATAGGAATGGTGAGCGTGTCCTGTGAGGATATGTTGTCCATGATGTATGTTAGGAGATTTCACTAAAATCAATGATGGCTCTCAGATGTACAGGGAGCATTTGTATTCCACATAAATGGGCTTATCACACTGATCAATACTTCTAGTGCTCTAATTTAGGCTTAATACACATAAAAGCCATGTGACTGTAAGGAAAAGCAGTCAGGGGATTTGAATGTATGGGGCCGATTTAAATCCAAGTATGACGTGCTCTCATTGGAAGGTGATGTGTATCTACCAAAGTACACCTGTCATGAGGAAAATAGGCTACTTAATGCTCTGATATCTTCACATATAAGGGGAAAAGCCATCCCTATGCTTTCCACACCTAATTCATAATTCAAAAAGGTAACTTACGGCAACAATTTGAAGCAACCTATGAGGATAGAACTATGGGAGCCGGTAATGCTTAGGTTATGTACATACTGCCACAATTCCAATCGAGGCAGGGAGACCACGGGAGATTGCTAGCACCCAAAGCGTGATCAGGTTTCCTGCCTGATCACGCCCAGAGATTGAATGGGCCTGGTTTTAAATGAATGGATGGAGACACGATAACCCGCATTCTAGATTGCGGACCACACAGCTGTCGACCGCAGATGTTGGGATGAGCTCTTTCAGATACGTGGTCCCATTTTCCACTCCACTCATCCAAGTGGAAACAAGCCTTTACACTTTTTAAAAGGTGTAGGCTACAGGGTTGTCATTTTAATCTTTCCCTAAGTCTCTGCCATGATTTCCTGTTCTGTATACCAACATGCAGTAAAGTTGTGGTGCCATTCAATGTTCCCTTCATCCCATCTATGTAGCTGCCATCGAATGTGAACCCATAGCAGGGGCACTGAATTCCTAAAGTGTGATCTGTGTTGTTTTTGGTCTGCTGTGATTGGTTTGTACCCTTTTATGACGCAATGAATGTTTACATATTGCAATGGACCACTTTAGTGTTGGGACCCTAAAAATGAGTCCATCTGTGTAGGTCATATGGCTTCTCTTAACACACAATCCTTACAAAACATCTGTTTATGGACTGTTATAGCCCAAAACATTTTCGGGCAATGTATCCTAGTTTACTTTTATTTATTTTTTCTTATTGTTTGGGTTACATTTTTTATTATTTTTAGAATTTACCATCACAGGATTGTAAATGAACCGTGAAAAAAGACGACATGTTGGATTTATTTTTTATTGTAATATATATATATACTGTATATCTAGTTTCTTTTTATTCATGCTAGGTTATTCATTATTTTTCTATTTTGTCACCATAGGAATGTAAATGTAATATTAAAATGAATACTCAATTTCACCAATGAGATGAAATTAAACTAGTATATCTCATTAAATATTATAAACTGCGGTGTCTCCCTGATATATCTCCTAATCACACAGCCTATGCACACGATACTCTAATATACCGCCTCTAATACTGGGAGCTTGGGTTTAATGGATATCGGCACCAGAGAGGCTTGAATATTGTGATTCTGAAATTACTGCTGATTTCTCCTACAAATCACTAGTTGTTGTCATATATTTGGCGGCTCCCATTCCAAATTTATTTGTGATATAGGAAAGCCACTGGAGCTTCCGATTATCCGGATTGTGAAACTGAAAGCTTCAATTACTTATTTTGCTTCATCTGAGTGACCCATTCGCATTCAGACCTGCCCTGGAAGGTTGTCTAAAAACGGATTTTGCTTTTAGGGGGAGCAGCTAAGGAAGTTTCAGAAAGCTGGAACTCCCACCCTGCATGCGAGGAGCTCTTTGGCATATGGCCTCAGATAACTTATCTGCTTAGAGAAATACAGACCAGTATGGCTGCCTGACATTGTGACTTCAATATTCTAAAGGTAGCCATACACAGGCAGAGTTTTAGCCGATTTTTCAGCCGATCGACTGGCGTGCACGTTCCCGCTAATAGGCCGGTCGAAAATACGGTGCGCCTACCTGGCGATAAAATCCACCGGATGTAGGATCGCACAGTAATCCAACATGTTGGTAGATTCCCATCCGATCCCATTACTTTGGATGAGGATGGCAGACACAAAGGGTGCCAGCCAATCCTCTGAGGGGCCGGCTGCAGCGTGATTACATCATCATGCTGCAGTCTGTCCCTCAAGAAACAAGGGAGAAATGAAGCGTGTATGGCTAGCTTTAAATAAAAGTAAATCACAATTAGGTCCCACTTTCTGATGTGTCACAATTGTTTCAGGTCATTGACTTAGTGGGGTCAAAGGATCAGCATGACTGCCAGGCAAACTTTTTTTACAGGTGACAGGCATGTTTTCTCTGAATGCGAGTTTCCTCAAGGTCCGTTTACACTAATTTTTAATGGCATGGAAATAATACAGCTGCACTGCAGCAATACTACAATACACAGGAACCCATAAAGAGCATTGCTGTGTATTCAGCAGAAGAGATCTCCTCGGTGCTGGGGCCCATTCATAATACATGGGCTGCGGTAATGCAGGACAATACAAAAGTCCTTTAAGTGACATGTACCACTGTGGTCAGAGGGCTAACTGTGAAAGGTATTGTTGAATATTACACAGTATTTTCATTGCTTGTACTCAGCAGATGTTAGAGCTGTGACATTTATAGTGTGCGTCTTTTTAATGTACACAAAACATACATTTTATGCATTATACTGCTGTGTTGATTGGTTTCACATTCTTAATATATGTGCTTTGTAACATCATCTCTCACATTAGAATTATGTAAACAAAAGGAGAGGATCACAATAATTTTAGCTGTAATAAAATGCAAAATACATCACAAGGACTTAGACTTTAAGCTCAACAAAAATGATAATAAAGTCTTATAACACAATAAACATCAACACAACTTCATTTACAACATTGACATCCTAATATCTTAACAGAAAATGTCACATTTATGAGAAATCTGGAACATGAGGAATGATTCAAGGAAACACATACATAAAGAACGAATAACTGAACCATAAGCGGATAATTACTCCTTTAGGCAAGTTGGGAACTTTCACCATTTCAGGACCATGTTCTGCCATGCTGAATCCCACTGACAGTCCTCAGATACTCTGCATGCATGAAGAGTGCAGCCATTTAATACACTGGCACATTAAAGTATTCATGACGGGGCTACAAAAGAAATGTAAGTTGAAACATAAGCCCCTGGCTGATTTATACATGGGGGTGGATTTATGAAGAGTTGTACACAGATTGTGTTTTTATTTCGGAAAATGAGCTTGTAGACTAATATTATACATCACATAGCTTATAATATGAATGAAGATGTAGAAATATATGTTTATATGTGTATATAATCTTAAAAACACCATGAAAAACTCTTTGGTTGCTATGGAAATTACAATTACCATGCAAACCAAAGTATAAAAGTCTGTAAATGGCTCATAATGGCCATAAAAATAAAGAATCAGGGAAACCGTCACTAAATCCGCATTGTACAACTCTTTGTGAATCCCCCCTATACACAGAGAAACCATTGGGTAACAGGAATCATCAGCAGCTGATGGACAAACCAGCCGAATACTGAATTTCAGAGGAGGGTTAATTTCATTCAATTGATTGAACGTTAAAAGGGTTGGTTAACGATGTTATTATGATTTCATAATGCTCTGCTTTTCACAGAGGTGATATAAATGAACATTATTTTCTCCTTTATATGCTTTGGCTTGGCTTTTATATTTGGACTATTAGCTCAGTAAAAAAAAATGACAGGCAAAATGAGATGGCAAAGATGGACAAGTGTAAAATAATACAAGGCCCGACGTGTGAATGGATCAAAAGCCGCGCTGCTTAGATTAACCTGATAACTGTTAACTGTAGAACCTGATACTGCTCACAGCTATTGAGACTACTCCTTGCCTGGTTATCACATTAGTCTAATGGCTTTATGAATTTAGAACAAGCTTGTATATAAGGAACTATGACTTTGGTCTGCCTTCTGATGTACGCTTGCTTTAGCTGAATGGTTAGGGGGTATTGAAGTTGTCTAGCACAGCTATGGGTAAACTACGGCCTGCAGGCCATACCAGGCCCGTTTAGTCATTTAATCCGGCCCTTTGTCACCTTGATGTCAAGAATATTTGGCCCTTCTCTACTCATTCCCTGAAATGGATAGTGGGTATAAGACCTAGAAGATGATTTTATGGTGTTCTTCTAGATGTTGCGGTTTGCACATGTCTGTAACAGAATGTTTAAATTTACTATCCAAAGCCTTTTTAAAAATTTTCAACCTCCTTGTCGGTTTTTTTCCCCTAAAGCAGTAAAAAGAATTTATCAATTTATCAATATGATCTGATTAAATTTCCCATCCAGGCTGAAAGGACTTGTGAACTGGCGGCCAAAACATGTTGTTTTTCCCCTCTGTCTAATTTAAATTGTGGCCCACTCACATTGGAGGAGAAGAGCAGGGTGTGGTGTCATGATAGGTCTTCATTGTTGTCCAGGACTTCAGTGTAGAAAAAAACCCTCAACCCACCTGCAAAAGGTCAAACCCTAGGTTTTGTAATTAAGCAGTGGTTGACATCAATCTCAGCGAGATCTTCATGTGTTTCAATGGGAAATTCACTAGAGTAGCGATTGTACAGTTTATGATAATTGGGCTCTGGTGGACTTCAAGTGAAGCCGGTCCCACTCCAGTCAATCAGAAATACCTTCTGGAGGGAGAATATGTTTATCATGAGCCTCTACTAAATAGTTTTATATCTGTACCATCTGTGCAGATGTTCGAAATGCTCAGTTTTATTATAATGGAGCCCATATACTGCTATTTTGTTTTATCGTGCATGCGGTAATATCCATTTTCTGGAATATAAAGGGTACAGACCCAAGCAGTCTGAGTATAATAGACCCCCTCTGAGTGAGGTTATAAAGAATAATGGAATGCAGAGACCATCTTAGAAAAGTTGAAAGTCATCTTATTAACATAACAAACCAAGCCAGATATCGGCTTCCTGTTTAACAAGAAATATAAAGGTTATTGCTTTGTCCTGCTGAACGGACTATTGCAGTATCTGCATCCAATATGTTACCAACAGAAGAGACATATCTTTTATGTTCTGGGTATTAATCCTATAGCATTACATTCCATATGGTATAGTCTAACTCAGTAGTAGATGATGATATTATTGAACAGTAAAAAGTGAAACATGACTATCTGTGTACAGTGCTCACATATTTAACAAAGGCTCCTAAATTCTGTTTTCCATAGATCTATGTTTTCTCTTCCTGGAAGCGAGTCCTGCAAGACAGCGCCGTAAAACCCCGGAATTCCATTATCATAATAATAACAGATCTTCTAATGCTGCGGCTTCTGGAAAATGATCTGCGTGAGTGATAATAGCCAGTTTACACCCTGCATAATGCATTAGAAGAGGCATCATTAATTTAAGGAGAAAGGAGTGGGCTCAGACAATACTCAGACGGTGCAGACAGCTAAGGAGTAGAAGCGATTCATCTTCAGCTCGTTCCTCCCCTCTGCAAGGTTACCACGTACCATACCAACCTTGTGTCATTCCATTCTCACCTTAATTCAGGCAGCTACTTACCTTTCTCAAATATACTGCCAATTATGTTGGTTCTTTGTGCACTCAGAAGCACAGCTACATATCCAACGGCACGGGATAATCGCCATGCAGCACCATCCACTACACACCAGTAGCAGCTGTTATTCTGAATTATGAAACATTTCTGTAAAGGGCAGCTCTCATAATGTAAAGCTTTAGCTGAAAATGTTCTGGCTGTAAGCTGTGCTTTACTTTCTTATATTTAGGACAAATAAGCCTAAAAAATTATGTTACCAAGGTTACTGCTGAATAAAACACCTATCTACACCTGTAAATATCAATGTGCACATTGCCAAACTTCTCTAGGCTAGACATTCTGCCCACTGTATTTACATTTGTTATAAAATAATATTGTCTTATTTATTAGAATATAGAGAAATAAGGCTGATACTAAATGTCCTCTTCCAACTCACTGAGCTATTACTGCTGTGATTTTAATCTGTTGCTGTGAATTTATAATGTGACTTCTCTTATATGTAAATAGCTGTGTAATAGCTGGGTGAGTTGAGGCTATTTAGATAAATTTGGATTGCATTGCAATAAATGATGATGCAACGCAGGCTCATCTCTCCTCCCATATGTAAAGCCCCTTTGTGCGATTTCTGTAAGACACACCAGCAGAAACACTCCTGCGGACGCTGGCCTGGTTTGTTACCCATGTACACCCAGCAGTTTTCAGTGCGCTTGTGTCTCCCATACAAATGTACGAGAGATGCTTACGCTGCGCCTGAAAAAATGAATGCAGCAGGGCGTTTTCAATAACACACGCCATTGGGCATTACCAGAAAGGCAAGTGCGGGGCTAGTGTGAAAAGGTACACAGGTTTCCCAGCAGCACAACTAGTCTGAACGAGCCCTAAATAGGTGTTCATGGGTAAGTTGTAAGTGCCAGATTGTAAAATGTGTCTCTCCATAAGTTGGTCAGAAGGTTTAGAGAACTGCTGAGGGTTCTGCTAGTATATAGACATATGCTATAGTTTCACTCTACTTGAACTAAGACCCTTCCTCCTGGTACTAGTGAGTACAGTAAAGCCTTGTCTCCTGGCACTGGCATTTTGGCTTGGCTGGAGGAATAAAGAATGAATACTGAATGGCCCAGCCCTGCACACTTTGCCACAACATGCTGTATTTTTATGTTATATGTGAGTGGCTGTGACATATCATTTTCTTAAAACATATAGTGTTCCAAAACTATGAGGTGCGGGTTATTGCCCGGTGAGTTTTATAGTGAGAAACAAATACGGTAAATCAAAGGAGCAGGCAGAAAGCCAGGGAACTTGCATTTTAAAATAGCAAAGTAAACCAATGTATTTCTGGTAAGGAGCTGTGTGGGGTCCACCCACAAAAAATGTGAGTCTGTGGGACTCCCCAAAAACAAGAGAGATAGAATGGGGAACGCGCAGGTCAGAACCAAATGAAGAGCGGAACAGTAACTTATTAAAAATAAACATGTGATTAATCACTTACTTGATAGGTTGTTGGTTTTAACTCAGCTCCCTACAGGGGGATACTGTTAGCCCAACAACCGCTTGCAGTAAAATGGCGTGTGGGGAGAATTGCTGTACACTGCCCCCACTCAGTGTTCGGCCCTCTAGTTCAAGGTCACTTAAAAGAAAAGGCTCAAGACGGAGGCGCCCGTCAAAACAAAATGCACCAAAAAAGCGTTTCGTGACTCGTCTGTCACTTCATCAGGATGAGATGCTAGATTCTTCAAACTAGCATGCCTATGATTCTGGAAAGGATCCTGATCATCAATGATCTTGTTACAAGCTTGCATGCATGTACTCTTCTAAACTTACTGTGAATTGTTCTGTGGTATGATTTAGCTGAATTAGGATGTGTGTTTAACAACACCTAAAATGTAAAGCTATAGATCCAATGTGAAGTGAATGTGAGCAGTTACCTCAATCTGTGTACAGCACAATTAGTAAACTGGATTTACTCCATGCAAAAATGATACCAGCTGCAATGATAGTCAGTGTTCTCCCTATTACCTACCTAAGTAGATCTCCTGTGTTTGGGGTGTACAGGTTTTAAGCATCCAATCATATTTTTTTTTTTACTTCGGTACATTTGGTAAACTGTCCTGTGCCAATTGAAAGTGAGACGTGGCCGGTTACTATGATATTTACATATATAAGGTTTGGGTGGCATAAGGAACCAACAAAATAAATAAATAAAAGAATGTAAAACAGAGAGCTTGTGCTTTTAGCAGAAAAAGTGTTCTGTCCTGAAACACAATGAACGGGGTTTGCTCTACAAATTTTTTCCACTGTTTAATATGGATTTTATGCAATAATGTTTTGATTCAATGTTAACTTTTTGACCTGTTTTTTATTTAATTTTAAATTCATAAATCTGATCATGTCCAATAAATAAAGCAAAAATTTTGCAAAGGTTTCAAGTATTCCCAAAAGTGTATCTTCCATACACATTACCATTTAATTTCTACTTACTGACCCCTTTATACGAATATACGCTTTTATACTATATACACACACACACTGTATATATTCCTATAAAAGAGCCATGCCCAACACTCTACAGCATTGCATTCCATCAGTTCCTTTGCTCTTCCTTTGCTTGAGATAACAACATTATAACCAAAGAGGATTCAAGGACTTGGAGGGGTCTCTGAAGACGAAGATGAAACAACCATGACTTCTCAGGAAAACATGCCGTTTACAGTGAACCAGGCATTGTGTGGAATTTATTCATTGGAAACAATGTGTGTTGTACATTTACAGGCTTATTCAGCAAGGCAAGGAACAGAACTGCAGCACAGCAACACATCACCTCTGGTAACCTGACTTTTATTTAGCTGTGGCCTTCACCACCTCACAGGCTCATTTCAAACGGTGGCTGCCATTTTCATCCACCCTGCTACATTGTCTTCTATAGGAAATTGATTAAAATGTCAGATAAACTTCTGTTTATATTGTTTAATAAAAATAACAGTCAAAATATATTGCAAAACATTTTACTTGAAACTGTGTGTCACTTATATGGACACTGTTGTGTTTTACTTGTTAGCTAATGATTTTGGATTACTATAATAGCATTAATTAAAAAACCCAATACTGCGATCTGACACAGGTAATGTAATGTGTCTGTGAAACCCAAAGTTTTCATTGGAGGTGTGTATAGTAGTAACTGAACAGAGGCTAACGAAAACCAGCTTCCTCTTGGCCTCTCCAAGCAGGTAACTAGATGCCAGCATACTGGCCACATCTTGGTAAGAATGGTCCATTGTCTGACTTTTTGTAAGCTGACTAAAATCTATTAAAAATGCTAAAAATATGTAAAGATCTCAATGATTGGCATTGACCAGCTCTGGACTAAAGGTGCCCATTCATGGGGCATAAAAGTCGATCAAAGATCAATTCCTTTTTAGTTTTTCAATAGAGCAAAAGTGACCAACTTATCAAACAGTAAACAATCGGTCTAAAGCTGGCCATACACGGTTACATTTTTCCATTCCTTTTCTTTTTTTGGATCAAAATTTTATTGGATTTCAACAACTGGATCAAAATTGAACATAAAATTGATCAAAAAGTGATCGAACATGTTTGTAAATTTCAGTAGTTCATACAAGTATTTTTCTAGGTATTTTGATATTTTGAGTTTTATATCTGATGGTACAAAGGCTTTGTTGAGTTGAGGGCTTTTTAATTCCTTTAATCCCTTCTCACCCAACTCCCCACACTATAGAGCCATGGTTGGCTATACACTATAGAGCCAAGAAACCATAAGGCTATATTTGCACTGTACACCAGCAGTTCTGGATAGGCATTTGGCTAATGGGGTGTAAAGGAATAATATATCTGATGGTACTATGGAGCATGCACATAGAACTAATGAAAGGAATTGACCAGTTTTTTTTATCTATTACATTATATGGTGGTAAAAACGATCCAATTGTAATACAATAAAATCAAAAATTCAACAGTGTATGCCCATCTTTAAGTAGATTTTTCAATTGATTCCCAAACAATCGATCACCACACGCGTTCGCTGTGATTGATTGTTCAGGAATCGTTTGCGGAAACCCTTCCTTGAGTGCAGCTTGAAGTAAAATCGTCCTGTGTACGCCCACCTTAAGTCTTCATCTGAGACTACTTTAGGAAAGCATTTTCTAATTCTATCAATTCCACTGGCAATTTTAGTGAGGGCATTATATACCAAGACTGCTACAGTACTGCACCCATTCCCTTCTTTCAGAGCAACTTAAACAAGGATGCTTCAAT
Organism: Ptychadena robeensis; assembly: GCA_036250615.1. Classification (NCBI taxonomy): domain Eukaryota; kingdom Metazoa; phylum Chordata; class Amphibia; order Anura; family Ptychadenidae; genus Ptychadena; species Ptychadena robeensis. The sequence goes on from CM070033.1 coordinate 164,190,995, forward strand.
GAAACCTGTCAGTACCATCATAAAACAGTACAATGACACTGAACACAAAATTCTATAGTATACATGAGTTAAGCTGTGCCATGTACTGTTGTACACATTACACTATATGGTATATCTTTGTGTCAAATATACCTTCTTAATATAGGGTTCTGTAAAAACAAAAAGGTGTTGTATGACCCTTATGGGGAATATGGTTCATTAAATCTGCACCTTTTATTCGCAAATTGTCACATAGAAAGCTTTAATTAATTCTGTACAGCAAAGTACCAAATTAGTTTGAGCTCCAAGTGAAAGGTCACTGAACTTTGCAGCTGAACTAAAACAAAACTTTAAAATCTTAATATTCAACTGTATCCATGAGAGGCATAGTCAGCAGAGTACATCATTTAGCCAGCATCCCTGCCTAGATCTAATAAAACAAAAACCTCATTTAAACACGGCTGGAGTCACATAATAAAAATGAAGTGGAAATGTGTGTGGGTTGCCGGGATATAAATTCAAAACAGAATAAGGTCACTGACCCAGCACTCTCACACAACAGTATTGTAAGTGCTCGCATTTAATTAGCCAAGTTACATGAGTTAGTATCAGAAAAAAAAACCAGTACCACACACCCTTAATTGCCGTTAGTAACAGATCCTGTACACACAATGTTCTTTTTTAACAGATAGAATTTGCACTCATTGTAAGAATAACACATTCCTCCAGACTTAGAATAATTTTCACAGAAGGAGGTGACCGCCACAAGAAAGAAAGTGGGCCTGCTGTATGACCTGATAGTTGCAGTCCACATTCCCCAATACCTAATGCAAGGCTAATTAATTCATTTTATGGGAAGCTTACTTACTTATTGACATTGTGGCCACAGAGGTAAGACTCCCATGCTTCAACTGTCATGTCTGCTGCAAGAGAGGTCAGGGTTTCTGACTTCATCATCTTTCCACCATACTTAGGGCTCATTTACACTGTCAAAAGACCATAATTCACTACCGACCGGTGGACGGACAATTGGGCACCCGCTGGTCGGTTTTTGGGCTTTAGCCCGATAGGAACTCCATGGGGTCCTTTTCTAGACGATCTGCAAGCGCCTGCACATTTAGCGCATTGTTGTTTCCCAAGCTGCTGTAAATTTCCTGCAGATTGAATGCAGCCGCCCCTGATCGCGCCCATACAGAATTATGCGATTTTTGGCCGCGTCCATTCATGTCTATGGGCGCGTTTCAGACCGTGGCCGCACACCAAAGTGGGGACAGGGCTATTTAAATGAATGGGGACAAGCCCTAAAACACATTTGATGTATAGGATTACCAAAATATTTTTTATAGCTAGATATCCTTTCTAAAACTGAACTCCAACTGCACGCAAAAAGAAAACAGGTTCCTTTTTTATTCCTCCAACTAAATACCAGGAGCTAACTTTTGAGGTGCAAGGAATATCCCATCGCAAGATAACGTGGGTTTTCTTTCCAGTTTGTTTTGTGAAGATGGAGTTCAGCTTTAAACCAATGTGTGTACAGTTACTGTGTGGTGTAATAATCCCGCTCACTATGATAAACTCATGCCAGGCATGGCAGCCTTTGAGCCTCAACAAAAAAAAAACCATGACCTTTTTTATTAGTGGAAAACATTATGATGTCATGCAGCAGACTCTGCACAGCACCCACAATACATGCTTCCATAGTGCCAAATTTACCCGTTTTATACCTTTACCCTGTTTCAAGAAGGCTAATTTCTCAGAGGTGGCCTTTATCAAAGCATTTCCTCTGAGTAACCTCCCCAGTCTTCATTCTCGCTCTACAAATATAAATATTAAAATAAATTAAATGAATATTTGATATTAACCATTAGAGAGTAATATTCATATTGACTAAACTACAATAATAGTTTATATGTAAAGTCTATGCTGGTGACAATGGTGTAGTTACCAGTAAGATGACTAAATAAAAAGTAGAAGCTGGTTAATTTGATCAGCGCTTTCTTATTCCTCACCTATAAAGCCATTGTTTACACAGTTTACACCATTGTCCCTCTATGTTCTGCCTTCATATATTTTTTTGTATTTATAATACAAGGAAAGCAAAAGTTTGCATATGTGTATTTTAATTGAAGGTATATTGAAAGGAGAAAGTACTCTTTTTTTAGTATCTGTATGTGACTGTAGTCACCTTAATGTATTATAATGTATAATCATTGAACAAGGTCATGTTTTTATATACATTTCACAAATACCTATATGTGTAATTTGTTCATTACACCATGCAGGTTATTACTGCGTGATTCTAAGTACAGATCTCTTTGGGAATGCTGACCACCATTCATATTACACATATAGAAGGCTGCAGGTAATCTCTACAATAATTAACATACAGAGGAAACAACACTAGGTTAATAAATTGCTAAAAATACATACTATCTTCCATTTCAGTACTTATTTTTAGTACTTATTTTTTTTTGCTCTAAAAGACTTACTTTGCCCAAAAAAGATTCAGAAAAAAACACCTGTGCTTCTTATAAAGCAGAATACCATTTAGGCATTTGCAAAGAAAAACTGGCTGCTGAAAGCTTGCAGCCAATGTCTCTCAGGTCTATGGCAAGTGTTGATAGATGGCACAGGAGGGGGGGGGGGGGGGGGGCAGGGAATGATCAGAGAGAAACACACTGACCGCAAGCTTTCAGCAAGCACTGGATGTCTTTCTGCTTTGTTTAATGCCTGCTCACCTCCCTCCCCCTAAGTGCTGTCTATCAATCCGATTGATCCCACTTGAAAGCAGGGGTGGGCATATTAGATGGGCGGTAGATCAATGGGCGTGAACGCGCACGGCATGATGTCATCGCTCGAAACAGCTATCGAATTAGCGCCTATCTATGTGTGTGTGGGCACCTTAACTCAATGTAGAAAAAAATACATCAACAAGGTGGAATGTGAGAATATTCTGTCTGTACATTGTAAGTTATAAGTTTTCCTCTTGTACAAACCCATTTACCGAACAACAGGGAGAATTAAATGTACTCTAACTCTATACTGACAGCAGGTAAAGCTCTTTCATTTATCCTTTCTTGTTTCCAGCCACAGTTAACTGGATCTTCAACACCAAACAGAAATAATTGCACTTCTAGTGCATTGTAAGTCTATATTAGTAGCTATCTCCAATTGGACATGTGCATAGTACTTCTACACCAATAGGAGCCAGTAACACTGCATTTCTACACTAATAGGAGCCAGTAACACTGCACTTCTACACTAATAGGAGGCAAGTGCATTGTACATGTTCATTCTACGCACTACTGTACTGTATGTCTACACCAATGAGAGCCAGGTGTCTGTGCTGATAAATTGATGGGGATCATGTGCAGTATATTTCCATACCAAGTGCACTGTACTTCACAAGTGAATGGGTTCACTTTGCTTTTACAACAAAAGCCACAAGCACTGTACTTTAGGTGTACTGCACGTCTTCACCTGTATATTAGAAAAAATATAAGATACTGTAATTCTACATAAGGTGCCCATACTCCGTTTGCTTTTTCCATTCGATCAACTTAAAAAAAATCAATAGTTTAGATTAATGGTTTGATAACCAATTCCTTTTTAACTGAATAGATAGGCCAAAAGTGATTGAACACAAAATCAATAGAGCATGTGGTTTTACCTTCGGGTATTCAGCTTTTAACTTTAAGTATCTGACATGTTTTCTTTGTATATTGATTGATTGTGTATCTGATGGTTCTATGGAGCATGTCCACAGGGCTTTGGAAAATAAATTGATCAGCTTCGAATTGATCACATTGTGTGGTAGCGGGATTGATCAATGTTTAGACTGACAGTCAATATTTCAATCCCATAAGCCAATCAAATCTAAAATCGATTGAGCAAAAGTTGATGCATGTATGCCATGTACCTAAAGGTCCCCACACACGTAACTAGTGAGTACCGAGAGATAAGCTGTGGAGAGCAATGTGATGACGTCATTGCGCTGCTCTCCATCGCTCACAGTATCGGCGGGCACCCTTTGTGTGGGCACCCTTTTGCCTGAAAATTATAAAATGAAATTGGTCTAATAGTTCCTGACCAGATGTGTACAGTACAGTACTGTTGTGGGAATGATGCCAGTTTATGTATTATCAAAGTGGAGTTGAGGTCATTTCTTTTCCTTTTCTTGGCTACTAAAGAAACCATTCAGCACATAATAATACACATACACTTGTTAAATTAAGTACTAAAGCTCAAAGGAAGTTGTTGTATAAATATTAAATAAAAGTTCCTTCTTCTGGAAGCGGCCTTCCCACAGCAGTGGATAGGTAAATAAACTCCAGCTAATGGTTTCCTTCACCCAAAGAAACATTGAACCCTTGAAGTGCAGGGGTAACCTCACTGTTAGCTTTTCATCCAGTCTAGCTTTAATAAGTAATTAAATATTTCAGCTTCTAAAAAAGAGAGGTTGTCTTACATACAACATGGGTTATATGCTGTACCCACTCTAAGCAATGAACTCATTTGGTTAGTGTTACTGATAATCTTAGTAAAGTTAGTGCTGATCAACTATACCTGAAAACAGTGTCAAAGAAGAGATTCTAGCTTCTGGAATTCAGCAATGAAATAGTAGAGAAGCACACAAATACATCAGAACAGACAGACATATACCAAACACAATACATAAAGCACAACATAATGAAGACACAAAAGGTGAAACAAATAACCTTGACAGTTAATGCTGTATGTTAGAACACATAGTATACACAAATTGCTTGTACATTGTATTAATAAGTAACCTGAATCATAGCAGGGTACAGCACAGAAGTAACCTATTAGAGCCACATGCAGTACATAGACTGAACTATTGAAGGCATGTCAAACCAAAGCTGGCTTACTACAGAACCATATTAAATAGAAATTCTACAGATGGGTAAGGGTAAGCTATGGCAGGGTCAGCCAACCTTTCACTTAGCACAGGAAACCCCCAGTACTAAATGAATCAGAAAGACAGATAGGCAGAATCAATATTGTATTACCCACCAGTCAAAAAGCAAATATCTGGTGGCAGTGGCTAACTAACAAAAGTCCATTGACCCCAGTATATTGTTTATTGCCTGTCTTCTAAAAACATTAATGTCTGTAAGAAAACATAACATGTTTGAGGCATTTGGTTTTTGGCTAGTGATCTATACAAGAAGTACCAGTAATAAGACTTCAAGTAAGATGCCAGCCAGTTAACCAGGTTGGACATGCCATCATTAGAGGTTAGTGGCAGGAAGCGACGACGCGAAGGCAAGATAAGCATGCGGCAGCGGAAGTCATTCTTCTTACCTCTTGTAGCAGGTCTGCCTGCTCGATGGCTTTTAGAACATTTTTCTTTGATGTTTCCTGTACCTCTCCTCCCAATAGAAATTCATCCAGGATAAAATAGGCTTTCTCAAAATTAAAGATGATATCAAGCTCACACACCTGAAAGGAAGGAAAGATTAATAATTCTTCAGGCATTAACAAAACACAGAACAAATGCTCCAACATCAATCATTGGTGTACAGGATACATTTTGCAGTATGTATACATGTTATACTGATATTGGGAAGCTCTCACTTCATAGCCTCAAAGGGAGATCCTTTGGATAGGGTGCACTTTTACTTTTATTTATGTGGCCAACATAGGGCCAAGACCATCTCAGAGCAAAAAAAACTCAAAATAAAATAACATATACACAACAAATATAGATTTGTCTACATGTAACTTCTTTTTTCCAGTTGGCTCTGAAAAAACATCAAAACACAACCCTTGTTCCTCTCTGATGGTCATTCCATGTTCACATTTGCTGAGATACACATTTATAGGGGTTTACCTTTGGTAACATCAAACCACTGATTTAGGAGCAAAAACATTCTGCTGTAAAAAGGAAGTGTAACCTGTGTTTTAGCATAGACCGGAAGGAACCTGAATAAAAGATATGATTAACTTTGCCTTGAAGTTTAATGAGAAAGTCATTTTGCACACACACTCCATTATTTCAGGACACTGTAATTAGACTTACACTGCCAAAGTACTTGTCCAAAAGCTCCACGTAGCGGTGAATTATTTCTAGAGTGATCAACTCATTGTCCTGATCTTCGATGGCGCAGCAGAAGTAAAGGCTGGCGTACCTGAGCATAGAAGGAATTCATTTTAGAGACATAGACAACCAAACTTATAAAAAAAATGCATGCTGTGACAACATTACAAATAAATATACAATACATATAATGTATATACAATTACAACGGGTGGGAAGGAAGATCAGGGGACAGGTAAAAATGAGCAATTTCCAACCTATAAAAGTCTCAAGTAACCTTCCATTGTCGTAATAAAAATATTACTTTTTTACTGCCAGATACTGCATATTTATGCAAGACAAAAATCACAAATACTATGCAAAATCATTCACAAAATCTATAGTTGGAAGTGATGGAAATTAAAGTGTAATGTTGACTGGATCCCCTATGAAAGACCTATAGTATGTATGTTGTAGATGTACTGTGTCGATTTGTATTTGTTTTGTCACATAATTGAATGATCGACCGAAAACATGTCCGAATGTCTTTCAATCACCTTTCGTGATTGTGTGCAGGAATCAATTCCCAATCAATCGATTTCTGGTCGAAAGGAAGCATTGGACCAATAAATGTTACACAAATGACAAGATTCGTCTTTATAACAACTTTTAACATTCAATGTGATTTACCTAACAGTATGAAGAAATTACTGAATTAGGTTATGATGTTAAATAAGCAGAATGTCTATTTCCACACTATGTGGCAAACAGGTACACTTTACCATAAATAATTAACAAAAAGAAGGCAGAAATAGCTTGTTGTGTCACCTATTACACTGTCACCTTTGCAGGTCTGGCATGCACTACATTGCTGTGTAATTACTGACACTTCAGAAGGAAAAATTGCAACAAGCTTTCTTCTGATGGAATACCCTTGGACCTGATCCACATAGAGATGAAGCAGCCGGATCTCAGCCGCCTCTCCCCTCTTTCTAACTATGGTATGATTAAACTCAAACTGCCAGAACATTAATTTCTGAGCCCTTGCCACACAGCAGTCATACAGAGTAGCGGTGAGGCCCGTGGGGAAGCAGTTCAGTTTTGAGAAGATGATAATTAGGAGCATTTGTTAAGTGCCGTTCTATTCACCCAGTAAGCCATCTCTCAGTTCTTTACGTGGGGAAGATCTTGTCACATTTAGTGCAAGTGGCACTTTGGCACATTAGCACAATTAAGACTCATATGGGAAATGGTGCAACTGTCCATTTTGTCTTTGAAAAAAAGCAGAGGATGCCTGGAAGGTAAAATTAAACTTGTCAGAAATGTGTGTTTTAATATCCCATTGCTTATATCCAATTCTATTCCTAATTGTGATTAGGAAAGACCAGTTTAATTAGAATTGCAGGTATGTCACAATGAAAAGACTTACTGCATACCTAATCTGGAAATGTGTAAGAGTGTTTTATGTGAGTGCCTGGGACTGTAGCCTATATTTTTATTTATACTATTGGTTTACTAAACTACAGGACCAAAACTGGGTCATGAATGTGTTTGTGATGAGAGGCAACCAGACCGTGTTACAAGCATAGCCTAGTTAACAAAGTCAGTTTTCGGTCCCTGGAAGGTAAAACTATTTTACTTGGGACATAAGACTAAACCCCTGGTAAAGGCAACTGCTAAGCTGAAGCAGAAGATGGGATTTGTCTATAGTGACATGAGATTTGTCGTTTATAGTGAATTCCACACAGACCCGGTGATTCCATCTTCTTTTATCTATCCCATGTATGGGGAGCTGAAAGCAGCAAATAAAAGATTTCAGATAAGTGCTTTTCCTGCATGTTGGCTGCCTATTAATGTTCATGCCAAAATGGATGTCAGAACGAACCTTCTATCTGCTGCATTAAGATTTGATTGGTACCTAAAGGTATTACAGATGTGCTTTCTGCTTTGTAAATAGTGAAGTAAACACAAATTTATTTTAATGAATGAAGAAATAGAACCACCAAAAGGAAACAAAATGAAGACTCCACACAGCGTTCTGCAATATTTGAATTTGAAAAATGCTGAGTGCACCACCAGAGTCTGGTACTTACTGGAGTGTCCTGAGAAAAGCCGACAGTAAACAGTTTTACCAAAACCCATGGTTTGGGCAACTTCATTACACTTAGAACACTATACAATGACAGGTATAAAGATTCAGCTACCTTTTTGCTTGGCAGCACTGTCACTAGTGGAAGGCAGTGCTTAGAAGGAGACTTCCCACAAACATAGTAAGAATATATACAGGGGTGCACATAAGTGGTACGCAGGTACGCAAGAGGACCAAAACTAGCTATGCTACCTACATTACTGATACTAAGCTGCATCTGTGTACTAACAATAAGGAGGTATTATGGGTCCGGGCGGTTGCTGTCAGTTGTAGAGGAGAGAGATCGGCAGCATGCCGCATCCCTCCCCCCTCCCCCCCTTCTCTGATGTGTGAGAAAGAAATCGATGACGTGATCTTTACAGTGACCGCAAGTGTTTACTGGGGGCATCTTATGGCTAAGATATTGCAGGCAAGTAAAGTCTGACAAGAGAAATGTTGCACTACTGAGGTATGAGATCTGGGGGTTCAAACGTGTTGTACTTTGAGAGTTACATGTGACCCAAAGCCAGCTGGTGACCTGTGGATGGAGACAGCTAATCGGAGGATCAATCAGAACCAGGGAGGTCCATCTGCAGCAGAATCTACCATGCAGGAGGCTGATGGAGAGGACAGTAAGGAAGACAGTGAGGAAGACGGCACTTATAAACCCAAACTACTTATGGGGAGAGTACCACCATCTCCTGGTACTCATCAGACTATATCACTATAAAAGTAATGTGCACAATTAAATATAAAAAAAATATATATATATACACACACACAGGATATGTGCATTTACCTCCCATTGTCCTGTCAAACTAGTTAGGGTTGGTTGCTGGTTCCCATCCAAAGGAATCACTTTTAATCAGAATTTACGAACATATCCGTTACCTGCTCGATAGACCTGTCTTTGAGCGCGATAAGTTGATCCGGCTCGAAGACAGGCATCCACGGCTAGATTTGTTAATAGATTAGAGCACAGTCGAGCTTAATTGTGCTCTAATCTATTAAAAATTGAGCCGTGGATGGACACCTTACTAGTTCCTTCCTTCCTTCCTTATTGTTATATCCTAGTTTTTATTACTACAATAAACACAAAAAAGATGTCTTCCTTGACCTGTGTCCATCCTCTGATCTGTTTCACTACCAACTGGCTGAATTCAAATAGTATTTATAACACTTGACGCAACATGTAAAATGAGTTTAAGCCGTTTTAAATATTTGCCTGCAATCTTTCTTTACACTTGCTTCTAATGGTTGGCTGTGAATATTAGGTGGTCCCGTGTCAAGAGCCTCAAAAAATGACGTCTCAGATAACATATGATACATATGAGCAAATAACTTTTGAGCTGGGCCGGTAAATAACAGAACAGAGCTTTGACACTACAGTTATAGAAGTGCCAGAGGGAAGAAATGACAGAGGTAAAACATAAAGTACTTTGCTGTGAAGCATCTGCTCCCCTTATAAATAAAAATCTCACATAATGTGACCTCTTTACACTAGCAACACACGCCAAGCTGTCATTTTCTATCTTCTTCCCAAGCTATACATAACGTCATGAATTCTGACAGCAGTAGAAGTGGGTATGTCTCAACCCATCTGCCATCAAGTTTAAAAAACACAAGAGAACCAGCCTGCGTTTCTGTGCCGCTGTTGTAGCTCAGGAGAGATATTAACCACATCACATATCTGTAAAATAAATACTTTATAATCTCTAGCTTCATGAAAAACAACATTTTTATTTACATAAAGCATGTAATTTGCTCAGCACAATATACAATCAGTATACATGTTTACCTCTTTGTTTCTGTCCTGGGACATCATCCAATATTCCAGGATGCAGACACGGATAAAGGCAGAAAGGGGCCCCAGGCACAACAGAAGCTTTGCTGCCATCCCTCCCAATACTTTTAACTGACCATGGCAAGGATTAGAGACAAAGAGAAGCAAACCAATGGCACGGTCTGTAATGGCGTTGACATCTCCTTTAGACAATTAGATGCCAACTGCCAAAATGTAAATCTTTTAATGTGAAGAGACAGACAAGTGTACATGATCTTCGTTGTATAAGGCTATGTCTCCACAGCGTTTTGTGATCCGTCGGGATGCCTACGTTACGTGCAGTGCTTAGTGGTGTGCCAACAGATCACATAAACTGTACCTGCCCTGCGGATGCTCTGTTCAGACATCTGCCGATACAGGGGTTAATGTACTGCACTACGTTAACACATGCATCAGCAGATTGGCTCAGTGCTGTGAGAACAGAGCATCCGCCGGGCAGGTAAAGTGTATGTGATCCGTCAGGACCCCCACCAAGCACTGTGCTTGGTGTAGGTAGTCCCGACGGATCACAAAACGCTGTGGAGACATAGCCTTATACCTCTGAGATCATGTACACTTGTCTGTCACTTCACATAAAAAGATTAACATGTTGGCAGTTGGCATTAAATGGTCTAAAGGGGAAGTCTAAGCCGTTACAGACAGTGTCATTGGGTTGCTTTTCTTATCCTTGCCATGGTCAAGGCAATCCTTGCCTGTGCAGACATAGCCTAAAGGTTTAGCTAGGTTCTGCGGACAACCATCAGGCCCTAAGTGCCTGCCAATTTATCTCTGCTAAAAAATATTTCTGTTCATGCGCATCCCCTACCCTATGACATGGCCTATTTACAGATGACATGGTAGATGCAAAACAGGGCTCCTTCATGTTGTTGTTTTCACAACTTTAACTTCATTGCGGGCTCTTTCCTATTAGAAGTCTGTGGGTCCATCACAACACAAACTTTGTGTGATATGCCTTTGCAATGCAAATATAAGATAAAGGCACCCCAAAACCAAAACGCACACAACCACAGTACAGCTGTGCAGAGGTTTTCTCTATCGCACTGCACTTCTGTATCCATATCTCTATAGGAATCAAGACCCCCTAGACTTCAATAAGCTTCTCTGGGTTTACACATGTAGATTATTTTTTCAACTGCCAATTAGATTTTTTATTTCGATACCATTGTCGGACATCGTTAGATGTTTTTGTTCGTCCATCCCGATATTAAATGAAAATACATTTGAAATTACAACAGATAAAAATTTACAAACGACTGACCTTGAAATTGACCTTCTGAACGATTTTTTGTTCAAGGTCGAACCAAATGTATCCATCGAACAAATTGGGCGTTCTAGATTTTTGTTCAATAAACAAAAAAAATCTTTTGTTCTTCATTGATCGAACATAAAAATCTACATGTGTAAACCCACCTTTAGTTACTTTTCAGTTGTTTCTAAATAAAGAGCTGTTTTTATTTTATTTTTTGTAGCCTTATAAATATGCTGAATGTAAGAAACCTAACTTTCAGTTCAGCCGATTACATTCCAGGCGCATCAGCAAAAGTGTCCAAAGTCTTACAGTTTGTTCTTTTTATAAAGCAGCCACAAAATGGGCCGCACAGGGCAGACTGCTGAAAAGACAAGAAAGCAAAGATATGATACCAGGCTGTGAGCGGCACTGCACTGTGGGTGGGGACATCTATTCAATTATAAAGAGAAAATCTGAATGAAGACTGTTGGGTAGGTGTAAACACTACAATTCTTGCCAGGGGCTAGAATAAATACTGTATATACTCAAATATAAGCCACATGTTTCAGCACCCAAAATGTGCTGAAAATTTTGAAATGCAGCTTAACCCTCTGAGCGTTTGCCACGTGGCACAGTTTTTTTATAACCGTGCCACGGGCAATCGCGGCGGAGCACAATGTGCTCCGCCGTGATTGCCAGCTCAGCTGAGGGATGTAAACAAAAGTCCGGCGTCGCTGGAGACGCTGGACTTCTGCTGAAGAAAGGCTACGCCCCTCTAGTTTGACGGAGGTCTATGGCGCCGCCTACCCCCGCCCCCTTCGCGTCACCGGTGACGCGATCGGGGGCGGACCCGGAAGCATCGGCATACATGCCGATGCTCCCGACCGCCGTCAGAAGACAGCGAGACCTCGGGCGTTCCTCCGGCTAACTCGGGCTGAGTTTCATGATGCATGAAACTCAGCCCGAGTTAATTCGGGGAGAACGCTCAGAAGGTTAAATAGATGAAAAATAGATGGCAATATTTTACAGGTGGACTACAAAGTCCCTTTGCTGAAAATGTAAAGCCAGGCTGTAGGAACATTTGAAAAGTTTATTGCTCTAACACATGTAGTTTTGTATAAATTGGTTTTAAAGTGGAAAATGTTGAAGTTGACTTAACATGGAGGTCTATGGTCACTGTGACGCAATCCGGGAGGGGCCGCAATGCCTGGAAATTCTCTAAATCGCTGCAGCTTTCCAGGGATCCTTGGTCACCTAGCGTTTGGGATTACCCAAACAGGGAACAAACTAGGGAGGTTAACGTTGAACCTAATTTAAGCAAAAACTGCATAAGCTAGGGCAATACTTTTACAACGTTCCCACAACGTCAGCAAGGGTTTGCAATAAACTCATAAATCAGCTAGTTGAAATAATGGCATCCCCATACAAAAGCACATTTGCTGTATGTCTCTGAGCCTTAGCTGCTGCATTTCCCCATCCTAGGCTTATACTTGAGTCATTCAGTTATTGCAGATTGTTTTGTGAAATTAGGTACCTCAGGTAATATTCAGGTCAGTTCAAACTGAAGTATATGTGGTAAACAGATCCGTTCTGTGACATATATGTGAAACTTCAAACATACATGTACAATATTTAGCCCTTTCAATAGTTTTTTTTTCGGAATCCGCTCCTTAAAATGACAATTAAATGCTTTTGATTACCTCCCTAGCAGTCAGCCCGTAATGCCCCACATGGGCGATGGCAACAGAGTACGCAGTACCCTGTTTGTATTCGGCCTGGAAAACCGACACCTCTCCATTATTAGAGGTCTATGACGCTGTCCCCCTCTGCCAATGGCAAAGAGGCAGTGCCAGAACCGATTGAAGGGTGCGAATGGATGGAGAATCGCCGCCACTTTAACCAGGACAGGTAAGGGCTTGTTTCCACTGATGCGGATTGCTGCAGTTGTATCCGGTCGGCTACAGCCGCTCCCGCCAGCACCCCAAGCTGTTTGTCATGCGGATGCACGCGGACGTCCGTGCGGTCGGATGCAGACTCTTGGCAGCCACCATGTTAAGGGATGCGGTCGGTTGCGGCATCCGCACAAAAACACTGAACCGCACCACATCCACATCCGCACCCGCGCACAGCCGCACCAGTGGAGCCTGGCTGATGCTTTGCCTATGGAAGCGGTCGGAGGGGCGGCACCCGTGCGGATACATCAGTGGAAACATGCCCTAATTTTTGACGATCCCAGCTCGGGCAGGGTATGTTTTGTCAGAATGCTCTGGGTGAGCTTGGTTTGTCTCAAACCCTAGAAGGGTTAATATTTATCATAGCATCATATCAGAAACCCAAAAATCAATCACCTTTGGTCTCCTGCTACTTCTATTAGATCACAAATTGTACAGTGTGTACTCAGTTTAAGACATTTGAGAATATTTATGCAGATAAAGACCTTTGACTTTGCTGGCTGTTAAAACTACCTGGGTTAGTTACTCAAAGTATTGAAGTCACAAAACCAGGTTAAAACTAGTATAATTTGGGGCATGGGTGTCAAATTTAAACACAGAGTAAGACTAAATTAAACTTGAACAAAGTCACGGGCCAACCTTGATATTTATTGAAAAAAATATCTACACTTGAGAAAGTATTTCTTCATAAATTTCATTAATAACCTCCCTGGCGTTTTGAAATTTCTTTCGGTGCGAAACAGAGCCATATGTGCTTCCCTGCCCTCCCCCCTCTCCTCATTGCCGGCATCATCGAGGCGCGGGCAATGTGTGCCCCCTCCATTAACATGGGCCTGGAAGGGATCAGCGAGCCTGCAGTGACGCAGAATCGCTGCAGGTTCGCAGAGCACGGGTGATCATGCCCGATCCCTGCACAGGTTCGCATAACGCCAAGGAGGTAAACATTAAATATGGAACAAGCAAAGCATAATACTATAACACATATGACATCAAATGTCAAACAAAAAAACAGAAGGCACTGTGTCATTTATTTCCTAAATAAAATATAAAAAATATTTCATGAGCCAAATATAATTACACTGCGGGCCAGATTTGGCCCCCAGGCCGAGTTTGACGCCCCTGTTTTAGAGGATATAAGAAAGGACGACATATTTTTCTTAATAAAAGGTGTCCTTGAAAATCGGCAGACACGCTGCGCCTGCCAGCCTCAATAACAGTGATGGCATGCTGAGAAGAATTAGCTTCTTTCATTTATTAAATTATATATTTTACGAAAATCTATTTTATTTTATTTTGTTTTTAAAAGCAATGCCGCGTTAACACTTCTACCCTGTTTCCCCGATGATAAGACACTGTCTTATTTTTTTTGGAAGGCCAAAATATGCCCTAGGGCTTATTTTCAGGGGATGCCTTATTTACCCATATAATGTGCCAGGTCCAGAGTCCCATATAATGTGCAATTGGAGTTAATCACCACCACCGAGACTAATTACGCGCCTTTCACCTTCCTTCAGCCAGGTCAGGCAGGCTCAGTAGCGCAGCGGCAGTCTGGCGGCACGATGACGTCATCACGCCACCTGCACCGGTCCGGCGGCCTCTCTGATAGGCTGCCAGCCAGAGACAGCACACAAGTCCTCTGTGGCGAGCAGCCTCCCATTCTTCAGGAGCGCGCCGCAGCCACTGAAAGACTCAGGCAGGAGTGAGGGTGAGCCGCGCCGACTCAGGGGAGCTCTGGAGCCGCGGGTTGCCGACCCCTGTTGTAGACGGACGGACCACAACAGGTAATGGAGGGTGGCTTATTGCCGGGGGGTGCCTTATTTCACATTTTTCCCGAAAAAGGGGGGGCTGTCTTATTTGATGGCCCTGCCTTATCATCGGGGAAACACGGTAATACAGATGTACAAATATACACAGCGTGAAACAGTGACTATCATTTGTTACAGAAGAAAATTATAAATAACAATATTGGGCTTTTAAGGCACTAGACTCCAGACTTGCGTGAATTACAATTTGAAATTTATTTACATATGTATCAACCAAATATGGTTTGTATTTGTTTTCTCACATAAACTGACTGGCTTTCTCTGGTGGACAGTGACCGAGAGGGAGTATAACTGGGTACCGCAACACAGTCACCGAGGGACTTAAAACCACAAGCCCAGAATACTTGTTTTTAACCTCCCTAGCGCACCGCACCTCCCCATATACGGGCGATCAAGGCAGTGTACACAGTACACTGCCTGTCATTTTCGGCATCTCGCCGGAGCTCTACACGCAGCTGTTGTCATTACTGACAACAGCTGCGTGAGAGAGAAAGCCGGCGCTCCTCCATTAACATGGGGGTCTATGGCGCCGGCCCTCCCCGCCCCCTCCCGCGTCACCGGGACGCGATCTGGGCGGTGCCGCCAACCCGGAAATGCTGCAGCGATGTAGACAATCGCTGCAGCTTTCCAGAGAGGCATAATAGGGTCTCCCTGCTGCCGGCTTCCCGTGCGGTTGAGAGGACCCTGTTCAGCGAACGAACAGGGTTCGTCTCAACCGCTAGGGAGGTTAAAGACGATTTCTGCTTTCTGCTAACATCTACGGCGGGAAATTCTGCTCCATACTTATCATTTGGTTTTCCTGAAGAAGCCGTACAATGGGCGAAACATGTTGAAATAAAGAAAAGTATGGTCGTTCTGCCTGAAATATGGGTGATAACAAATTATTGTGTTAAGGTAGCCATACACAGGTCGATTTTCCACTAGATTTTTGACAGAATGATCACTGCGCGCGTTCACGAGTTCGATCGGCAATCGATCGACAGTCAATCGAGTTTTGATCACTCTGAGCGATCGGCCCAAAAAATCGGAATCGACTAAAAATCGCATCGGACAATGAACCGACATGTTGGTTTTGGTCGATCGTTTGGCAATCGGAGTACATTGATGGACCCAAATAGACCTATGCAGCAGCATTTCCGATCGACTTTTTTTTGTGGAATCTGACATTTTAGAGATCGGCTCATGTCCAAATCAGCTACAAATCTGATTCCCAAGGTGGTGTTCCATCAATACCCGATCCTGATCACCTGGAAAGATTGGATCAGCAATCGATCAGCATTTGATCGCTGACAAATCGACCTGTGTATGGCTACCTTTAGGGTGATGATTACATTCAGCCTTCATGCCTGTCTTTTGATAAAATGTACTGTGTTATGATATTGTCCATATTTGCTTGATACATATGTAAATAAATTGTAATTCACGCCAGTCTGGAGCCTTAAAAGCCCAATATTGTTATTTATCATTTTCTTCTGTATATACTTCGGGGTGTGGCACCTTACTAGTCAGCCAATTTTTACCATGGGCCATTAAGGTATATCTAAAATAAGTAATTTATTAACAAAAACGGCAATGCCCTTTAATATAAACCTATCGCATATGCTTTTTTGTGATTGATAAAACATCAGAACTAGGAAATAACCCACAACCTGTAAACTTCTGCCCCCTCTGAGCAGCCTAAGACCCGGCTCAGCCAGTATGCAAATAGTGGCTTTGTCGTTCACACTATTTCCATAGCCATCATGTGCTTCCCTGCGGCCCCGGGGAGAACACCCAGGCTTTCTGATTGTTCAGGCCCCAGGCATTGTAGCAGAGGATGGGAGAGAAGTCCTGTGTCTAATCTTCACGCTAACCCCAAGAAGTATATGATCACACCACAATGAAGACATACTCTATCTGCTATGTGATCTGCTATGCATTGATCTCGCAATGTTTCCTGGAAAGCTTTAATGGCTGATTCTATTTGCTGCACAGATGTTTTTAAATCCTTATTTCCACATCAGATAGCATTTTAAGACCTATCTGTGCCAACTAATCCGGAGTGTATTGTGGTATATGTCTACTGCCTACCAAACAGTTAGGTGTGATTTGCATCATTTTCTTATGAAGTTCATAATATGCAAAAAGAGTTCATAAACTTCCTGGCGTGCCTTTCTTGTTGACTGGATTTCAGAACTAAAGCTAGCCATACACGGTTCGAGATTTCAATTAGATCGACTTAAAACAATCAATTTTGAAGTCGATGGATTGATAACCATTTCCTGCACACCTACCCTGTTTCCCCCAAAATTAGGCATTATAACATTTTTGCCTCAGGCTGAAATATAAGGCAGCCCTCTGAAAATAAGGCACCCCCAAAGATACAGTACTGTAACTCTGGACAGGGGGATCAGAGGGGGAAATGACACAGGATGATCAGAAGGGGTTACTAAAATGGTAATCCCCCCTCTGAGTCTCCTGTGTCATTTTGATTCCCCCTCTGATCCCCCTGTGTCATTTTATGTGATCCCCCCCCCCCCCACCCTGATACCCCAGTGCCATATTCTTCTTCATGGAAAAATAAGACTTCCCCCTGAAAATAAGATGTAGGGCATCTTTGGGAGCAAAAATTAATATAAGACACGGTCTTATTTTCAGGGAAACACGGTAGTACGATTGACGAAAAATGATCAAAATCAAACATAAAATCAATTCTTAAGTGATCGGACATGTAAGTAATTTGTGCTTGATCGTACAAATATTTGATCATTTTTATAGGTATTTTGTTTTGTTCATGGTTGTACTCCACATGTGTGATTGTTAATTGATCATGTTTAGATCCATCACACGGCATGGTGTACGATCGATTAATGTTAGACTGGCGCACGAAAGTAAAAGCGCACAGCACGATAAAATCCAAGATCAATCGTTCAAAAGTCAACCCGCGTATAGCTAGCTTACAGTGGGCATTCAGGGTCAGATTTTTCCATTAGAGCGACTTAAAGATAATTTAATAATTTTTAAGTAAATTCAATCAAACAAAAGTGCTGGAAATCATAAAACATAAAAGTGGGTAGGTAGAACAAGTATCCGTAAGTTTTATAGAAATATTAAAAAAATGTCAATCATACTATGGAGGCCTTAGGGAAGGGATCGATCACATTGTGTAGTGGTATTTTCGATCGATAAGTGAATTTTTAAATTGCACAAGTCCATCAAGATCCACAGCCCGTCAGAGCCCCCGTTCCATTGATCCGACGGATGACACATCTGTTGATAACCAACAGCCGCGTCATAATGACTTATGACTAACGAGTCAAAGCACGTTGGTTATATGTCAACCCATTTTTTTACAGGGGCCGAGCTATCAGATGCGCTATGTAGCTCGACTGATAACGTGGCCCTAACGGAGAGGAAAAGGGGGGCTGTGCTCGTTGGATGCGTTGACGTCAGCGAACCCTAGCCTTAGATTCAGGGGTTCAAGGGTTTCCTGAACACACAGGTGATGTAACTCCATCTAAAATGAGATATGTATTAAAAAGGTATTAGCATGTTCATGAGATAGAAAGGAGGAACCAGGGACGACTAAATACTAGAGGCATATACTGCAACTTTAAGGAAGATAAGTCACATAAATGGACTTCAGTGCATCCATTGATATATACAAGAAATGTAGAAGAGTGACCACACAGCAATTATATGATGCGGCATCACATTCATTATTGTACCCAAATACATACAATAGTAACTCTCAGCTTTAAATGAAATTGGAAGAATCCATTTCTAGTAAGGAGCCCTGTGCTGAGGTGAAATAGTAACCTTAGGCTTTGTTTCCATTGCGTTGGGACCCCTCCGCTAAGCGTACACGCTTAGCGGGAGGTCCCAACGTAACAGATAGACTTACCTGCTCGGCGGACAGGCCTGTCTTCATTGCGCTGAGCCGATCCGCCAGTGTAAGGCTGAACGTAGTCGAGTACACCGACTTTACACCGGCGGATGTGTAAACAGACCATCCGCCGGTAGGCTGAGTCTATGGGATACGTTGGGACCCCTGCTAAGCGTATACGCTTAGTGTAGGGGTCCCGACGTACAATGGAAACAAGCCCTTAAGAGAAAATGCTAATTTTTGTAACAAAAATATACAAAAACTCACCAAAGAAATTCCATACAATTTAGAAAACAAAGCAGAAGTGTAAATCAGGACTAAATATATGTGCCTACTCTGAAAGGTTCCAGAACATAGCACTTAATCATCCCAGGGGACACTTCCCAAGATATTGGGGTATCAATGCTATTAAAGGTTGCTGCATAGTAATATTTTTCTAAACCTTCCAAAACCTGTCAATAAAGAAAGTTCTCCAGACTGAGCAGGCATTATACTATGCGCCTCAGGGACACTTTCAAATACCTGCGACCTTCAAGGCCATAAAATGTATTTTTAGACAGCCGGCTTCATCTGCACAAACAAAGAGAGCACAAATAATGAAGATTTCGTGAAACGGGGATAACATATATACATAAATATAGTAGCAGCAGTCTCTTTTGTTTGGAAAACGATTAGATTAAGGATATGACTCCACTATGCGTTTGAATGCGCTTGCATCAGCACGTCCAATAAAGGCAACCCCCATCTTAAGGAAGTGTTAAGCATGTGTTTCTGATGCAGGGTCAGGGTCAAAAACGCATTACACATTATTTCATAAAAATTTAATTTTAATGGATGGGTCAACATCCCTGTCAAACGCAGGCATTTTGGCTCAGTGGAGACAAACCCTGACATCAAGTTATCCAGCGAGTGCAACTACTCCTGTTTGACTCATTTAGGGCCCCGTTATCGGCTGCACTATGAAGCCTCCATTGTGTTTATAATTGACCTTGTGCTCCACGTCAACATAAACCTGAAAGGGGCTCGGACTGATGGATGTCATGCTGTGTAGACAGCCAAGTCATGGCCCATTGCCTTCAGTGCCTGGCTTGTGCACTGAGGTAAAATGTGTTCAATGCAGGGATTTTAGAGCAGTGTAGCCCTAGCCTAAAACTGAGGTTGAATAAGTTGTTTCCTCCTTTGCCAACTCATGGACACACATTTTAAAACAGAATATTTCCATTACACACCTTTTTTTAAAATCTGTAATTATTTCACAAGGTCTCAGGGCGATCATGGTTGGAAGTAAGAAGTGGCATTGTACATAGCTTCCTGAAAACACACCACTGTACCTCAGCACCCCCACAGAGTACTGTAACCGGATGGCTTGAGTTTTGAAAATACCAAAATACATTCATGAATGTCTCAGACGGGAGAAGGGGAGTTTCTAGGCAGCTAAACTTGCAGACAACCCTTCCTATGTAACATCCTCATTTAATGCAGAGCCTCCATCAAAAAGCCTTAAAATGAAGAGGGGTGGTCAGTCAGGAAAGCTAATTTATAAATGATTCTCAACATACTCACGAAATGATATTAAGTGGGCTCTATATGATATCCTACATTTTGCACATTTTGAAAAGCTCAAAGTATGCAGTTAAATTAGTGTAAGCTATTTAAGTAGAGTAGAACGTAATACTGAGCGAGACAAAAGTTAAGGCTGGAGTTCAGCTTTAATGTTACACAATAATTATTAGCTAGACTAGCTAAGATGAGCAGCCTATGGGGCTCAAACTGCTGATGAACAATACAGATGTCCAGCTAGCTGTGTTCTTATTTAATAAGCATGAAGGAGAAGAATAACTCAAGGCAGAAAAGCAGACTAGTTCAAACAATTAGGAAACACAACATGCAGGCTAAAGTCAGAAATATAAATAATGTAACTATACTGGAGTTATGTGACTTTATAATACCTATAGGAAACTAAGAATAGCTTTCAGAAGGTCCCTGGTCAGAGTCACAGAAAATCCCTATATTGACAGTTTTCAGATAGTTTATGTTAAGAATTTTGATATTTTTTCAGTGGTGGATGATGACACTACCGCCTCTACATGATGTGTACTGGCTTGGAGGTCTCTCAGGCCTGAGTCATGTTAAAACCTCTATTTCTGTACAGCAAAGTAGCTGGAGTGAGCTGTTAGAGTGGGCTATTAGGAGACACACTAAGTAGACTAAGTGAGATCCCTCCTTAAGGGGTACACTTTCACATTTCAGTGAAGATCTCTGGTTATCACAAATGGCTTAATGCAAACCTTCTAGTTCCAAGTGCATGAAGTGCTGTGCAGTGAAAAAAAATCCAGTGATAATGTAAATGCTATGAAAGTAAACTTGTCAAAGAAGACATATGGAGGTTTCTGTAATGCAGAAACATATGTATTATAAAAAGTTTCCCTTAAAGATCTAAAATAAAGTGCTATGAAAATTATAAATATAAATAGCCACTAGAGAAAGAAAGAAATTCTAAAGGTATTTGTCAATGAAATAGCATCATAACAATATGGCACAGCTAGCAGTTCAAATATGAAAGTCACATCAAAAATGACTTTTAAGTAACCTTACCAATACATTCCAAGTCAGTGTTTGGTGGAGACACCATATCCTTTCCCTTAAAGTTCAGCCACAGCTGTAGCTTTGCCAAACCCAGCTCAATAAGGGCAACAATATAGCAAAGAAATGGATCAACGCTTATAAAAGGCAACTATGTCAAGCATTCAGGTTTGAACCCCTTTAAGAAAAATAACAGGCAGCCTAAACTGTGAAATTCTAGTTCTAATCAAGCTATCACAGGCCCAGCACTGGAATCTGTGTACACACATTCACACATTCACAGGGTTAATCACAGAGGGGGAAGAGAGAAAATAGCAGGATCCACCTTTTGTAGACAATTTTCAGATCTCTCCATTCCAGAAAGCTGCACATTTTCGGTTTTCGGGCTAAGACAGTCTGAACCAACTCCCTGGTAATCTTCTTCTTCTCCTTGTCAGACAGCGGCACATACCACTTCTGGAGCCGCAGCTTTCCCTGACGGCTGAAGAGTAACATAAACTGCATCTGTGGAGAAATAACAGAAAAACATTAAAATGCAGCAAGATGTGATTTTTGGAAATGACAAAATATTCAACATGCTTTACAGCTAGGTACAGCAAATAAAGGAAACAAAATCAATATGAATCAATAAAATATTCATGACTTGTCTTCCGAGTGGCATTGTTCCTCCAGTACCAGGAGCCGACGGGTTTGAGAGAAATTGGGGGCTTGCGGTGCTTTTATTTCTACATCACAATAAAGAGGTTGTTCTGTAACAGACGCTTATCTGCATGCATAGCTTTGGCAAAATCCCAGTTCCAGCCCTGTGACACACGTGAGGAGGGGAATGATTGTGGGAGTTACTATGCAGAAAGAGAGGGAGAGAGAGGGAAGGCACCAAGCTAGAGGGGGTCAACAGACAGGGAAACTTAACCAGCGAGCTACTGTGGAGAGAGCTGTCAGTGGTATTACATGTATACGATCTGTCACCTGCAAGCCTTCCTCTCTGCTGCAAGGATTCCTCCTCAATGGGTGTTTTCTATCATCTCTGCATTGTAAGTAGGCTGTGTTTTCAAACAGCGGGCAGGATAGAGAAGGGGGGAAATCAGAAACACACACTGCAGGGGAATCTCAGCTGCTCAGTAATAATACAGTAGGCAGCAGAAATCCTGTTATTTACATTATACGCAGCTGATAGTATGGGAAGACGTGGGGGATTCTTTCTTTATCACAGTAAACTTTGTGGACGCTGATCATGATAATGGTCCAGAGGGCAGAAATTACCATAGGCTGCAATGCAGAAAAATCCAGCTAGGCGACATCTGACAGCAGAATTATCTATGAAAATACAGAAAATGGAGTTGAGTTTAGGGAGTTTATTATCCTGTGAGTTGTATTCCCAGCAATGCTTAATGGTCTTTACAGTTCTAGATGCTCGGTCCATCAAATAGAGATCTCAGGTGGATGCCAGAACACCAAAAGACATCCTGGCTTTTAATTTGGGATATAAATAAATCTACATTTTAGTATGTCAGTGCCATTTAACAATACGGTTTTATTTAATTCAAATAGGCAATATTCTATAAAAATAAAAAAAATCAGATGTACCGCTCCATTGCCACCCTGTC
This sequence comes from Ptychadena robeensis, assembly GCA_036250615.1. Lineage (NCBI taxonomy): Eukaryota > Metazoa > Chordata > Amphibia > Anura > Ptychadenidae > Ptychadena > Ptychadena robeensis. The sequence continues at coordinate 164,214,043 of CM070033.1, forward strand.
ACATGCAACTGGTTAGGGCTACAAATCCAGCCAATACAAAGAATTAGCCGCCACTGCCACGATCTATAAACCATTCTACGGCAGATTATAGACTATAAGGATATGATGAAAGGGGATCAGCAGCAATATATTAAAAGAAAATAAAAAGGAATCTACCTTTGCAAACCAAATGGAATAAAATCAGCATTTATATTTTAGTAGTAAAATGCTGCTTACCAATGTGGTCTCCTAAATCTGTATACTCTCAATGATATATTATAAATAGGATAAGCATGAAGCAACACGTTATAAACCCATGTACTAGAAACAAAAGAAGGATAGATATGGTAGAGCAAAACCATGGGCCAGGAGGGGCATAGAAAGATGAACGGTAAAAAGGAAAAGGCTCCACTTGGGCTGAGTGGATCTTAAAAGAGTGGATCCGGCACGTTTTTTTATCTGCGCCCTAACCGCTGCCATTACCACCAATGTGCCTAACTCCACTGCAGCAGATTGCACACGGCAGCACTGCTCTGAAAAAAACCCACAGGTTACCACAGGTTACCGTCTCCACTGCGGCAGTTTGGCGCAGGCGCATCCACACCGCCTGTCCGCATCCATTGCAATCAATGGATGTGGATCGGATGGATTTGGTGCGGTTTTGTGGCCATTCACAGCAATCTGTCCGCATTAGTGGAGCGTTAGCCTTAAGCTAGCCATACACTGCACGGATTCCCTGGCTGATCGATTCAGCACCGATGGATTCCGGCGATTCCGCCGGCATCCACAGGTGAGAACGATCAGCCAATTAGGGAATCCGATCGTGGCAGCCCACCTTGCACGGCCGGATCCGTGTCCGATGGATCGGCTCCCTGACCGCAACGCCCCCTGATCAGAGCAGAATCGGACCCGAAAAGACCAACAGGTTGGTTCTTCCTCGGATCCGATTCTGTGCCCCCGATCCATCGGATGCGGTCGGACGGGCAAGGTGGGCTGCAGAGGATTCCGGCACGATGGATCCGCGTGCACGCGCCCGGAATCCATCGCGCCGGAATCCGGCACGAATCCGTGCTGTGTTTGGCAGCCTTTAGACATGTGTTTTTCAGTCCAGATCAGCAGCAGTAAGAAACTTTTTAGTACCGGTATGTAGACAGGTTAGATTCAATGCAATTGTGACTCCTGTGAAGCAAAGTCATAAGCTAGCAATACACGTGTCGGATTCCATGTCCAATCGATTCATCATCCGATCGATTCCGGCGATTCTGCCGGGAATCGCAGGTGTGATCAATCGGCCAATTAAGAGTATTAATCGCTGCATACCACCTTGTCCAACGGATTCCGGGACGATTCCGTGTCCGATTGTCCACCTCACAAATGGCAACTCCCCCTGATCTGTGCAGAATCGCATGAGAAAGACCAACATGTTGGTTCTGCGTCGGATCCGATTCTGGGCCCCTGATCAATCGGATGCGAACGATCGGGCCAGGTGGGCTGCATGCAATTCCGGCACGATCGTTTGGCGTGCACGCGCCCGGAATCGATCGTGCCGGAATCCGGTGCGAATCCGACACGTGTATGGGGGCCTATATAAATTACTTGAGTTGTAATGATGAGAGAATAATGGTTTCAATATAATGGAGCATAGCGCCACAATATTACAGGGACCTGTAGGCAAGTGTACAGGGAGTGCAGAATTATTAGGCAAATGTAGTATTTGACCACATCATCCTCTTTATGCATGTTGTCTTACTCCAAGCCCTGGATAGGCTCGAAAGCCTACTACCAATTAAGACATATTAGGTGATGTGCATCTCTGTATGGGAGAGGGGTGTGGTCTAATGACATAAAACCTATATTAGGTGTGCATAATTATTAGGCAACTCTTTTCCTTTGGCAAAATGGTGTCAAAAGAAGGACTTGACAGGCTTAGAAAAGTCAAAAATAGTGAGATATCTTGCAGAGGGATGCAGCACTCTTAAAATGCAAGCTTCTGAAGCGTGATCATCGACAAATCAAGCGTTTCATTCAAAATAGTCAACAGGTCGCAAGAAGCGCGTGGAACAACAAGGCGCAAAATAACTGCATGAACTGAGAGAAAAGTCAAGCGGTGTAGCTGCCAAGATGCCACTTGCCACCAGTTTGGCCATATTTCAGAGCTGCAACATCACTGGAGAGGCACAAGGTGTGCAATACTCAGAGACAGAAAGGCTGAAAGACGACCACCACTGAACAAGACACACAAGCTGAAACGTCAAGACTGGGCCAAGGAATATTCAAGACTGATTTTTCCAGGGCTGTGGAGTCGGAGTCGGAGACATTTTTGGGTCCCTGGAGTCGGAAAAAAATGGACCCACTCCGACTCCGACTAAATTTAAATTGGAATAAATTTATTTTTTTTACTATAAAAAAAAATTACTTCAAATGCGCAATTAACAAACAGTCTAATGAAATAATGAACTTCTCTGCCTATAAGAAAAATACATGCAGTGTATAACATTACAGCGCCCACTGTGACCCTCGCCTAAAGGCCCCCACACACGTACCGAGTGGGGGCCGACAGACCAGCTCAGGTGAGCTCTAAAGTGCAGAGTGATGAAGTCATAACCGCTGCTCTCAAGAAGCTGACAGCAAGACGCGGTTCTTCATTGGACTAACAGCATCAGCCGGGGGATTATCGGACATGTCCGTTCTCTGGCCGGCCGAGCGTGGGGCGTTAGACAATCTGTCACCCCATGTGGGCTCCGCGATCGGAGCATACACACACGCCATTGATCGGCAGCAAATCACGCCGCCGCTCGGTGTGTGTATGGCAGCCTTAACTTCGCTGATAATGAAAGTAAAGGTGTTTTGGATAATTGTAATGTTTGTTTGTCTTCATTGAAGCTAATGGCCGGCACACAAAGGGCGCCGGCCGACTGAAGGGGCCCCATAATGCACCGGGGTGCCAACGTGATGACGTCATCACCGTTTGAAATCTCTGGTGCATAAGGCTGAGATGGTCTAGCCTGCACACCATCGGGGTTGTGGTATGGCAGCCTAAAGTGAGGAAGGTGATTGCCAATAGTTCAGGACTGAACCGTAAAGCTTGGAAAACCGCTGTCATATCAGCTGCAGGCGTACAAATACTTAGATTGTCTAGTTTCAACTTTAATCATGACTCCTGGGATTCCAGGGGAAATCATGAATCATGTTTGAAGTGCCCCTTCTCCCTGCCTCATTCTTGGAGCCTTCCACTGCCCTATCTTCAGCAGAGATCTAGAACACTAAGCTTGGCACACAAGGGAGATCTGTAACAAGACTTGTGTACATCGCACGGTGAATTGATTGTACTCTATCTGTTTACAAACCTACCTGTGTGCTGCTTCCATCGGGCGGGATCAATAGAGCCGGCTCAAGAAACTTGATTGAACGGGGTTCCAACATGTGAAAAGACCCCCGTACTTTGCATGGAGACATGAGTCTTCATGGAAAGTATTAAAACAGTGCGGTCCTTGCCCTCTCTCCACAGCCATCGGCTGTCAGTGTGAAGGGACCGGAGCCAGCACTCTCACTTGGAAGCTGTGTGGAGTGAGGCTGTTCTTCCCTTCTTAGCTCTGTGGCGTGTTGTAAATCACACACTGCCCAAGCTGGGGAATAAGCGGTCCCCATTGAACAGGAATCGATGTGCCCATGTGGTGCACATAGATTTCCGTTCAATTGATCCCCGATCAATGACAAGCGTGGTGCCTAGCTTAGGTAAAAGCAGAGCATCTTCTGCCTAACTCCCTTTCTCTGCTTTAATGGGCCATACAGTGTTTCCTGGCCAGTAGTTCTGTGGTTAGTGTATGATGCCTTCCTTTCCTTCAATGGATGGATACAATACATAGCATATTACATACAGAGGAGTCGGAGTCGAGGAGTCGGAGAGTCGAAGCAATTCGAAACTGAGGAGTCGGAGTCGGGGAATTTATCGACCGACTCCACATGCCTGGATTTTTCTAGAGTTTTATGGACGATGAATGAGAAGTGAGTAGTTGATGGCCAGATGGATGGCCTGGCACGTGCGATTGGTAAAGGCAGAGAGCTCCAGTCCGACTCCGACGCCAACAAGGTGGAGGTGGAGTACTGGTTTGGGTGGTATCATCAAAGATGAGCTTGTGGGGCCTTTTCGGGTTGAGGATGGAGTCAAGCCTCAACTCCCAGTCCTGTACTGCCAGTTTCTGGAAGACACCTTTTCAAGCAGTGGTACAGGAAGAAGTCTGCATCCTTCAAGAAAAACATGATTTTATGCAGGACAATGCTCATCAAACGCGTCCAGTACTCACACAGCGTGGCTGGCAAAGAAAGGGTATATAAAGAAGAAAAAACTATGACATGGCATCATTGTATCACCTCAGATCTGAACCCAATTGAGAACCTGTGGGTCCATCATGAAATGTGTGATCTACAGGAGGGAAACAGTACACCTCTCTGAACCGTGTCTGGGAGGCTGTGGTTGTGACTGCACGCAATGTTGATGGTGAACAGATCAAAACACTGAGCGAATCATGGATGGCAGGCTTTTGAGTGTCCTTGCAAAGGAAGGTGGCTATATTGGTCACTGATTTGTTTTTGTTTTTGTTTTGAATGTCAGAAATGTATATATTGTGAATGTTGAGTGTATATTAGTTTCACTGGTAAAAATAAATAATTGAAATGGGTATAAATGTGTGTTTTTGTTAAGTTGCCTCCCAAATTATGCCAGTAATAGTCACCTGCACACACAGATATCCCCCTTCTTAAATAGCTAAAACTAAAACAAAACTACAAAAACTATCACCAATATTCAGCTTGTGATATTAATGAGTTTTTTGGGTTCATTGAGAACATGGTTGTTGTTCAAAAATAAAATTATTCTCAAAAATACCACTTGCCTAATAATTCTGCACTCCCTGTATGATGTGTGGGTGATAGCCCAATTCACAGGTAGTATTGTGTGTGTACTGAGCGAACAAAACAACTGTCTAATTAACTGCAGGGGGAACCTTGTCCAAATTTACAAGAGGGATGAGGCAAAAAGAGAGAGAATGGAGGACAGAAAAGGAGAGAAAAAATTAGTCCTGGAAGATAAATGATCCAATGAGCAGATTACACAGAACATATACTGAAATGCTGACTCCCAACACTCCAACCCCAAACACCCTTCTCCCCCCTAAGGCTGGCTACCCATTTCCCTATTCAACCATCTTCCCCCACAACCAGCCGGCACTTTACTGTCTCCAAGAATGGGAGCTGCAGGCGAAGACGAGTGATGATCAAAGCCCAGGCTGCTCCCAGCTCTGAATTATACTCCTCACACATCCAGCCACCCAGATTCAGCTCCTTGCCCCGTTCGCCTCCAAGTACTGATCTACAAGGTCCTGATGCAAATGTGCCAGTTATGATATTGGACAGATGTCACACTATTATAATTGTCACTTTTCATACCACAAGTATACCGTGATGTTGGTATATGGTTCAAACCTTTAAATGAGAAATAGGTTATCTATACCCTGCGGGTGGGACACCGTTAGGGATGATTCCCTGTGTTTGTATTTTAACAAATCATTCATTAAATTGTAAATGTGGTGCATGTGTGCTGTCCAAAAAAGCCCAGCTATGAAGTGCAAGGCTGTTGTTTATAAATGTTTTTTTTGTGGTAAGGCCATTCTGCAGATTTATAACCCTAATCGCAGTTATCCCTCGAATCACATACTAACAAAGAACTTGATGGTTTATTAGAAAAGCCATGTATGAGAAACAATTTAAAAAGTAGGGTGGATAACTCAATTCATAAATGAAATGTTAGTAGCACTAGAGGTCTAAACAAAAATCAGGCTATTATAGGCAAAAGAGGAGGCATTTTGGGATGGTTCTGGTGAGCCTGTTAGGCTATGTTCCCACTTGGACTCAGGCTATAAGACGGCCCAGACCATGAGACGTATAAGACACACCCAGTTTTTAGGGCAGGAAAACAAGAAAAAGATCTATGTAAAAAGTTTTTACATCAATTGGGTTAATGCAATGAATTTAATGAATGCAACATTCAATTCAGCCAGTAGGTGTCACTAGCAGCAGTACATTCTCAGCAGAACATGGCTAGTTCAGTATATCCCTCTCTCCTTGCCTATGGAGGAGGGCTCGGAGCTCTGCTGGCATAGGCAATTACACAGTTCAGATGGCAGAGCCAGACACCAGTCGGCATCTCCCATGTGACAGCACCTCCTGCTCCCCGGCTTATCTCCGTGCTGGGAGAGCTGGCAAGAAGCCACGGTGCAACCCACGACGGTGGTCGTGGGGGTCGGCATTGGGACAATAAGACGCAGGCATTTTTGCCCAAAAAAGTGAGTTTTATGTCCGGAAAAACTACGGTATGTAATCATCTGTCACTCACGATTATTTCAATCGCCGCTACACTATTTTAAATGGGCTTGTCCCCATTGATAGATTGCATGTGTTTTTTTTCCTGATCGCTCCATAGCACATAATTGGATGATAGCCTACCGGCGATTCCACAGGGCGGGGTGGAAAATTGGGAGCAGTGGGAACATAGCCTTACCATTTTGCTTTGGTTCTTCTTCTGAGAAATTAGCGGTGCAACACTCAGCATACATACCCGCTGCCGGGCTTCAATTAACGATGAATGAGTGTGCGGGATCTAGTAACTTCGGTTCATGTGTTGTTTTACATGAGTACCTAACCATGCGGGTAGGTAATCATGTAAAACAACAATGAACCCAAGGTGTTCCATTTACGGTCACTTATCCACATTATACAGACTATAGTGTCAAAGGGTTAAAATTCTACATCAAATGATTTATAATTTAAGTAAAGCTGAAGTAGGTTTAGAGTTAGGCTACCCACTCCTGTGCTGTTTAAAACAAATGCAGATTCTTTTATAATCGGGGAGTTTAATATTCTCTGCTTACTTTTTTTGCCGTACCCCTAATTCTTACCTGCCCCCACCCCCCCCCCCCCCCCCCCCAATTCAAAAAACCCTGTTATTGAACATTGTATAAAGCATTATTTATTACCCCAGAGTTGGAATAAAAAGTGACGACTATGTATCTGTACGTCTTTTATCTATAAACATGGATAATGCCTGGGAAGGCCAAAAACGCCATTACATTTTCCAAAACGTGGCAAAATTAAGCTGGCGCGCAAGGCAGGGTCGCACCCATTTAAAATTGATGCGATAAAAAATCCAAAGATGCGATATCCCTTGTTTTGCCAAACTGTAGCAGAGTTTTTGCCAAAAGCTGTACATAGCGTACTCAAGCATCAGAGCCCCCTGTCTGAGTACTCTTCAGAAGAGCTTGGCAGGGGGTAGATGATTCCCAACATTAAATGTGGAGAATCGGGTATGAAATTCCAGAACAAAATCAAGTCTTTATTTCTGTACAACCCTGAAGCAAAAGCAATTATATATTTTTTTAAAATGTAGGCTAAGGTCCTTCTGTAAGAAAAAACAGCCCTAGGATGACAGAACACTTGTAATATTCACATAGTTCACCCAGTAAGACACGTTTATTGTCATATGTCTCTTCATCATCCTCACCCGACAGGTACACCTCAGACAAAGAGAGAAGAAACAACACAAGTGACATGTGCACCAGACCAGACATAACATTTCCACTTGGTATGGTATTTCTATAGATACCTATATGAGCGCGCCTCTTGCGACGGCCTTTACATTGGATGAAAAATAGTGATACTATGCATAGGAATGAATTATCATGTGGTGTTATATTCAGGTGTCACAAACCCCCACCAGCAGCAATCAGTCTCCTTACACTTCTCACAGTCGAACGTCCACATTGGCTCCCGGTGCCAGCCACTGGGAGAGCCCTCGGACTGCTTCCTCACTGATAACAGGCCAAAAATGGAAACCGTATGGTTGGCGGGGAGTGTGAATGCAATACACTATACAATCTCCATGCCATCTCGTGTGATTGTATATTGCCTATATCTATATACGTTATGGTATCACTGCCCCACCGTCTGGAACAATGAAAGCCACGTCTCCTAACTAAACGTATCCCTGTGGGAGGAAAAAGTTAATTCCGAATAAAAATCTGGAAATAACAATATCTATCACTAAAGTACGCGTCTCCAGTAGCTTCGATTCTTTGTGGGTCATTCAGAACAGATGCAGACTGAATGATTAAAATCATTTATTTTAAAAGATAAAATCGTGCCTAAAAATATTAAACAATGTAAACTAAACTAACAAAGGAACAGGAGATTTCAAAGTAAAAAATAAACGGGGTAAGGGGTAAAAACTTGTAAAAAGAAAAGAGAATCTGTCTGAGGAGTCAAGAGTTTACCAGAGACGTTGTCCTTAGAAATGAGTCCAAATATTGTAATCCAGCGGTTCCAATTCTGGAGATGCAATGACGGGGTTAGGACACAAAAGACGGCAGTTCGACGAGGTTAGCGAAAGTTTTGCGCAGAAGGAAGCGATTCCAGGACAAGACAAAAGCTTCAAGAGTTGAGACCAAAAAACTTCACGACAGACATCCATACGACTTCACTGAGTAGATGGGGGGTGCTTTAACCCCTTCTTCACTCCTGGGAGAGGAGTTGACACCGGAGCTTGACCAAACCTCTCACTTGGGTTAATGAGGACAGCCCCCTCATTAGACAGGACAGCCTGCCATGTGACACATGAATATGTATAACTTGCCAGAGGAACATGTGGACCATGATATGGGGGACATGTTCACTATCAGCACGGCTTTTCACTGAAATTTATAGAGTCCAAACATGAAAGAATATGTATAGCCACGATGCCAATCTAGAGATCTCAGCCCAGGAACGCCACACACCATTCCATCCTGGCTTAAAATATGCATTTTCCTATGTGAGAGTTCACCTCTGCGATGTTACCGAGTATCCCCAATTGGTTATGGAAAGATGGTTTAGGTAATCTCTTCAATCATTATCTAAAGTTGAATCAAGGGTCAGCGTTTCTCTGTGTTCCTTGTTCGACCTCACTCGCTCCCCCCCATTTTCTTCCGACCACCAGATACTGATGGTTATTGGGGGGTGTAATAAAGTGGGATTATTCTCCGTTCTCTTGAAGTACGGGACCTCTGTCTGGAGCATTTACGACCCCCTAGATGTTTACATAGGTGGGCGCAACCAAGCATGGTAGACATTCCATGATTTCGGTTGAATTTAACTATGAAGGGTCTGGGGAAATGTAATGTGGCTTAGGTTAGGATATATATGGCGAATACATCGATTATTCGTCACATCAGGGAAATCATTTCTACAGACCAGTATTGTGGGGCAATGATAGGAAACGTCAAAACCAAATAAAAAAAATAAAAAAATTTTGCTTTTTATAAGTAATTTGCACGCATAACCAAAACCTTTTCAGACTTTGGAGGAATTTACGGCCCTAAGCAGTTCGGAATTAATGACTGAACTGGTATTGCACTGTATACAAGCTGGATGTTCATTTGGCCGATGGGACACAAGAATGATTTGCATGATCAAAGTGGCGTCCAAGGATGTCAGGGACAAGACTATCACCAAGCAGCTTGGTGAGAAGGGGACAACAGTTTGCACAATAATTCACAAATGGAAGCACACTACGATGTGGAGGACCAATCTCGCAGCACCCTCACGGTCTTCCCAGCTCAAAACAGCACATGTACAGGTCCATTTACAGTCTGCTAATGCAGATCTGAATGATCCAGAGTACTGAGTGAATGTTTTGTGCTCAGTTAAGACCAAAATGGTGCAACAAATCAACTCGCCATGATTGGAGGAGGAGGAATGCTGCCTCAAGACCACCATTCCAACTATTAAACATGGCGATGGATACATAATGCTTAATGGGGTGTTTTTCTATTTTTATTTTCACTAGAGACTGGATAGACACCTGATCTCTAGTACTATAACGGGCATGGGCCGGATGTGCCATCCGACCGACGTCACTTCTGGTTCAGGAACAAGAAACTGTGCATTCCATATACCGGAAGGGGACGTTGCGGCATCATATGCATCCGACATAGGCACAATCCATATCAAAATATCAAACATCCTGATCCAATCTATCATCGATTGTGCAAAAATCGACCTTAAGAGCCCCCAGTGTCATGAAGACTGCTTGCCGTACAATGGGGAGACAATATGAGGGCATGGATAGGTACAAGGCTGTAGCCTGTTGGGAATACATCCCAGTAAGTACACAAATAGAAAGACTGTTTAAAAAAAGACTTTTAGGCAATATTTCATTTCAAAAGAAAACACAGCATTGTAATACACAAAAAGGGGAAGAAAATATATCTGATTGGCACTGGCAGGATAGGGAGGAACAAGGCACCAAGCTTTCTCAGGACTGTGAGCAGCTCCCATGTGCTGGTGCATGCACACAATTCGGAGGGGCTTAACAAACCCCCTGACATTAACACTATGGGTGAATGCCTAAAAGTGGCTGGAGAATACAACAAGGCGCGTTCGACGGACTGCAGTGCTTTTCAGGCATCTGAGCCTTATGCTGGAAAGATGAATAAAGTCTCTTCTACAATGTATGCAATGTTTGTTGGTTTGTTTTTTTGCTGTTTAGTGTTGTTTACACTTTAAATAAGCAGCAAAATTCTGGCAACTGTCTGGCCTAACTAGCAATTGTTAGATCTTTTCTCTCAAATATACATTTCCACCCACACACATCATCTATCTTTGAGGTTCTGCAATTCAGAAGCCAGGGAATAAAATCTCACAGTCAGCAAGTTTTTACCAATATAAGAGGCCTAGCTGTACTAGCACCGATCACTAGAACCGATCACCTCATATATCAGTTATAGCACAAAAACCCAATATTCCTCCCCCATAACTTAAGCCCCCCACTCAGGTTTCGAATAGCAGAAAATCCGTGCATGATGATGTCATGACCCTTTGTGTGCCAGCACTTATTTTGGATGGTCCCCATCCAAAGTAATAAAAACAATCTAAACAAATTAAAGGACATGTCCGTAATGGCTTAGATCAATTTCACGGCAGATTTCTGGTTGACTGGAAACTGTAAGCTATGATTTGCACCCGATTTCACGACAGATCGACCACCTTGAACACGCACATTGGTCAAAATCGGGTGAAAATCTAAACGAGTATGGGGGCAGATATATCTTAATGCAAACAGGTCTCTCATATTATATATAATCTAGTGTCCACTAACCCCAATTGTCTAGGTATAGCCATAACCTCCTTAGGACACTGCAATTTTAGGAAAATGGTCAATGAGTATTCTGTGTACATAATTACCACATGTCAGAGCATCAAATCATTTAACCAACACCTTTCTTAATTCTCTTTACTGTTGTAAAAATATAAAATTTAATAGCAAAATCTATTTAAAATATCAAAAGAAATGCATCTTAATCTTTTGTAATGTAAAAAACAACAGACTACAATATAAAAAATGATGGAATCTAAACACATGCCATATGTTAAATCTGCACCAGATTGTAAACAACTACATACCATGCATCAGGATTGTCAACACTTATAAAGGAGATGTATAAAAAATGCAAATCACAAACTAAAAATACCATAACCATGAACAGACTTGTAATAATCATAGTCATAACCATTAGCTTGGACCTTCCTGAGTCTACCATTCCCACCCCACCAATAACCCTCTCACTACCAGTACAATACGATATGAAAGCTTCTGCCAAAAGACTTGACTTATGTATTTTAATTACAAAACATTTATACATATAAGCATTTCCTCTTTAGCCACACATTTGTAAAATTTCCAGGGGTGACAAATGTTTTAAACTTGGACAAAGTTAAGGGTCAACCTTTTTATTTATTGAAAAATAATCTTCCACTGTGGGCCATTTGACACCTTGACTACACACACACACACACACACACAGTAAACACAGGGATAGCGGCACACACTGAGTACACACAATGTACAGTGCAGACAGTGTGTTTTATTAGAATGCTGGCCATACACCTTTAGATCTCTCTGTCAAATATCTACCAACAACTATGTAGTGCCGGGTCCTCTGCAATTGAACACAGGTAGACTTGATGGTTTAGAAAGTCCCTCATATTATGTGGTTTTGGTAAAACAAAAGGAGATCTAAAGGAAATCTGACAGAGAAATCTAAAGGTGTATGGGGACCCTAACTAGCCACACATGGTTCAATTTAGAGTTCAATTGACATTCGATTAGATTTTGTAGTTCGATCAAAAAAATCGAAAATCGTTTTTTATTTAACTGATGTACACCACATGGGGAGTACGATTATTGTTCAATTTCGACTGCAAAGTTAATTGAAGTAATCCAAAATTGTCGATTGAATTCCTCTTACGATTTTAGTTTCATTCGGAAGTTAAAGGGAAGTAGCCACACAAATCGAGCCAAAAAAAAATCGAGCTAATTGAGCAAAAATTTCCAACCTGTCCGATCACTTTTCAAATCGATGATTTGACAAAAATCGATCAATGATCGTCGATTGCACTATGTGGGCAGCAAATCGATTTTTTTACAATCGATCGCTTTTTTCATCGAAAAAGGTCGATTGAACGCTAAAATCGAACCATGTGTGGCTAGCTTTAGACAGATTTCACTTTCTTGCTGACCTTGTGACAATATAGCCAATGGGATAAAAGCAAGGGGAAAAAACTTTAGTAGGGTCAATCAACCTTTCTCAACAAAAAATATTACCCTTGTAGCCCTGATATAGGTATTCCCCCTCAATATTCGTCCCTTAAATAACATGGGTCACACGGGTTCAGAAATTATTTATTGCAGTGCCAAAAACCTGACATTTTTACACAAAATTCATTTTTATATCCACTGTACATATAACATCCCCTTCCACTTCTGTGTACAGTACACGGGATAATATGCTCATTTGGCACTCCTGTATCTACCTCATTGATGCACAATGCTGTGTCTATACATCCTTTATTCTACCACCTTTCAGAATCGACAAGGTTAGCTGTGCAACTTGGTAACATCTATAAAAGATGATGGCGCTATATAAATCATTAAATAGCTGAATAAAAAAAAACTGTCATAACAAAGCATATAATCACGCCACTGGCTTTGAGCAAGACAAGCTGGGAGAACTAAGATTCCCTGACAGCTAATATTACACTGAAAAAGACTAGAGAGCGTACTATTGATGCATTGCAGAGAGATATGAAGTATTAGTAAGCCTAAGCCATGGAGATCTATAGCGGATCTCCAGCTTACTGTTCTAGCTTGCATTGTTGTACAGCTTTTGCTTCTGTACTGAATATATTTCCTTTGATTTTACTACAAACTGTCAGGGACTCACAATGCAAATTACAGTGAGGCCCAGTCTCCACTGCGTCATTCCGAAAATACAGAAAAAATGCAGCAGCGGTGTCTTTGTCACACCCCAATTCGTTTGGCATGTGGCCTCGTGAAACTCACGGTGGATTTTGAAACTCAGAGGTTTAGACAGATCACCCACACATGGCATGTGGACAAACATTGTCAGAACGCGATATGCTTGCTGTTTTTGTGACGCTACAGGTGATTTATGAAAAATTTCAATATCGTCCGATATATTATCATCAAAATGATAACAAATAAAGTCATGAAATATCTCACTTGCATGTAATCAGTCTATTTTCTGCCCGATATTCTTATTGATGAAAGATTTAAAAAACTGAGAGGTGACAGAAGATCAGTTAATGATCTAAGCAAAGAGAACCATAGAAAGAGGAGGTAAAACTTAATTACAGGGCCTGGTCCTTCTGATGTCATGCTGACACATTATGACATCACTTGTCACACATATTGGAACGATTGCTGCCACACACACTAAAGGACCCCACACGCACTCTGTCGCTCACAGCATCGGCAGACACCCTTTGTGTGCCGGCCGTTAATTTCAATGGGGACGCCGGTCCCCATTGAAACTAACGGCATCGGCCAGAGATTTACAGACATGTCCGTCCGTGGCTGACCGGGCTTTGGGGCGACAGGGATCTGTTGCCTCATGTGGTCATCCCCGAGCGGCGACGGATGTTGCCGCTGACCGACGGCCGCGAGCGTGCACGCACAATGGTTGGTGGCAAATCGGATTCCCAAGGTGGTGTTGCATCTATTCCCGATCCATTGCAGATTCCTGATCGCCTGGAAAGATTGGATCGGCAATTGATCACTGGCAAATCGACCTGTGTATGTCTACCTTTACACACACACTGCTGAAAAATGTCAGTGGCATCATCCACTACAAACCTGCAATGATATGTCCTCACCATTGAAATATTGCAACACGCTCAGTAGATTTCTCAAATCTATTAAATGTATTAACTCTATTGTTTCGTTAGTGAATAATTATTAATTGTGTCATCCCAAGACTGCAGAACTGGAGCTAGCAAAGAGCTTCAGGGTCAGTTAGAGACATTAGTTAGCTTTGTTATAAATGTGTAATGGTAATTAAGATACTTGATAAACATGTCATAAGAGAATTTACTATTCTCAAGGATCTTTATTCCCCGGAGTTTTTAGTACTACAATATTGTCACTAAAGCAAAGCTCGGCTTAGCATGTGCATTGAGAAACCCAAGAGATAGATAAAGGAATTCACGACACAAAGAAAGAAGAGGGATCCTAGCGGGAACAAAGTAATTCTATACCACCAGATGGAAGACGATATAAATGTGACACAGGTACAGCAGTTAGAAGAGTATTGTTCCCAGCAAGAAGAAACATACACTAAGGGGGGTGGAGAGCTAATCAGAACAATGTCGATGGGGGACACAAAAGCAAATATACATGCAAAAAAACTATAGAGGACTTCCTGAAGGAATGAATAACAGTATTTTAAAAGACATAACATGAGGTGGGGGCAGTTTGAGGGAAGATAGTAGAAAAAAAGCATGGGGGAGGGAAGGCAGACTGAAAAAATAATTAAATGGCCGCTGGTAAAAACAAAAACGCAGTGAGCGGAGTTTTTAGGTCGTGCCGTGGCAGCTCCCAGTCACGGCCAGGGAGGAGCCCATTCAAAAAATCAAGTATATCTCACAGAAAAGTATTGCAGTAACACGTTTTGCTACACATTCCCTTTGTGTGTATTGAAACAAAACCAATACCAATAGACTGGACAAAAATATTGGCACCCTTTCAAAATTGTTAATAAATAAGATTGTTTCAAGCATGTGAGGCTCCTTTAAACTCACCTGGGGCAAGTAAGTTCACTTAGCCCCCTGAGCATTGCGCTCGTGGTATGTTTTTTGTAAAAAGCGCACCACTGATAATCGCTGCGGAGCATATTAAATGCCGACACAATTTAACCCTCTGAGCGTTTCGACCGTGGCACGGGTTTTTTATAACCGTGCCACGGGCAATCGCGGCGGAGCACAATGTGCTTTGCCGCGATTGCCTGCCCAGCTGCAGGTAGTAAACATAAGCCCGGCGTCACTGGAGACGCCGGACTTACGCTGAAGAAAGGCGACGCCCCTCCAGTTAGACGGAGGTCTATGGCGCCGCCTACCCCCGCCCCCTTCGCGTCACCGGTGACGCAATTGGGGGCGGACCCGGAAGCATCGGCATACATGCCGGTGCTCCCGACCGCCGTAAGAAGACGGCGAGACCTAGAGCGTGGCTCTAGTTAACTGGGGCTGAGTTTCATGATGCATGAAACTCAGCCCGAGTTAACTCGGGCTAGACGCTCAGAAGGTTAAGCTCTTCAGGAGCTCTCAAGCATGATTCCGGCATCATACTGGAAAAAAGTGACACCCCTCATTTAACATGGAGGTGTATGGCACCACCTACCCCCGTCCCTTTCGTGTCGCCGGTGACACCATTGGGGCAGACCCGGAAGGATAGGCGCGTAGGCCTGACAATTGGAGGAGTCTGCCTGCAGTTATCTTGGGTTGAGTTTCTCAGCCCAAGATAACTGCAGGCAGACTCACCTCTCCAAAATATCATGGGCCAGAACTTTCAGGAGGTGAAGTTAGCCATACATGGTCCGATATTGCGGCCGATCGACTGCTCGCTGCAAATCGGATGCGCCCACCTGCACAGATTGACCAGGATAGCACGGTGATCTGACATGTCAGTAAATTCCTACCCGATCGCATTACTTTAGATGGGAACCAGCTGTCCCACACACACAGAAAGGGTGCCTGACGATTTTCTGAGCGACCGGCTGCAGCATGACGCTGGGAGTATGGGAACTTTAGTCTATGCATTGTGTGCCTGTGTGTGCCACACTAAGCATGCACAACAGAAAGAAGAGAACTGTCTGAGGACTCGAGAACCAAAATAGTGGAAAAATATCAATAATCTCAAGGTTACAAGTCCATGTCCAGGGATCTAGATTTGCCTTTGTCCAGAGTTCACAACATTATCTTGAGTTTTGCAACCCATGGCACTGTAGCTTATCTCCCTGGTCATGGATGGAAGAGAAAAATGTATGAAAGGTGTCAACGCAGGATAGTCTGAAAGGTGGATAAGCAGCACCAAACAAGTTCCAAAGAAATGCTGTCCTGCAGGCTCAGGTCAGTGTCAGCACGAACGGTGCATCTGCATTTAAATGAAATAAAACGCTATGGTAGGAGATCCATGAGGACCTCACTGCTGACGCAGAGACGTAAAAAAGCAAGACTTCAGTTTGCCAAAATGTAGTAAGCCACAATGCTTCTGGGAAAATGTCTTGTGTACAGATCAGAAAAAAATTTGGTAAAGCACATCACTCTAGCGTTTACCGAAAATGGAATGAGGCCTACAAAGACAATAACGCAGTATCATAAGTTAAATTATGTTTTGGGGTTGTTTGCTGCCTCTAGTACTGGGTGCCTTGCATGTGTGCACGGCATCATGAAATCTGATGGGTCGCACTGTAGAGCCCAGTGTCAGGAAGCTGGGTTTGCGTCAGAGATCCCGATGACTCCAGACATATTTCCCAAATCACCCAGAAATAGATGGAAACAAAGTGCTGGAGAGATCTGAAGTGGCCAGCAATGAGTCCAAATCTAAATCCCATTGAACAGCTGTGGGAAAAGGTGTCCTTCCAATAATAAGAGACCGGGAGCAGATTGAAGAGAGAGAGTGCTCCAAAATTCCGGCTGAGAGGCGTAAGAAGCTTATTGATGGTTATAGGAAGCGACTGATTTCAGTAATTTTTTACAAAGGGTGTGCAACCAAATATTAAGTTAAGCGTGCCAATAATTTTGTCCAGCCCATTTTTGAAAATTTGTGTGACATTATGTGCAATTTTGCTCCCTTTTTTAGTTTTGTTCCAATACACACAAAGAGAATAAACATGTGTATAGCAAAATAAGTGTTACTGCAATACTTTTGTGTGAGAAATACTTGGTTTCCTGAAAAATTTCTGGGGTGCTAACAATTTCGGCCATGACTGTAGAGGAGATCATTAACCAGCAGATACCATGGCACATGAGGGGGAGGGATGCAGCAAAGGGGAAAGTATACACTATGATATTGGGAATTATAGGAGGGAAAAAAAGGTGGATAAAATATGTGTGGATAATCAATATGTAGAGTATGGATGGGAAATATGACATTGATAATACTATGAGGAGAATATAGAAGATGATACAGGGTGGGACATGTATATGGATACACCTTAATAAAATGGGAATGGTTGGAGATATTAACTTCCTGTTTGTGGCACATTAGTATATGTGAGGGGGGGAAACAAGATGGGTGGTGACCATGGCAGCCATTTTGAAGTCGGCCATTTTAAATCCAACTTTTGTTTTTTCAATAGGAAGAGGGTCATGTGCCACATCAAACTTATTGGGAATTTCACAAGAAAAACAATGGTGTGCTCGGTTTTAACGTAACTTTATTCTTTCATGAGTTATTTACAAGTTTCTGTCCACTTGTGTTTAATGTGCTGCCCATTGTGTTGGATTGTTAATGCAACCCTCTTCTCCCACTCTTCACTCGTATCTTCACAGCACAATCGCCTTCAGATGATCCCAAAGATAAAAAGTTTAAGGGGGTCAGATCGGGAGACCTTGGGGGCCATTCAACTGGCCCATGACGACCAATCCACTTTCCAGGAAAATGTTCACTGGAAAAACTCAGGGAATGTGCCAGCTTCAGTGCATAAAGAGGGAAACACATCATCATGTAGCAACTTCAAGGTCTCCCGATCTGACCCCCTTAGACTTTTATCTTTGGGGTCATCTGAAGGCAATTGTCTATGCTGTGAAGATAAAGGATGTGCAGCACCTGAAACTACGGATGCTGGAAGACTGTGCTAGCATTTCTCCTGCGGTGTTGCTATCAGTGTGTGAAGAGTGCGAGAAGAGGGTTGCATTGACAATCCAACACAATGGGCAGCACACTGAACACATATTATAAGTGGACAGAATCTTGTAAACAATTCATGAAAGAATAAAGTTACGTTAAAACCAAGCACACCATTGTATTTCTTGAAAAATTCACAAAAAGTTTGATGTGTCACATGACCCTCTTCCTATTGAAAAAACATAAGTTGGATTTAAAATGGCCAACTTCAAAATGGCCGCCACGGTTACCACCCATCTTGAAAACTTTCCCCCCTCTCATATACTAATGTGCCACAAACAGGAAGTTATTATAACCAACCATTCCCATTTTATTATGGTGTATCCATATACATGACCCGCCCTGTACTTTGAGGGGGAGATAGAAGATAACACTATGAGGGGGGAGATAGAAGATAACACTATGAGGGG
>CM070033.1:164243207-164254607 GCA_036250615.1 Ptychadena robeensis
TACATCCTGGAACACAGGGGGGCGGGGCAGCAAGGACGTCCAAGGCTAAAGCCTATCGCTTCCTCCTACCTGGCCATGCCCCCGGCTTAAGCTTGCTTCAGTCAGCAACGAGGGAGGCGGAAGCCCATCAATAGTGTCCCATGTCTGTGGTAAGCAGGAGGCGAATTTAGAGGGACCAAAGACAGGTTACGCAGAACGGGTGGGTTTTTAGACCTGTATGCGTACCAGCGGACCAGTTATGTGCACCCCTGTATATACCGTATATTCCAGCGTATAAGATGACTTTTTAACCCATTATAATCTTCAGATAAGTGGGGGTCGTCTTTTAAGCTAGTTACTGACCTTGCAAGCCGGCCTGGAGAATCTGCAGTCGCCAGTGCGGTTGCACAAAACGGCCATGGCCGCATCCCCGCCGTATGCGGGGACTGTATGAAAGCAAGGGCGGTGCTGTACGGAACTCTGCCACTCAAAGGCAGAGTCTGCTTGGATTGGTCAGCTCTCCCTTTCTCTAAGACTCACCTCTCTGCTAGAGACACGGAGAGCCAAGTCTTGGAGAAAGGGAGAGCTGACCAATCAGCACCGCCCTTGCATTTATACAGTCCCCGCATACAATGGGAATATGTTGTACAGAACTCTGCCACTCAGAGGCAGAGCCTACTTGGATTGGTCAGCTCTGCCTTTCTCCAAGACTCGGATCTCCGTGTCTCTAGCAGACAGCTGAATCTTGGAGACAGGAAGAGCTGACCAATGCAAGCAGGCTTTGTATCCAACAACCAAGTCTCCAGTACTCAGCACTCCGTCTAGAGACATGGAGAGCTGAGTCTTGGAAAAAAGCAGAGCTAATCAGGGTCTGGTGCTACACGTCTACCGCCACCTCTTCTGGAATTACAGTCTGTTATAGCCCAACCAGTTATTGTACAATAAGGCCTCCCTCCCAACATAATGTCATAATATAATGGTCATGACACAACATAATGATCATTATGCAATTATGAAATATTACATTATCGCCATTTGACAATCCATTTACAGAAGTAGCATCCATTACTAGTGATGAGAAGCAGAGGCCATATTCTTATTTGCAAAATATTACAAATTGTTTACCTAATATTCGCAGTTAATTTGTGATATCGTCATATTACCTTCATAGTGAAAATCGGCACACATGCATATTGCACTGTCACTGCGATATCTAGTGGCAGAATTAGAAATAGCAGCTGCAGTGTAATCACCACTTGAGACAACACTAACAGAAGATTGGGATTATCAGCACTTGTATATGTGCATATTGCGAACGCAATGCATGGTACTTTCCCCAAAACCTTGAATATTTGAAGATATAGCACTATATTCAAGATCTTCATGAATTGCCCATATTCACAATAAAAGAATTAAGATTTGAATATTCCCAATCAACACTATCCATTACCCATGGTAAGACCATTTTTTAAGATGTATTGTTAAATGTGGGATAAAACAGCATTACGTTGGTATGATCATTTGGGCTGTCATCCAGAAGCAGCTCTGCTGTGTTTACATAGCAATTTATCTGATCTTCTGAAAATTAAGCTGAAAGGATGCTTTAGATTGATTTGTGTAGAGCTAAAACATTAGTTTTTATTGTTTTTTAAACCAAATTATGGTCTAAAACGTTTTAAAGGCCACTGGAGTAGAGGGTAAAGTTTGACTATAATTTCGTTTTAAAGTTATATGTCTTAGCGTGTTTTGTCTCTCAACCCCTTTTTAATGTACAGGTGTATATATGTTGGACCTTAAGGCAGCATTGACAAGGGCATTTTGAAACGCTGCGTTTCCAGAGCCCGAACAACAGAAATGCGCTTTCTGTAACCTTCCCCAGTTTTGTGCCTCGACACAGTCCTGTCTCAGATGTCTACAGACAATTCCTTTGACTTCATGCTTGGTATGTGTTCTGACATGAACTGACAACTATGGGACCTTATTCATGTTGAGCGAGAATATTCGAAAAATATCCGTCATTCAAGAATTCGCAATATTGCGTGAATGTGCGCGCAGATATTTGCAATGGCTGATATTCGTCATATTATGCTTCAACAGTTTTTTACCGGCATACATCGCACATATGTGTATGCATTGCGAATGGATATGCACAATACACACTTCGCTCATACTGGCTAAGATCACAGAATGAGGAAGAGAAGCTGTAAAGCTGCATTGTGAATCATTGCACACGGGCATGCGCAATGTAAGGCAATAGAATACAGACTAATCAAATTTTATGAATTTAGAATATTTCTGTGTATATTCGTGAAATTATGCGAATTCGAATATACCATATGCTGCTCAACACTAGACCTTATATAGACAGTTGTGTGCCTTTCCAAATCATATGCACTGAATTTACCTCAGGTCCAGTTAAGCTGCAGAACAGAGATGGACCACGTCTCCGCAAGGCGGACAGTTCGTGGTGAACATCAGATGTTCGCTTTTCGCCTTGGTAGAGACCAGAAAATTGGGCAAAAACACACTGATGTCACTTACGGCATATGGAACTGTATGGTTAATTTACTGGAAGTGACATCATGTCTACCATATGGAACACAGCACTATGCATTCCATGTACCAAAAGTTAAGTCACTGACACCACTTTCGGTTCTACCCAATTCAAATTCACAGGGAATTTCCCTGGTGGACGTCGGACTTTTCTAAAAGTCTAATCTGCCTGTTTGCGAATGGACAAGGCCAATGTTCAGCCATCACTACTGCAGAAACGCCTCAAGAATGATCAGGGGAACAGGATGCACAAGATGCACAAGAGCAAAAGTTTTAGCATAATGGCAAAGGCTGTGAATACTTATGTGTAAGTGCATTCTCAATGTCTTTTCTAATAAATGTGCCAAAATCACATTGTCATAACAGGGTGTTGTGTGTAGAATTCTATCAAAAACATGACATGAACCTCCCTGGTGGTCACTGTATTTCAGGGTAAGCTTGTTTATAAACAAAACTCACCCTGAGTTTAAACTCGGGGTTACTTACCTATCCCTGGCAATCCTCTATGTGGGTGATCTAGCCGATTCTTCTGGGTTCTTTCCCCTTTGCGTTATTGAAAACACTGAGGAGGTAAAGGGGCCCACACCAGCATTGACCTGCATTCAAATCATGCTGCATTTTAGAAAAAAAGTAGGGCATACCGTTAGGGGGGTTAATGTATATCATTGTGTAATATGTTAGAGCTTTACAAACAAAACTTCACAATAATAATAATAAAATGTTGATACCTACATTGTTGGATGCCTGTGTCTTTAAAGTCCCCCCTTCCACGTTGCTGATCACCTGACCCTGTAGGTACCTAAGACCTCTTTGTGTGCGCAATACCTGTTATCCCCCTGCTTGCTGTGGCCCTGTTGACATTAGACTTATGATTATTACATTGCTCAGGCACTCTTACTGTCAGAGGGTATATAGTCTCCTCGATATATATAGTATTTCCTTGATATATAAAAATTACTTAGAAATATTTACTCTTCACATGTTTTACATAACAACCTTATAAAGTAATGCAACAAATGATAGAAACACTTAACCTTTAAAAGATGCTTGTGAATGATTCTTAATGTATCAGTACAACATGAAATATATGTTTCCAGCAGATTTATGACAAAGCAATGAATTATCTCCACTAGAAGTACAACGTGTAAAACATAACAGAGTTTGACCTTGAAAAAGGAATACAAGAAGTATAGGAAACTCTTCCCACTGACTTTATAATATGAATGATCTGCGCTTCCTCTAGGTCTTGTCAAATCAATAACACACATAAGTGGTGAGCGAAGTTATTATTTATCCTAAATGAAAAGTGTCTCTTGTGCATTTAAATATCTTCTGCCTACATGTGTAGCTGTCTGCATTGTTGTAGTCTCCGAATATTCAATGGAACGTGTGCTATGTCTGCGGAGGATTAATGTGCTTCTTCAAGCAGACCTAAACTAAGCCATCCTTTATGTAAGTCAAAGAGAATAAATGTAATCCAGTGATCAGAAGCATATCTAAAGATATCAAAACCCTAAAGCCCTCTATACACCTTTAGATCATGCCATACAATTTTCATTAGATCTACCAGCAACTGTAATATAGTGTCCTCCCTGATAGAATACATGGTGATTGGAAGGTTTAGAAAGCTCCTCATATTACATGGTTTTGGTAGAACAAGAGTTGATTGTACAGAAATTGTATGGTTAGATTGTAAGGTGTATGGGGGCCTGTAGAGGCACCTTCCAGGCTGTAGGAACAGAGGGTTCCAAAGTTCTATATAGAAAGGCTCTGCCATAGGCACTATTTTTACAAGACCTTCAATTTCAGTTATAAATGTCTGCATTCAAATTTAAAAAATAAAAAATATACGTGGCCATGTGGCGTGGCCCACCCTGACCGCTCACCAACTTTTTCCACTAGCACCACCCCCTCTCAACAACTTTTTCCACTAGCAATCCCCCCCTTCCACCGCGGGCAACCATTTCGCATAGGGCACGCTAAATGCTAAAAAACAGCCCTGGCTTCATAAAGTAAAAGAGTTTTAATTACCCCTTCCCATAAAGCCACATAGTTGCTTTATACTTGTACCCCTTGTTTCCCCGATAATAAGGCACTGTCTTATATTTTTTGAAACACCAAAATATGCCCTAGGTCTTTTTCTTAGGGGGATGTCTTATTCTGATCACTCTGTGCCAATCATTGTCCCCTTTGATCACTCTGTGCCAATCATTGTCCCCTTTGATCACTGTGTGCCAATCATTGTCCACTTTGATCCATCTGTGCCAATCATTGTCCCCTTCTGATCACTCTGTGCCAATCCTTGTCCCCTTCCCCTTCACTGACTCACTTCCCTGGTTCTACCGGCCGGGTTACAGACTCTGTTGCGGCAGGGCCTTTGTAGTCACTTCCTGCTCTGCTCAGCACTGCAGCCAGCCCTGATGGAGTCACACAGAAAATCACAGAGTTACCAATTGTACCACCCGAATGGGAGATTCGGGAAGGGGCAGGTATCAGTGGGTGTCTTATTTGTGGGGGGTGGCTTATTTCAACATTTTGTGCATTATTTGGGGGGGGGGGGGGGGGTGGCATATTTGATGGGGATGGCTTATCATAGGGGAAATGTTGCTGCAGGTCGCTTCCACTTGTAAACAGAAGACAGTAGATGGACTCAAGTACAAGTCTGTAAAGATCTACTGCGTCTGCAAAGGCACCAAGTGCCATTGCTGGGAAATTTGAAATGACCCTGGATCTCAGTAAGTAAAAGCTGAAAGAAGAGGGTATACTAGGGAAGGATAGCATTGTGTAGCTTTAGTATTGCATGTATCCTTTCAGAATCCTACAAATTATGAAACTGAACAAAAATGAAATATATTAAGGCGTACCAGTCTTGACCGTAGGATATGGTACTTGTAAAAGTCAGGTGTCTGTATACTATCCTGTCTGTGTTATTTATGCCATGGGGGATTGCTAACAGACTGATCTGAATGACAGATCAGTCTATTAGCAATCCCCCATCTGAATGACACCGTTAGAAGTCTGATCTTTTTTTGGGATTATTCATTTACATTCCCAATTTTACACCCCTAACTGCAACCTTCATAGTTATTCATGTTTTCCAAGTGACATAAATTGTATACATTTAACATTCAGCTGCAGCCACCCAGACAAGGATTGCCTCCAAGTTGTTAGTACACATATGAGCTTTGTAACAATAATGCAGGTACACATAGCTCGTTTTTGGGCCCTTTTCATCAGAGTATCAGAGTACCACTTATGTGCACCCCTGATTATACCACTTCAACAAAAAATGCAAATGTCCAGCAATTCTTCCAAAACTTTATTGCTCATTTATAAAATCCTTAGACATATAAGTGGTACAGTCACGCTTTGGGGTCATCCTCTGATGGGTTTCATCCCATGTGTATCGGGACTTAGTCGTAGAGATAAATGAGTCTGAACAAGGTCTGTTTAAATAGACATATGCATATCATCCTGTGTTGTTCATTGCTGATCCTCCCTTCCATTCGGCGGTTACCTATGTATCCACATATGCAATGACAACAGACCTAAGTTCTTGAAATATAAACACCAATGAATTATTCACAACATGACAATACAAAAAAACACAGAAAAAACAGACAAACCAACAATTGTCTAGGGGTGTTGCTTCTCAGCTGATAAAACTCACCCCGAGAAAACTACTTAAAAACTCACTTCCCTGTGCGATTCTGAGCATCAGCATACCCACGGATTTTTCCGTGTCCGCCCAGATGACGTCAGGTATGACGCCGGAGGGGCGGAGGATAGGTAGCACAATTGACCTCCATGTAAATGGAGGGGCATCACTTTTTTAGAGCACACCTTTAAAGCGGCACCTTCCGGAAGGCAGGAAAAAAGCATTTTTGATTTATTACTCATCAGATATAATGATGAACCTTTTCCTATGAAAACAAATTAGTTTCCATATAAGGTTCATAATTATATCTGATGAGTAGCGAAAACAATGTTTTTTAGATAAATAATAAAGTTGGTCTGTGACTTTATCTTAGTTTTTAATTTTGATCCACTGTTAGTTTGACACCTGTAATAAGGGAATAGCGTCATCCTCTCCTTATTGAACAGAAAGGCTATGTGTGTATAGCAGCCTCTCCTGTTCCTGGGAGTGATCACAAAAGTGTCCCCAGCAACAAATATGGTATGTGTGTCACTTTGTAGAGGCTGCATTTTTTTATTCTATTTATACTTAGCAATCTTTCCTTTATCTCTCGCTTAGAATACTGTTCAACTTCCCAACCTGTGCCTTTTAATGGAAATGTCTGTAAGTAAGATTATAAATCCTGGTCGCTATACCACCAGCCAACATATACATCATACATTTTTTTAGCCTCTGTCATCTGGATTGTGTGTGTGTGATGTTCATCCAAATCCAAAAGGATTAAAACATTTTTTTTAAAGAATCCCCGTAATCAGCAACTGCAGCTGCTCCTGCAGACTCCTGATTTTGATCATAAAAGAATCTATAGTCATCTGCAACCGGATTTTCTAAAGGTAAGTTTGTGTCTATGGGGTTTTTTGTTGCATATATCTTTGATATGTTAGTCTATTCCTTAGGTATCTCTCAGTCACTATCTAAAATTGCCACAGCCACATAATGATACAGTGCACTACAAAGCTTTGCATAAGGGTTCACTACGGTTAGACCTTTTTAATATGCTGTTGCTGCTAGGCTAGGCTAGGCATGCATTTGAAACGAAACCCCATACAGACAGATGAAACACAAATATGGGAGCTGCTTTACATATCTATTTCTGTCTATCTAGTACTGATATATGTAACAGCTCTAATGCACAGTAGTGTTGAGCTCGAGTATTTTGCCCGAATATTGCAAATATATCATCCGAAATCCACCGCCATCACGATTTTTTGGGGACGGAAATGACGAATATTCTCCCAGTCGAATATCCGAGCTCCATTCAATTGCATGCATATTTGACTGCAATTGCGATTTTTAGATCGCGATCCATGTCCACAAACGCAGATATTTAAGATTTCAAATTGAATATCATTGCAGAAGAAATTGCGCAAATTCAAATATTGCCTAGATGTTCATTACTAATGCACAGTACATGAATTTTTCTCTACAATAATAAGGTAACAGTCACAGATCTACCCTCCTTCCCAGCATGTTAATGGACAACCCAAGGAGAAGCAGAAGACTGATGAGCTTATCCCTCTGTCACAATGTTATGTAATGTAATTTTAAATAAGACAAAGTTGGATGAGGTGTGTCCTTTTATTCTAGGTGTTTACACATGGGTTTTACATAGCAAACATAAAGAGTTATTTAAACCCAAAAACAAAAAGTTCTTATATTGCAGCTTATCAGCCATGTTATGCAGTGTTTCATTTGTTTTCTCCTCTTGGACATTTTCTGAGTTTATTTGCTCCTGCTGATGTTGTCCTTTCTTCAAAAGCATCTATGGATGAGGAATGTAGCAGTCTGTGATGTGTAGTGTTATATGGATTAATAAATTCAAATATTTTATACATAAATTGCTATTACTTAAAAACAAAAATAAAATCCTGACGTGGCAAGATTACTTGTACAGTAAATATACTAATATATATATCTTCCAGAATGCCAGCCTGTGCATATTTTTTTTTTATTCTGTGTTTTGTATGAAGGTTTTCTGTGTTAGAAAATAACTGCTGATTTGACGGATTGCTTTTTGAAGAATGACACCTAGAGACTAAAGCCAGGCATTACACTGCATCTAAAGCGACATGGTTATTGCCAAGGCTGGTATATCATAGGGGTGCAAGCTCTGAAGTTTTAATCAACACAATGGTATAACTACAAAGTGGGCCACAGATCCCAACATGTACGAGGTCAGGCTAACGTTTTGGCGAACCTAAGTTACACATACTAATTTAAGGTCAGCATCTTGCACTAAGTGGCACTAAGTAGTGTCAAGGATTTAAGACTGACATATTGCACCCTGAGTTGCCATAGCAAGCTCCCTTATTTCCTGATAAGACCCCATAATAATAATATAAATAATAATAATAATAAAAATAATTAAAAAAAAGTATTTGCTATTAACAATTTGCATGATCTACACAAAATCAGAAGATAGTAAATTTCTATTAAATAAATATTATTAATCTTGATTAATAAAATAAAAAATACATCAATCTAGGACAAGCAGGAACATTATTACTAGTAAAAAACAAATAAGTACCGTATATACTCGAGTATAAGCTGACCCGAGTATAAGCAGAGGTACCTAATTTTATCTACAAAAACTGGAAAAACGTATTGACTCGGGTATAAGCCGAGGGTGGGAAATGCAGTCAGATAGTGGAGTTTTTCAAATGAGAAAATATAGAGAAAGCACCATTGCCCCTAGAAATTATTCAAACAGGATTAATCTTAGTGCCCCTAAGGATTATTAGGATTTTAGGATTTAGGATTATTATTATTACAGGATGGGTTGTGCAGGGCAATTCTTATTTTTTAGGCTATGGAGTTGTATCTGTACTAGTAACTGGCCACTAGATGGCAGTGGGGAGTTTATTATTGTTCATCAGCTGAATTTGAAGCACACGGAAGCACGGAGCTGACAGAGAGAGAGAGATCTCAGAAGATTTACCGGGAGCTGCCTGTCTGAAGCATTCAGCATGGCAATTCAGGTGAGGTGAGTGGACCCCCCTCAGCTGACTCGAGTATAAGCCGAGGGGAGCGCTTTCTGACAAATTTTTTGGGCTGAAAAACTTGGCTTATACTTGAGTACATACGGTACTATATACTTGCCAGGGAGACCGGCAGATGTAAATTTAGTTCTTTCATATTTTTGTCTAAAAAACTTATATGGAGTGTTTCATAAACCTGTACCATATCATGTAATTATTTTTTTTATGTTGAAAAGAGAAGCTAATTGTACATTTTATTCTTATTATGTTTTAAATGAAGCCCTTCCAAAAAAGAAGGGAATACTGGATGTGAAGGCTATTTTCATGACTTTTGTGAACTGCTTTTCAAAACTTTTTACAGACATTGCTGTAGTAAGACAGAAGCCTGTAGCCTAATGTTTTGAATGGGTTACAGCAGACTGGCATGTTTAGCATTATAGTTTTGCACCTTCCCAATAAAAAGATATTTTCTACAAGAGTGCTTGTGCTACTTCTAAATATATACATTTCATTGAAAATTAATGGTGCTTTCCCAGACGTACAAGATATCCATGCCTTATGATACATTCACCCTGCCCCATACCATCATGAGAGCTCAATAGATCCCGCTTGAAGAAACTCGATTGAACAGGGTTCCAACATGTTGGAACACCCTGTCCAATCTCCATTACTTTAAAATAGAGACGAGAGTCTCCATTCAAAGTATTGGATGTGCTGCTCCAGAACAGACTACAGCACCAGTGTTCAGTGTGAAGGGGGCGGGGCCAGCACATCTCTGTGTAAGGCTTGCTGCCTTTTTTCAGCTCGCAGCCTTGTGTTGTGAGTGCGTGAATCTCTCACAACACAACATGGGCTGCGAGCTTGAGAGAAGACCTACCCATTGAATGGGAATCGATGTACACATGTGGTCACATTTTCCTTTATCGCTCGCTTAGAATTTGTATTTGTAATTGCAGATACAAGTGTTGACAGAAGTTTTCAAGTGAACTGTCCACACATTTCTATTGTCACCTAATATAAGCTCAAAGAGGAAAGAATGACACTTTGGGCTTGTTTCCACTATACGTCGGGACCCCCTCCGCTGAGCGTATTGCTTGGCGGGGATCCCAGCGTAGCACATAGACTTACCTGCTCAGCGGATGCTGTGTCTTCCCTGCGCCGAGCCATTCCACCAATTCAAGGCTCAACGTAGTAGAGTACATTGAGCCTCTACATTGAGCAGGCAATGTCTACGTGCTACGTCGGGATCCCCAACAAAGCAATACGCTAAGCAGAGAAGGGTCCCGACGTATAATGGAAACAAGCCCTAAAAGGCAAAAGGGTGCTGGTTATCTCTGATTCACTTTCAACATTTAATATATTATACATTTGAACCAGATAATAGAATTACTAAATTAAAACACAAACAGGACCCAGAGGATGTGGTTAGCCTCCAAGGATTTTAGTGAAAAATATACAGGCAACTACAGTTGCAATAAAAAGTATGTGAACCCTTACGTGGTGTTTTGCATTAATTGGCGATAAAATGTTCTCTGATCTTCATCTAAGTCACACCAATAGAAAAACATAGTCTGCTTAAAATAATACTACACAAACATTATATGTTTTTATGTTTTATTGAGTCCAATCAGTGTAATGATATTGAATGTGTTGCTAAAAGCTGTCCTGCCCTTTAAAAACAAACACCAGTTTTGAGTTTACTGGTTTCAAGAAGCACTGTCTGATGTGAACCATGCCTCACAGAAAAGAGCTCTCAAGAGACCTACGGTCAAGAATTGTTGACTAGCATGAAGCTGGAAAGGGTTACAAAAGTATCTCCAAAAGCCTTGATGTTCATGTGTCCACGGTTAGGCAAACTGTCTACAAATGGAGAAAGTTTAGCACTGCTGCGCTTCTCCCTAGGCATGGTCATCCTGTAAAAAAATCCTTCAAAAAATGAATGGCTTCAACAGAAGAAAATACGCCTTCTGAGTCCTGACCTCAACCCGATTGAAATACTGTGGCTAAAGACAGTGATTCACACCAGACATGCCTAGAATATTGCTACATTGAAACGGTTTTGTGAAGAAGAGTCCAAAACTACTCCAGATCGTTGTGCAGGTCTGATCTGCAACTATAGGAAATGTTTGGTTGACATAATGGCTGCCAAAGGATGGTTAACCATTTATTAAGTCCAAAGGTTCACCCCCCCCC
>CM070033.1:164254907-164266069 GCA_036250615.1 Ptychadena robeensis
GGGGGGGTGTACGCCGGATGCACTGCAGCACCACTTTGGCGCTAATCCCCGGAGAGCAACCAGACCGGTAAGACACAGAAAAAATTAATAATTTTTGTTTGATCTGTTTATGTGATCTCTGACCTTATTGAATGAGACTACCAATATGATGAGAATGAATTTTTATTTTGTTCTATGCATGGTAAATAAGGTACAGATAGCAAACACAGGAAGCATAGTACAGTATGTCTGTTAAAAATATGCTTTAATGTAAATCTTTTGTTATTATCTGTAAAAATTTCTATATTCCTGAGGGGGTAGACCGGATTCTAAAAACTACTCTCTTATGAATTTAGAAAAATATCGACTTGGACTTCAATCCATTATTGCTTCCTCCCTGAGGAAGTCCCTTCATAGCGACGAAGCGCATGGATACAACTGGTCGCAAATAGGGATTGTCTTTTCAGAAATGGGACATTAACAGGTCGTAATATACAGTTTTGACCGCCGACTGATTGGATTTTAAGACTAGACAATACTACTTTTGGGTATAGTATTGCCTTGACTGACTGACAGGACTGAAATGTTTTTATAAGTGTATGTACCTTCTTACATATGTTGACCTCATTTGTCTGACCGGAACTCTATTGTTTTTCTCACCTTAAAATTCCCCCCCTTTTTTGATGTTGAGTTCACTCCATTTGACACACGTGTTTAAGCATTGGATGTGGTGAGGTTCTTGCCGGTCGTGAACCCTAAAACCCCCCTACTGGTTCACATACTTTTTCCACCCTGCACTGTGAATGTTTACATGTTATGTTCAATAAAAACATGAAAACATATGTTTGAGAAGTATTATTTTAAGCAGACTGTGTTTTTCTATTGATGTGACTTAAAGATCAACCACACATCAAAGCAAGGGTATTTGAAAAATACATAGCAAACCCCATTCAGTACAAAAAATATCATAGTATATAGCTGTAGCTAGTGATGGCCGAACATCGGCCAGGACTGTCCGCGAACGGGGGGGTCGGACTTCTAAAGACGTCCGCCGTCCGCCTGTTCGCGGACAGATTCAAATTCTCCGCCTGTAGGCGGGGAATTTGAATCGGAAAAACCGCATGTGACGTCAGTGACGTCACATCTGGTCCCTGGAACGCATACTGGAATGCATAGTTCCTGGTTCCGGGAGCCGGATGTGACGTCACTGACGTCACTTCCTGCTCCGACCCGGTTTTTTCACTAGGAGACCGGCTTTATGCCCGGTCTTCTAGTGAAAAGATTCTTCCTCCGGCACGATCACACAGGTTCTGACCCTGCCGGAGGAAGAATAGAGATCATCTTCTCGCTGGCGAACGGAGCGGGTCGAACACCCGCACTGCTCGCCGGCGAGAAGATGGGCGAACATCCATGTTCGCCGCCGAACGGTCCGCCTTGCGCAATACATATCACAAAACACTTTTAGACCAATACATCTAGAGAAAGTGTAAGACATATCAATTAATAAACAGTACAACATTGTCAAAGTACCTTAATGATTGCCCGACTGGCATACATAATTGCCAATTTGAATCAAGCAGGAAAAAGACAGGGGGGAAGGAAACACAGACAACCCCCTACTCCACCCTACTGCCGCCTGAAACCCCATTTAGTGCATCACTGAAGCATATTAATGTAACCATCTGCAACTACATCATATAATGCATGTGAAAAACACATTATAAACGCATTTTATAAACGTGTGTGCAATGCGCTCACCCTGAGGGTCTGACAATGCAGTCCAATGCATACTTGGCCAACTCCACAGGAAACCACTCAGCAACGGCACAGCCTAGTTTTCTCATCAGGGCCCATAGTCCTAGTAAATAGTGTGCAATTACTCTGGAGGTCCAATTCAATAGGTGGCTGGGTAAGATTTCCCTCTGTATAAAAGCAAAAAATGCAATAGCAAAGATAATATGTCAGCTAGGACCAAACACAACAGGGAGTACATTGGTCATAACACTTTGCAGCCATATTAGCTGTAAGTACTGTCACTGAGACCTCAGGTATAGCAGACCTCCAAGATCATGTTGCATCTTCCTGGCTTTAGCCAGTGTAAATGCCCCCATACTGTGGGTAGTGATGAGCGGCATAGGCAATATTAAAATTTGTGATATTTTGCTAATAATGCTTCCTACTAATATTCGATTCAATATTCGTGCATTGCGGAAAGATAGGTGCAATTATAATCGCCATGCTATTACCTTAAAAATTCTATTTATTTTCGCATTGCAAATAAGCATCCCAATGGCGAATATTGCGAATATTCGCCGCCATATTCTTGAAATTTGCGAATTCTCGAATAGCCAATATTCGCCGAATATATCCGCAAATCGAATGTTCGAGCTCAACACTAACTGTGGGACCACAACTAGCTTTAGACTTTTATGTAAGGGCTTGTGTCTACTCATAAATGGGACAGTGTCCACAGTGTCCACTGTTTTTAAATAGTAGAATGCCGTGTCCTCATTGTAACATCACGTGGTGATGTGCATTAAAGATCTTTTCAATGTCTTTGTTATGCTAGCTTAATAGACACAGGCAAATCTGCCTGCAATTGGCTGTCACATTTTGTTTTTCCTGCTCTGACCGCACATCCAGCACAGGGAAAGAGCAGTAGACACATGGCCTAAATCTGGTGGGAAGAGTACACTCAAGTTGAAGGTGTTCTTGAAGGAGCAATTTTAGGTTTATATCTCAGTATGAAGTGAAGGACACAGGCATTTAGTAATCCTTAAAGTATTGAATGGAAGGGAAAGATGGTAGGAAATTGGCCAAAAATTTACAAATAAATAATAATGGAGAAAATGTGGGGGTTTTCTTAGAAAAATCTATATAAGGTTTAATGTGAAGAAAATACATAGATTTCTATATTAATTTACGTGACAAATATGTTGCTTTAAAGGTGTAGTGTAGCTAGGTTGGCCACTCCGTTTGATGTCCCATGAGCCCCCAGGGCAAGAAGAGTATAAGAGTGACTTACAAGAAGAGGAGGTCCAGTCCGGAGCAGCAAGCAGCAACTGGGTACACTACTGTAGCTGTTTCCAAGCTCAGCGTGCTCACCCGTTAATGCCGGCATGCGTACAGCCGAAGGACCTTATAGTACTCGTTTCTTCATCAAGCCCCAGTTGCCTTGTGGTCAGCCCGATCTGGGGTTACCACATCTACTCCCTTCAAGTGGGGTGGGGTACCTAACCTTGAGGAAGCAGTCTGTTGGTACTACAATTTTCCTGATCCCTCTGTGCCCGGTTACTACTGTGTCGGGTACCTGCCGTGGCGCACCAAGAACCTCCCGCTCTGTCTGAGAAGAAAACCTGTCCCCATCCAAGTGTACCCAAGTGGTAAGGACTATCTCTCTGAGTTACAGTTCATAGTTTCCTTTTTGGTTCTGTTATTGAGTTTAATAAATGGGTTTAAGCAGTACGTCCACCTCCGAGTCATTTGGTTGATCCTGAACCTGTACAAAGATAGTGTCTGAGCCACTAAATAGAAAAAGTCTACAGATTGGGAGTTTCAACTATTCTATACTTTCTGGTCCCATGCTTCTTCCAGACCTTTTTCCTGCTAAATAGTGAAAGTTATGTACATGATTGGCAAATGCTGTAATTACTGTTCTAGAAGATAAAGCTATTTTACTGCTTCTAATTTTATTAATTCTCGCTTTAAAACCCTTAAATGTATTTGCATGTAAGAAGCATGCATGTACTCTTTAGAATGCCGTTTCTCTATCCGTTCAGAAAAACTTCCTGCTATAAACTTTGTGGAGTTCAGCACATTTAATATGTGCAAGATAATCACAAAGCCAACCTTCCATTCCCGGTCCTGTTATTGCAGTATTAGGCGACTATGGAATCCTGCCTTACTGGAAGACAGGAAAGCAATCTGCCGATTAACTCGATGCCCAATGTTTATTTCTATTATTTGATATCATCAGCCTGCTGTGTTGTTTGTGTGACATATATTTCTGCTTCAGCTTCGATAACAACAATACTTCTTGGCAGATCCCAGGAGTATTCCCGTTACCCAGGTTTGCAGTTAAACGCCGCAGTCTGTTCATATTGAATGTGTGACATATGGCAATGACGTGCTGGTTTACAGTGAGAAGTGGCAATTGCCTTTCTGTATGACGTGACTTTACAAATACCAATTTCATTTTTAGAAAGAGACAACTCTGGATATTGAAGCTGGTAGTTAAGTGATAGAACAGATCCTAAAGGTTTACCAACCTTAAACTGGACTTTATTTTATATTGATTGGTATTTCCCCTTAGGGGGAAATAAACTTTGTGGAGTTCAGCACATTTAATGATTTAAGGTATCTGAAAAAAAACCCATTGAAAAAACTGGACTTAAGTAAGTCGGCTTACCGGACCATATTTGGAATCACCAATAGCAAGTAGCTGTAATAAATGGGTATTTGTAAAGCATCTCACACTCATGGTGATAATGGATGATAACATGTATGATAATGGAACTCAGATACACCAGCACTCCATTGCTATCCAAACATGAAAACTTCCACCCAACTGCAAAGTTTAAATGCTTGCTAAGGTTTATAAGGTTTAAGCCTGCCACACACACGCCGATGTGTGTAGCAGACTAGTCCCGATATCTTTCCGGGATGCTAACGTGATGACATTAGCCTCCCATTGCATTCTGGGGCCCCTTCAATCGGCCAGGCACCCTTTGTGTGCCGGCCATAAGCTGCGATGGAGACGCCGTCTTCATTGCAGCTTATGGCATCGGCTTCCATCGTCTCGCGCCGGCCAGAGATTTTCCGACATGTCGGATCTCTGGCCGGCCGAGAAGTGGGGCGACAGGGATCTGTCGCCCCATGTGGGCACATGCCGATTAGCGGCCGTTTTTTAACCTGACCGACGGCGAGAGCGCGCACGCCCGTCGGTCAGATTAAAATCCGGCCGTTTATCGGCATGTGTATGCCTAGCATAAGGGAGCTCATCATCCTTTGTTATAAATACAGTGTACCTTTATATGTAGCAAGAGCTAATGCCAGAGATCAGGACTGGAGTGTTTATTGCCTGTAAACTGTACAACAAATCCATAGTTTGCTTTTATAAAACAAAGCATTGGGTTTTTCAATTTTACCCTTTACCTATTCAAATGCTTAGGGCAAAGAAAGTAAAATGTACTTCCAGAAATAGAAGAGCATGTGACTTGCTCCATAGGTCATTGTAGTGTCGTGCAGGAG
The DNA here is from genome assembly GCA_036250615.1 of Ptychadena robeensis. NCBI lineage: Eukaryota > Metazoa > Chordata > Amphibia > Anura > Ptychadenidae > Ptychadena > Ptychadena robeensis. The sequence continues at coordinate 164,260,137 of CM070033.1, forward strand.
CAATGTGGCGTTCTTCTTACATGACAAGGTCCTTTCGGATGGATGTCCTCTGTCTGGTCACCAAACACTGCTCATACCACAATAAAGCGAAGGTCGGGCTATTTAGTTTATTGAGGAGTATATACATACAGACACCAACTCCCGAGGGCAGAGATGGGGTACAGGAAATAAAAGTTGCCAAGGCGTTGCTACCAGCTGCTGTAATCTGTGGACAGGGGTGCTGTAGGCTCTCTCTGAGATGAAGCACTATAGGTAGTCCAGTCAAGGTGTCACACTGTAGGTAAGTGGAGATCACCTCACCCAGGGATACTCGTCTGGGGACACAACTGAAGGAAGCTGCAGTTATCAGGGAAGCTACATCAGAAAAGCCCAGAATGTTCTGATGAACTAATATTTATAAGCTCAGAAAGGGGCTGGCTTAATGCCTGTAACTGAGCAGAACAGAGTAGTTACATGTAGAGTTTAGTAGTTACATAGAGAGAGCCAAAACAGTGGTAAAAGCTATCAACCCTGTCCTTGTAAAAAGGTTCCAGCAACTGAAAAACAACAAGTATAGCCCTTAAAGGGACATACACCAACAATATTAAAGCACTATACAGTATAAAACACAGCACATTATGTACAGTTGTGTGGCCCTTCTTCGGGTCACTACATCAGTACTGGTACTTATGGATTGGTCCATTGTTGCTACATGTGGGGGGGGGGGGGGGGGGGGTTGAAATCCCTTTGTAAACCCCAGCTGGAGTAATTCAAGGTCTTCCTAGGTCTCTACTGGTGAAAAAGGAGAAAAGTACAACTATGGAGGAAGCTTTAGCGAATCTCATACTGAATTTAAGAAGAGACTTATCACCAGAGTACATCTTTGCAAGAATGACACTAGGAGTGCCGATAATATGGAGGAAAGCATAAAAAAAGAAATTTAAAAAGATATCTCACAGCCCCTTCTCTGTCTCTGGCTCTGTGGCCACACAGCTCTCCATTGAAAGTACCCAGACGACAATTCCCATAGGAAACCATTATAAACGCCCCCAGTGGCCACTCGCATTATTGAGCCCTGAGTGAACCCCCAGAATCCTGGTATCTCTAATACAATTCCAGGTAACAGCAGGTAAGTATATATTTCTCGGATCATGGAGCTCTAATCCACCATCATACCAGCTCAGAGGTAGGTCAAACTAAAATTTTACCATATATACTCGCGTATAAGCCAAGTTTTTCAGCCCAAAAAATGGGCAGAAAATGCTCGCCTCGGCTTATAATCAAGTCAGCTGAGGGTCCACTCACCTCAGCTGAATGCCCATGATGAATGCTTCAGGCAGGCAGCTTCCCTCTTCAGAGGCATCTTCTGCGAGCTCTGTGTTTGCGACAGACAGATGATCCATGTGAACAAACTCCACACTGCCACCTGGTGGCCAGTTACTAGTTCAAATACAACACTCCATAGATTAATTCCTAGAGGCAATGGTGCTTTCTCTATACTTTTCTCATTTAGAAAACTCCACTATCTGACTTTGCATTTCCCACCCTCGGCTTATACTCAAGTCAATAAATTTTTCCAGTTTTGTAGATAAAATTAGGTATCTCTGCTTACTTGGGTCAGCTTATACTCGAGTATATACGGTTTGTATGTTTTACATATTGAGTATACCTCCGCATTAAATATGAATAGCGATGATTACAAATTGCAATCACACAGGAAAAAGCTTCCTTGGCACATTATTCATAATCCACTAAATTATCTTGGCACCACTTCTTATCCTATAATTGTTCTAAAAACACATATGCTACATTCTCTGTGGCTTCCATTTATAATATTCTTATCTTTGGATATTTGCCTGGCTGTACCTGCTGTCATACTATACAAATTCTAAAATAAATCACTTGAAAGGAGAACTGTGTAGCATGTTGGCATGAACATGGAGCCAGGCTCATCTGTACCTAATTTACAAATTGTCAACAAGATTTACTGCTAAAGTATTATTTTGTTCAATGCTCACAAGCAAGAAGATTTTCCAAACTGGAGCGAATCATGAATTACAACTATGTGAAAACACTTGCTGGCTTAATTAATAGCATTATAAAAACATTTAGCAACTTTATGACATTTTACCTCTAATTGGAAGAAGTTTCAGTTATAGAAGCTGTTTCTATGATTTTTAAATTCACAAATAATGTAAAAAGGAAGCTCAGTGATGTCAAAATGTGTAAACAAGCAGTTAGAATGAAATGTAGTTATTAGCTGGTATTATATAAACAAGGATTGTTTAACCTGCTATAATTTTAGACTTAAAGCAAAGCACTAGACCAGACCATTGCACACAATGTCCCCATTCTATACCCTTCCCTGGCCACCCCTACAAAAACCATGAACACCCTGAAACCCATAGCATGAGCATGGCATTATTGCTGTCTCGATTTGCTGAATTTTCAGTCCTGGTTATGGGTGTCATTTTAAAGAATTAATATTTGGTGGGCAGTCTACATGTTAAGCTAGCCACACATGGTTCAATTTAGCATTCAATCGAGGTTTGATTAGATTTTGTAGTTCGATCAAAAAAATCGAAAATTGATTTTAATTTAATCGATGTACACCACATGGGGAGTACGATTATTGTTCAATTTCGACTGAAAAGTAATCGAAGTAATCCAAAATCGTTGATTGAATTACTCTTAGATTTTAGTTTTAATTGAAAGTTAAGGGGAAGTAGCCACACAAATCAAGCCAAAAATATAGAGTCAAAAAAATCGTCCAACATGTTCGATCACTTTTCAATCGACGATTTGACAAAAATTGATCAATGATTGTCGACTGTACTATGTGGGCAGCACATAATTTTTTTTTACAATCGATCGCTTTTTCCATCGAAAAACGTCAATTGAACCCTAAAATCAAACCATGTGTGGCTAGCTTTAGACTGATCACATTGCTTAGGTAGGGATAGTTGTTAGAAATTTGGGTGCTTACTGGTAAACTAACCTCTTTCGTGTATGACAATTTCGTGTATGTACAATTATGAATGGTTTGTGGTGGGGTTAAGGTTAGGGGCAGTGGTGCTGGATAGTAGGGGTAAGTTTTGTGGATCGTGCGTTAAGTTTAGGGGTTTGAAGGATTTAAATTAATCTAACCTCCCCAATCCCGTAACCTTAACCCTCGGAACCCCCTAACCTCACCCCCCTAAACCTTGACAATTTGGAAGATAAACCCCGAAAAGCCCTAGAACTAGGGCTATCTGCACATGCGCAGTTGTAAGGGTAGAAAGATATCTCAGAACAGGGCCACCATCAGAAATTTCGAGGCCCCATACTAGGTAATTTTTCAGGGCCCCCTATCACTAGCACTCCCTTTCCCCCCCGGCCTGAGGCCTTCAGAGAATGCCTATCTAGGGGTGCACATATCTGAGGAGCTCACTAAGTACGAGGAGATGGTGTGTGGTACTCACCCCATATGTAGGGTTATCTTCCTCACTGTCCCCCTCACTGTTCTCTGTGTCAGTCTCCTGCATGGTAGATTCTGCTGCAGATGGACCTCCCTGTTCCTAATTGAACCTTCAATTAGCTGTCTCCATCCACAGGTCACCAGCTGGCTTTAGGTCAAATGTAACCCCCAGTAATGTTTGAACCCCCAGATCTTATACCTCAGTAGTCAGATTTTACTCTTAGGCCTGTTTAACTCCACATCCGCTATTGGATCCGCTGGCTTCCGTCAAGCCTCAACCAGCCCCTGGACCAGGGCTCTGACGGGCTGTGAAGACAGCCCTGTTAAGGGGGGTTTCCACATCCATCGGGACCCCCTCCGCTAAGTGCATTGCTTAGGGGGGATCCCGACGGAGCACATAGACTTTAGCTGCTCGGCGGACGCTGTGTTAAGACATCTTCCGATGCAGAGGTTCAACGTGCTCCACTATGTTTAGCCCTGCATCGGCGGAACGACTGAGAATACAGCATGCGCCGAGCAGGTAAGTGAATGTGCTCCGTCAGGACCTACCACCATGCAATACGCTTAGCGGAGGTGGTCACGATGGAAGTGGAAACCCCCCCTCATTGCCCCATCAGGGTTGAGCATTGCAACAAAATCTTTGTGTTTAACACAGGAATTTTAGTGGACATGGAGCTAGGGCTTTACATATGCCTACTCCCTGACTTTCAACCCCCAGATGCTCCAACACCCTTTTTTGGATTAGTGATTTACAATGTGACACCCCTATCTGAAACCTTTCATAGCTATAAATGTTTCCCTGCGGTTATCCCAGCGATAGAAATTGTATGCGTTTACCAATAACAACTGAAAAAAAATGGGCAAACACAGAATCTGCTGCCTGTCACACTCACATCGAGGAGGAGAAGGCTGTGCAGGGAGCACGGGTCAGACCTCTGGGCCAGGCTGAAAGAAGGTGGCGGAACGCCGTTCCGGTGCGTTCCGCCAGAAAAAAAGCCTGTATATATATAGACAAAGCTCACTACAATTCAGTCCAAAATTATATTTTGTCTTGTGAAGTTTCCAGACATCACCTTGAGTATGTTTCAGAGTCTGCAACTAAATTCTTTTTACTCAAGATAGTTTTCTGAACACTCTGCATTGCATGATCCATAACCCTTAACACTTGCCTGAAGATTGCTTTTAGCAGATATTTCTGTAATTTGGAGCACCATGTGATCTACAATTAGTACCAAATCATCATAAACAATTTAGGATTGAATGTCAATGTGTTCTTGTTTCTGTCTGTGTAACATTATTTGCTTTATCATCTATAAACTGGTAATAGGAAACCATTGCCAAAGATCTGCAGATAAGTGCAGTGCTTAGAGATTCTCCATTTGCCTACAATAACTGTGATATTTGTCAAATTAAGCTCTTCAAGAACGGAAAGGGAAGGTAAATCTCTTTATCTGTATGTAGGATATACATATCAAATTGTAGCAACTGATGATATATCTTCCCGTATTATAGGTTGAGGTCCCTAGTGTATTGTGGGTAAGGAGTCTGGGAATAAATAAGAGCAACCATGATTGCCATTTGTTTAGTTTTGCTACAGGGTCCCAGACTTTGGAATTGGGGGAAGGAACTGGGTGGGTGTGGGTACACACAGAGATTGGTTGGCCTTCAGTCAAAGAGGACCCCTGGCTAAAAAGGTTTAGGTGTGCAGGGACATGAGATGGACTGTAGGAACTGTAGCCAGGTGGCTTACCTGTGTGTCAGTCGTCTTTATGTATTGGTGTACACTCACATGGAAAGCCAGGAGGCCTTGGGGACTTTTTAAGGAACCCACTGGCTATGCTAAGCCAAGTTGGTGAGCTAAAAAAGTAAAACCAATGCATGTTTGTTTGATTTATATGCAGCCTGCAGGATTTGCTTTAGTTTTCTTTGGTGAAAAGAAAACTGGATTTTTTTTTACTGAAAATGGATGCGCTGTTGATCCCTATCCCCTGAACTTGACACAAAACATAACATTTATCAGAGTCTTGCTGCTCCTAACTAAACTAATTTATGTTTTGGCTGCTAATTCCCACCACTCATATCACTCATGCTTTCTGTATGTATTAAAAGACTAAACTGCAGCAACATTTTGAAGAGAGTGGAATTACCCTAGTGGGAAACAAGCAATCACTTACACTTCTTAGCAAGCTGTTAAATCTTAGGTCACACTTTCTACCATGTGAATGAACTTTCACAGATTTTAGAGTTTCTCTGTTTAAACTGTCGAGAATATCTCAGAGCTGTGAAGGAAAATGTATGTTTTACGTCAGTAACTGTTTCTGTAACCTAATGCTCTTTTTTAAACTTCATGTATATGAAGTACTGTGATTTCTACATATGAAAAAACCTGTGTAATTTGCATGTGTGATAAAAAGCGTGGGCCTATGCTCTTTATACGAAGGGATTAAGTCCGATGAAAATAGTGCTGGATAATGTCTTGTATCAAACAATAGACATT
>CM070033.1:164279823-164295885 GCA_036250615.1 Ptychadena robeensis
CCGTATCGGCGCGATACGGGCAGTGCGCTCAGGAGGTTAATGCCCCATCATCCAAATGCACATCCAGAACAGCTGGTGTACATTGCAAATATAGCCTTATGGTACAGACCATTTATTCCAAACTGTATACAGCTTTGATGAAATGGGTCATTCTGTATATATACAGAATGATAGCAAATGATCCAACCATAATCTTACAACCTACCACTTACAATTTTGTAATTATCTTCTGATAACTACTGCTACATCTTAATTGTCATTTATATTGAAGCGATTTTAAACACAAATAAAAAAACACACACATACATTAAATAGACACAATACCCACCTGTCAGCAGGTCAGAGGAAAACTGCTACACAAAAAAACAAAAACAAAACATACTTACCTCCTTCACCTTCAGTTCTGATGCCAGCATCTTAGATCCTGGAGAAGTGAAGCTGCTTCCATCATCATTGCCCCCCTCTCCCCCCCCCCAACCCCCACCCTCCACTCCACCTCCCTCTCCCTCCGCTCCACCTCCCCCTCCCTCCGCTCCACCTCCATCTCCCGTCTCCTCTGGGGTGTGTGGAGGGGTGAATCAGCTGCTTCATGAGATGTGTCTCTGGATGGGAGAGACACTCTCATAACAGCTCATTTCTTGTAAGACATGAGACCAGGCAAACAAGTTCCTGCCTGGGACAGATGTCCCAAACCCCATAAGGCAGTGGGAGGGGCGCACTCAGAACAAGCACCCCTCCTGCTGTCAGAAAAATATATTTTCTTTACAATTGCAGTAAGGTAAGTGTGCAGAGGCAAGAGCTTTCAGACCTCCAAACTTTATATGGCCAGATCAGATTAGCACAAAAACAGTCCATGGCAGAGGAGCTGTATCCAAACCTTACGTTACCAAGTACAATGATATAAATATTGCCAGTGGACTCTAAAGCAGTAAAGACATGTTCTCTTGAGTGATCAGTCAAACCTTTCTAAGTGTGTGCTAAGTGTTTACTTTGCTGCATTGATATTAGAAACAGACTGCACCATACAGTATATGTCATTTTATAATACATATTCATGTCCTACAGTCCTGGCCAAAAGTTTTGAGAATGACACAAATATTCGTTTTCACAAAGTTTGCTGCTGAACTGCTTTTAGATCTTTGTTGCAGTTGTTTCTGTGATATAATGAAATATAATTATAACTTCACTTCATACCTTTTAAAGGCTTTTATTGACAAATCTTTTTCAGGACCTCTGCTATTTAACTGGGCATGCTCTCAATCAACTTTTGGGCCAAATCCTGACTGATAGCAACCCATTCTTTCATAATCACTTCTTTGAGTCTCTTAGAATTAGTTTGTTTTTGTTTGTCTACCCGCCTCTTGAGGAATGACCACAAGTTCTCAATGGGATTAAGACCGGCTGAGTTTCCAGGCCATGGACCCAAAATGTTTACGTCCCCAAGCCACTTAGTTATCCCTTTTGCCTTATGGCACGGTGCTCCATCGTGCTGGAAAATGCATTGTTCTTCACCATTCTTTATTCATGGCTGTGTTTTTGGGCAAAATTGTGAGTGAGCCCACTCCCTTGGATGAGAAGCAACTCCACACATGAATGGTCTCAGGATGCTTTACTGTTGGCATGACACAGGACTGATGGTAGCGCTCACCTTTTCTTCTCTGGAAAAGCCCTTTTCTAGATGCCCCAATCAATCGGAAAGGGGCTTCATCGGAGAATATGGTTTGCCCCAGTCATCAGCAGTCCATTCACCATACTTTCTGCAGAAGATCAATCTGTCCCTGATGTTTTTTGGGAGAAAAGTGGCTTCTTTGCCCTTCTTGACACCAGGCCATCTTCCAAAAGTCTTTACCTCACTGTGCATGCAGATGCATGCGTTCACACCTGCCTGCTGCCATTCCTGAGCAACCACTGCACTGGTGGCACTCCCGCAGCTGAATCCTCTTTAGACGATCCTGGTGCTTGCTGGACTTTCTTGGACGCCCTGAAGTCTTCTTAACAAGAATTGAACCTCTTTCCTTAAAGTTCTTGATGATCCTATAAATTGTTGATTTAGGTGCAATCTTAGTAGCCACAACATCCTTGCCTGTGAAGCCATTTTTATGCGACGCGTTTCTTTGCAGGTCACCATGGTTAACAATGGAAGAACAATGATTTCAAGCTTCACCCTCCTTTTAACATGCCATTCTAACCCAATCACCTGACATAATGATCTCCAGCCTTGTGTTTGTCAACATTCTTAAGGTAAGTTAAGTTAACAAGATGATTACTGAAATGATCTCAGCAGGTTTTTTTTTTTAAATGCAGTGGAAAGGGTTTTCTGGGGGATTTTGTTAATTTTGGCAAAGAAGGATTATGCAATTCATCTGAACATTCTTCATAACATTCTGGAGTATATGCAAATATAAAAACTTAAGCTGCAACTTTTTGAATTAAAAATATTTGTGTCATTCTGAAAACTTTTGGCCAGAACTGTACACAACACATTAAAACACATTAAAAAAATATTGGCAAATCACCCATTATAAAAAAAAGTTAGATTCTGACATCCATTGTTGATAAAACGTCATTTGTGTTATCTTTTACCCTTAAGCTTCACCTGAGGCAACTATTATTCAGCCAAAGCACATTCCTAACACTGTGCTGAAGTATGCAGTTTTATTTCGGGATATCTCTACACGCCCTTTTATTTCCCATTTCCTATAAACAGTAAAGAAAGTCCACAATTATACCCCGAGGATAGTATTATCCATTGTCATTTCCCTTGTATACAAGAAAGGGTAAGCAACATATAAATACTTTATTACTAATATAATGCCAGAGGTATTGGTAAATTAATAGCCACAAGAATATTATATACAATAGCACACTATGAATGTGAAGTTGTGTTATAAGTACTCATCTAATCATTAGTATCTGTAAAGAAAAAAACTATGGTATATGGGTTATTTTATTTACATTTTTGTTTTCAAATATTACAAATAAATATAAAAATTATATTCTATACTATCTCTTTAGCACTGTCAGCAATAAAATACACAGTTCATCTAAAGCAACTTGCTTTAAGACATGGGACCAAGCTTAAGGACATGGGACCAAGGAGAGCCAGGAAAGGAAGCAATAGATTTATCTAGTGGTAAATGTTTACTAACCAAAATATAATTGAACCATTATTTTTTATTTCTTGTGTACAGGACACCAGGGACGCGTCCTGAATGGGGTATGATGTATCGCCCATTTTTGGTCTGGGTCCCCCTTTAGGTAACCCCTAGGGTGCTGGATGGACACAGTCCAGGATTTGAATGGTCTGTGGACTGCAACTTTGTTAGATTGCTAACAGGGCCTGGTCTGTGAATAGGCAGGATGGTTGGGAGGGCCTCCTATTCACCCCACCCAACACCTGAGTGGGTGTGTTGGCTGCACACCAGTGTTATAACCGGGTCACCTGACCTAATCAGGGGAAGAGAAATGGACACTGTCTGGAGGACAGACATGGCAGGACTGCTTCCCTCTAAAAGAAAAGATGAACTGTGGTTTTGGGAGAAACCTTCTCCCCATGTGAGACGTATCTTTACTTTCTTGCCTTTTGCTAAAGACTGTTGTTTTGGCTGTAGTTAAGCTAATCTGTTATGGGCATAAATAAAACCATGTGGATTTAAAAGACATTGAATTCCAGTGTGGTGACTGTGAACCCCGGACCCCCCAAGTTCACACTTGGTATAATCATTAAACATTCTACTGGAAAGGAGTGTTTTCTAATATTATTGGTGAAACCAATTTAACATTATGTTTGTTCTTGAATGTACATATAACATCAGAAAGAATTCCCTTTAAATGTTTTTTTTAGATATCTAAATAGATTTTTACCCTTCTTCTCAATTTTTTGTATTTATTCATTAATAGTTTGCCCTTTTGGTCAATGTAACATTATTTTAAAAAACTAATACTGGCCAAACTAGAAACTAGAGAATTGTAATATAGGTGATACAGGCGAAAATTTTTAATATCGTCCAAATGTTACTGTATTTCACTAATTCAACTTACAAGGTGAAACTAATATACGAAAAAAATTGATTACATGCAAAGCAAGATATTTCAAGTCTTTATTTGTTATACAACTTATGAAAACCCCAAAAACTAAATCTCAGAATATTAGAATATTGTTGTAGAATATTATAATTGTATTTGTAGATTATTATAATTGTATTTGTTGGTTATTATAATTCTATTTGTAGAATTGTATTTGTTTAATATAGGATCATATGGACGGTTAATCGAATGCCTTTGTTTGTGGGGTTGTAAAACTGGTCCGTCCTGACCAGGCGTCACGGCTTTGAAGTGTTTAGCATATACCTGAGAAATACCTGAGAAAAGTCCTTAAAACAAAAGAGTATTTAGTATGCATGAAAAGTTTACAACACATTGTTTATGATCAAGGAAAACAGGAAAACCCCCTTCTGAAGTTTTGGGCAACATCTTGGGAAAATCCAAATTTAGGAGTTCACATATTTATGCTAGTAGAATCTGGATTCTAGATATGAACTTCAAAGGGATTTGAGGTATAAAAGAGGGAGGCCAAACACAGAGACAGGACAGCCTGGGCCAACGAGGCAGAACAGAGACCCAGACAGTAGAGACATCAGGCCAAGTCAGAAGGGTCAGGGAGACAGCCAGACTTTGACCCTTGGTAATGTATACCATATGATTGTGTTGAGGTATATGGGGTGTGCTATGGTGGTGTGATTTATTTATTATTGTTTGATGTGATGTAATGCATTAATTTGACTTTTGATGTTATCCTTGTTGTGTCCCATGTGTGTATAATATATATTTTGTTGGTTTACTGACAATGGTGTGTTTTCTTTTCGCCATCAAATCACCTAAAAGAACCGAGGTGGGAAATATAAATGCTAGGGGAATATTTTCATATTCATGGATTATCATTTCCAGGAGGCATATTTCTTACATTGTGAAAAGGTTTAATATTCTAGAGTCAAAGTGCCAGACTAATCAGCTAATTCATCCAAAACCCCTGCAAAGGGCTCCTGAGCCTTTAAATGGTCTCTCAGCTTGGTTCAGTAGGATTTACAATCATGGGAAAGACTGCTGACCTGACAGTTGTGCAGACCACAATTGACACCCTCAATAAAGAGGGAAAGCCTCAAAAGGTAATTGCAAAAGAAGTTGGATGTTCCCAATGCGCTGTATCAAAGCACATTAATTGAAAGTCACGTGTTGGTGTTGGTCCACTGTGCTGGTGTTGGTCCACTGTGCTTCATTAAATCCAAATCTAGTGCAGTCATCTACCAGGAGATTTTGGAGCACTTCATGCTTCCTTCCACAGATACAGAGCTTTATGGAGATGCTGACTTCATTTTACAGCAAGACTTGGCACCTGCTCACACTTCCAAAAGGACCAAAATCTGGTTCAATGACCATGGAATTACTGTGCTTGATTGGCAAGCAAATTCATCTGACGTGAACCCCATTGATAATCTATGGGGCATTGCCAAGAAAAAGACATGAGAACGAACAATGCAGAAGAGCTGAAGGCCACTATAGCTAGCCATACACATGTCGGATTCCATGTCCGATCGATTCATCATCCGATCGATTCCGGCGATTCTGCCGGGAATCGCAGGTGTGATCAATCGGCCAATTAAGAGTATCCATCGCTGCATACCACCTTGTCTGAGCGGATTCCGGCACGATTCCGTGTGCGATTCCACCTCACAAATGGCAACTCCCCCTGATCCGGGCAGAATCGGATGAGAAAGACCAACATGTTGGTTCTCCGTCGGATCCGATTCTGAGCCCCCGATCAATCGGACCTGATCGATCGGACAAGGTGGGCTGCATGCGATTCCGGCACGATCGTTTCGCGTGCACGCGCCCGGAATCGATCGTGCCGGAATCCGGTGCGAATCCGACACGTGTATGGGGGCCTTATTGAAGCATCCTGGTCTTCCATAACACCTCAGCATTGCCACAGGCTGACAGCATCCATGCCATGTCACATTGAGTCAGGAACTGATGCAAAAGTGGCCCAAACCAAGTACTGAGTACATATGCATGATTATGTTTTTCGAAAGGTCTGAAATTTTCTAAATTAAAATCTTTGTTTTATTGATTTCATGTAATATTCATAAGCTTGTAAGTTTTCATAAGCTGTAAGCCATAATCATCAAAATTATAACAAATAAAGGCTTGAAATATCTTGCTTATGTATCAGTATATTTCATATATCAGTTTCACCTTTTAAGTCAAATAACTGAAATACAGGAACTTTTGGACGATATTCAAATGTTTCGCACATCACCTGTATGTAATTAGCAGACAATTTGTGGTTGAATCTGGCATACCGCCTGCTGGATACAATTGGAAAAAGTAATTACTTTTTCATAAAATATGTGCAAAGGAAGAAAATCTACCGCAAAGCCAACTGGAGTAGATCACGGTTTCCTGCTCAATAAGGTAATACACAAAAATTTACAGATTTTTACTGTACCATACATCTTCATTCTGTTGCACGGTCATGAATCCAAGGTAAACAATATACATTTAAATATAAAGTATACTTGACACTTTGATACAATGTAAAGTTGTCAGTGTACAGTGTTAATGGTCTGTCCCCTCAAAAATTCTCTACACACACAGCCATTAATGTCTAAACCTCTGGCAACAAAAATTAGTACACCTCTAATGTGTTAATACTTTGTGTGGTCACAATTATTTTCCATCATGGCCTTAACTTGGGAATGGAGTTCACTAGAGCTTCCCAAGTTGCCACTGGAATCCTCTACTAACCCTCCATGATGACATCGTAGAGATGGTTAATGGTAGAGACCTAGCCTAGTGTTTAGTTTAGTTACAGGCTCCCAGAATGGGAAGGAAGGAATTGGGTGAGCATTCCCATTCCATTCCAGGTACACACACCAGGTTTTCCAACTGTTGAAATTCAGTAAAGCCCCCCATACGCCTTAAGAGCAAAACAATTTCCATTAGGTCTATCAACAACTATGTAGTATAGTGGCCTCCCTAAAAGAATACATAGTAATTGGAAGGTTTAGAAAGGTCCTCATATTACATGGATTCGATAGAACAAAAGTTGTACTGAAATTGTATGGTAAAATTGTAAGGTGTATGGGTGCCTTAAGGGAGCTGTCAGGATCCAAACCCAGGGTGCCTGGCTGCAGCTCTATGCCATGAGCCACCAGAATGTTTGTTCAGTACCTTGTCTGATACCTTATACAAAGGCACCTTCTTACCTTGTACTCATTGAACCCTGAACCCTTAGTCCCTCCCATGGACTTCCTATAAAAGCCAGGTCCTTGCTTAGCTTCAATGCCAGATTATTGTGCTTCCAGCCAGTGTCTAGCTTCCTGTTTATCCCTGCTCCTGCTTATGATCATCTTCGTGTACCGACCCTTGCTTGAACCACCCGACAACTCTTTATCTTGCTCCTTTGTGACTCGACACCACCGGCTTCAGAGCCACGCTTGTTTTTGACCACGCTCCTGCTTGCTCCCTCTCGATACCTGTTGATCCTGCCATTACTGTTTCAGCAACTGGACTCCGAGCCTGCCCGCAGATCGTTACAGGAGTTGGGTGTGTCTCCTCAAAAGAAGCTGAGACCATTCAGTCAGGGCTCCTGATGGAAGTTGGAGACACAATGCTGGCGTTTGAAGCAGCAGATACTGAGGGAGTGTGTGGCCCAGTCAGGCCATTTAGTTTCCCTGCAGGTAAAGGGAAGGTAAAGTTTGCAAGCCTTGGCATTTTCCAAGGACTTGAGATCAACTCCTGCAAGGGTGTGTGCTATTTGGACTGTGTGCTGTTTTAAAAACAAAATGTGGACAGGCAGCCCTATAAAGAATCCTATTTTTGTGGCTGTACCTCATTAACAACCGCCATTTGAGGCTAATGTATGTTGTCATGAGATGTCCTCCTTGTGTTTATATGAGTTTCCTCAGGATGCTCTTGTTTTCCTCAAAAATCCACAAGTATTTTGGCAGATTCATGTGCTTCCATAAAGTGAAGCCAAAGGCGTAAGGCAAGATGTAAAAAATATGTGTGCCTGTTTTGAAAGAAGAAATGAAAATAATTAAAGGGGACCTATCACCTGACTGGGCACTTTACACTGTTAGCAGCAGCACTGCTGATAATTAGGTAATCACTGCTCAAAATGTAAAAAAAAAATGTTCCTTACAGCAGGAGAGGCGGTTTTCGGGCTCTTCCCTCCCACTGCGTGATATACCCGCCACGGCAAGCTTGTAAACAGTCACAGCTGGGAAGAAGTCCGTAGTCTCAAGGTGAATTGGAATGCAGCTTCACATCTGCAGAATCTAACATGATATAATCAAAGCTCCATCTAGTGGCTGTTTTATAGAATTACAGCCCCATAGTCAGAATGAAGTATTGGCGGAATTGCTTCTGTCTGCCCTTAATAAATATGATTTCCCCGGGAATGAAGGAGTGAGGAAGGTGAATACATTGTTTTTTAAATTCTGTAGCAGTTTTCACAGATGTATACTTCTGACAGGTGAGTATTATGTATGTAATGTAAGTGTTTTTTTTAGTTTTGTGCATAGAACCCCTTTAATAGTAAAGCTAACAGAAGAAAATAGTATCAAGTAAACTAACGTCCTCCAACATCAGTAAATCCTATCTTGGTGTCAAACACGGGGCCAAACCTAGTTCACTGTGTAGTACAATTCAGCCCACTAGATTGTTTTTAAAAATGTAAAACCAAAAAATAAAAGTTAGATACCATATCATTGCTTTAAATTTCAGTCGAATTTGTAAGGGCTGTACTAGGTTTTTCATACAAATAATGCTCAAAATGCTTTGGTTTTCAGCTCTAAAGTCTAGTTTGGTTTGTTAACATTAGGTGGATTAGCTACTCAGTTGTGCTGCTCCTGTAAAAAGGGAGACGGACACTGCTTCTGTTATAAACACAATAACTAGAGTGCAATTGTCACTTCTGTGTTTTTACTGCTTGTTAAAAAATATAAATAATTTAATACATTCTGTATAGGCACATGTTCACTTTAAAGACATTCAAGTCTACCCCACATATTTTACTGTTATTATATTTTAGAAATAAAGTACAGACTATGCTGACCAGCAGATGGTAGAATTCTACCATCTCATTGTGTGCCGTCATCATTGCACTACTATACTGTGTGAGAGAATAATCACCGGCTCCTCAACAATTGATTAACTCCAAACCTTAAGGATACAATATTTCATATTTTCTGTTTCAGTTAAATATTTTTTAATGCAATAAGTTTTTATTAAAGGTTTCAATAAAGTTGGATAGAGGGTGAACAATGACATACAGAGGCGTGTTTGAAATTATGAACAATCGTCAATAATAAAGATAGGCTAAATTTACACGTTTGATTCCAGGGCTGCTGTCTGTCTGCAGCAGCCCGGGAAATGACTTCGTTCCAGCAGCCGCATGGGAAATGACTGCCTGCGAGCGACTAGCAAAATGTGCAGGTGCTTGCAGGTCTTCTTAATACGGACCCCATTGTGGTCCTATCATGTGAAAGCTCAAATGTTGCATCCGCCGGACGGTTGTGATTATTGCTGGTTTACCAGGCGGTTGCGAAACACCCTTGTAAATGAGCCCCTATGGTAAGGGTGAGGTCATTGAAACATAATGGTAGTAAGATAAAGAGAGGGAATTGGTGGTGACAACTTGAGCATCTGATGATTCAATCAGAAGAAAAAGAGAAAGCATGAAAAGAGGGAAGGAGACTGTTAAATATTTTAATTAAGAACTTCATTGTCTTTACATATGGAATTGTCAGGCATTGTCTGTCGGTACAATAGTGTTTGAAAGCTGGCTGATTACAATTTATCAACCACCATCAAGGTTGAATGTGTGTTCAGGTTAAATTACAAATGTGTTATAACTAATTTATATGAAACTGCATTAAACACAGTACAATAAATTTTATGTGTTTTGTTTTTTTAGCACTGTGATCCAGCAAAATGAATGCAAGCTGCGTTTTCTCTAACACTTGGCAGCACAGAGATCAGGCTGGCTGACTAGGATAGCAGTTCTGCCTCAGCTGACTGCTAGGCACAGCAAGGGATAGCCTCCCTAATTCAAGGACCGAATTATCATCAAAAAGTTGTATGCTTCTCTTTAAAGTGTAAGTTTTTTGGGTGATAAATGTAATAAAAAGAAGTACATTAGTATTGTTTTTCTTCCCATCTTGACGTCACTGTTATTAAACCCCTTAATGTCCAGTTGTGTTTTTAAATAACCAAAAACTTTATATCAGTGCACATAATCCCAGAGAATACAAGACCCATTTTTTTAAGCTGAAATATAGCCCTGTATAGCACAGTATGAAATGCTTCATCTGTACTCTGTTGTTGTTCTATACACTACACGATTTCACTAAGCAAATGACCGCATTTCTAGTGAGGGCTGGCAGATACAAAGGCCACCATAATGGCTACCGTTACCTATTGACCAAAGGCAAAAAGTCATGGATGGAAGTTCAGAATATATACTATACAGGTAAGTACATAAAAATAGTGAATTGTAGAAAACTGTTTTGTAACCCCCCACAGCTGCAAACTTTAATTTCAGACCTCTTGGTGACAGAAAATACTTTAAACTTTTGGATCAGTGTGCTGCTTCCATAACTTACAGGCCTTCGCCTGTTGACATGGAAAGCAATTGTCATCCTGGTTCAATGTTCTTAAAGCGGACCTAAACTCACAGGACAAGCTTTTGTTCCTAGCTAGCCAACCCTATTATTGGGGCAATCTGTAAATAAAAGATAAAAAAAATCCTTACCTGTAAGAAGATATCTGTGCATTTCCCCCGTAACGCCTCTTATATCGGGACTCCTCGCGGCACAATAACGCTGTCTAAAGGCCCCCACACACCTTAAAATCTTTTCATACAATTTCTGTACAATCAAGTTTAGTTCTACCAAAACCATGTAATATGAGGAGCTTTCTAATCCTTCCAATCACTATGTATTCTAACAGGGGGGACACAGCTGCTCATGTCTATTTATCTTTCCATCTTTATCTGTCCATTGAAAGACATCGTATCTGGCGGACCCAGGTGGCCATTTGTGTTACTGCAGCCTTAATCCATGGCTGACTGGAAGCTACATAGAAATAAAAATGGCGACTCCCACAGATGACACTTGGGTAGGTAAGTATATTTCTTATGAGTTTTTGATCAACTTTGAGCCATTGGGACAGTTAAGAGGTAAGTAAAAATTTTATGAAATTTTTCTTTGATTTTCTTTTCAGTTTAGGTGCGCTTTAAGCCTTTGGTCTCCTCCAAGGTCATCCCAGCCTCACCAGGTCTGATGTCTTGTGTGTCAGGTGGAGAAGTACCACATTTTTGGGAAAAGCACCATTTATAGGATGCATTTGTTAATTACTGATGAGCTTGCTTGCTTGACCCTATGGAGGATTGTAGACTGGTTTCACTAGAAGAGGGGAAAGGCATCTAAAGCCCCCCATAGACAGGCAGACTCCTCCATGCAACTTCTGTACAACCAACTTTTCTTCTACCAAAACCATGTAATAGGAGGACCTTTCTACACCTTCCAATCACTATGTATTCTATCAGGGAGGTCACTATACTACATAGTTGTTGGTAGATCTCATGAAAGTTGTATGGAGGAGTCTGCTTGTCTATGGGGGGCTTAAGGAAAAGAATAAGGATTCAAAAGTCAGAAAAAACAAAAGCAAGTAGAAATAAATTTTCTGCAAATAACAGGTAATATATGGAGGATCAAGAAAAGGGAAAAAACCCCACACAAAACGTTCCAGAGAATAAAAGAGCTGTTTAAATGGAAAAAAATTACAATCTGTTCAAATATGTAAGTAGGGCAGAGAAATGTTTGAATTAATGAAGGGGAATGGGGAGATAAAATGGAGGCTTAAATGGAAACAAAGAGAAAATCGGAGAAATTTTTGTACGGTGACAGAACTGGAAATGTCTTTGATGGGAGAAGTAGCAGCAATTATCAAACACCATGAAAGTAAAATACAAACACGCTTTAACCCATTGCCCTCCTCCTTTTGAAATCACCCCCATAGCTTCTTTTATTCATGCAGTAGTATAAATAGTCTTCTGACAGGACACGTTTTCTCCTTCTGTTACAAAGGTGATGTGTAGTCTTATATTACTTTCTCAATTACCACCCTTTATCTAAACCCATTGTCCAATTATTATTGTAAATTTTACAGAACAGCCTGAAGTCTGTAACTTTATTGAAACATAATAAACATTAAACACATGATTTCCCTTAAGAAGACATCTTAAGTCCCCCATACACCTTAAGATCGATCCATACAATCTCCATTAGATCTACCAACAACTATGTAGTATAGTGTCCTCCCTGATAGAATACATAGTGATTGGAAGGTTTAGAAAGGTCCTCACACAACAACAATCTCCTACCAATTTCACTTAGGCAAATTTAGGGAGGTCATACTTAGCACACCTAAAATATTTAGGTGATTACAAAAAGACATTCAGTGGTCAGAAAGTGTCCATCCCTGGAGTCTGTAGCGACTACTTGTCCTTAATACATATCTCTGTCAACACTACAACTCTATCACAGTGAGTCACAGTCTCATTAAATGGTTTCTATGGAACTATTATATGTTCTTCTTATATTGAACAACTAAGGACAGCTGAGGTCTCTTAGTCGATGAACACCGATCAAATACAAATTGAACCTTCACTGAGTAAAAGTTATTGTATTACTGATAATAATTTAGAATAGGAATATTTTTTTTGTCTTTAAAATAAACTGCTTTAACATTTTGTGTGATTTGCATCACTAGATAACAGAAGATGATCAATGTGAGCATCAATTAGACCAGTGGTGGGCAACTGATCTTGATATGAAGGGCCATGTATGCGGCCCTCGGCATCACGCACATAACATTTTGATTCTATACTGACAGCAGGCAGAGCTAGAAGACATTATTTTTTATTTTTAATAACAAAACTTTTTAAATGATACTTCAAGCATTAGGAAACACTGTAGTGTGGTAATACACATATATATCATCAAAGGTTATGTGCCTCATAGATATTATCAAAGCCACAATATATATTAAACAATTATCTCCCATTTGTTGGTGGAATAGTGGGAGCATAGGCCCTCACCTGTCTGCTGACTGCTCCAGCTGGCATACATAAAAGCCAATCAGTGACCCAGACAGAGCCTGAGCAAGTCCCTCACCTCTCCTCCCTTTCCTGCTCTAAGAAGATCCCAGGTGAGGACACATCTGCAGGGGAATGGTGGACTGGTGAGTTCCAATGCCCTGTGCATTACCTTACCTAGGTTTCAGGGGCCGCAAGAGGAGAACCTTGGGGGGCCGTTTATGAACGCCCAAAGGGCCGCATGCTGCCCCCGGGCCACAGGTTGGGCACCTGGGTATCGTAGCCCAGAGTTCATTGTCGATCATGCTCATGCACTTGATGGTGCTCATCCTCACAGCTGCTATCGGGGCGCAGTGCAAACATTGTTTTAAATGCGGCTTACGGCAGTTTTTGATTGCGTGCCGCAGATGGTCGTGCCCCCATTCATCTTCTATGGGGGGGATCAGGGGCGATCTGGCACGGTTGGGCAAGATTACCTGCCCCACCCTCCCACTTCCTGCCTGCCCTTATAGCATCCAGAAAAACGCACCCAAACGTGCTCGATCGTGCCCAATCGCTAACAAGAAAAATTGCTAGCGATCACCGCGCTGCTATTAAAATAGCCTTACATAGCCTTACCGTTTAAAATGACATTACATTCTCTTATATATCCTGTGTGGTTTCTCAACAAAACAACGCACGTCCTAAAGCTATGCTGAATAATTCTTTTACAGTAACTTAAAGACATTTTTGTAGAGACCCCATAGTAGTAGACCCCATAGCAGTTTCCCATTGCTAGTAGGAAGCGATGTGTAAATGATTCATTTCCTAAATCATCTATGTTCTTCAGTAGTTTCCAGCCACACTTTGTGCCAATAACAAAAAGAAGTCAATGCCAAAAAATATTTAAGCAAAGATAAAAACAATAAATATAGTCTCTAAAACGACAGTTAAACTTTAATTGCACCTTTGAGTAAATATTGAACATAGCATGCAAAAAACATATTGGTGATGAAAATGTCCTTGTTATAGGTGCCAGGAACTCATGTTCCAACATTTGTGTTGCCAGTTTTCCAGCATTTGAAACAATATAATAGGGTAAGGGTATAGGAATTTCTGTAGATGTAAACTGCAACAAACTATATTGTTGTAGTAAAACTGAAGACTTAAGTAGGGAACTCGGGCTCGATATAAGAGCAGTTTGATGTTCCCTGCAGCAGCGCGATGACGTCATCATGCTGCTGTGAGATATCGGAGGAGCTGGAGACACAGGACTGCTGTGTCTCCAACTCAGCCGATACTTTGCATGGAGACCCTGCGGTCTCCATGCAAAGCAACAGACATCGACATCAACAGATGATGGCCACACATGATATGGGCCATAGATGGCCATGAGTGCGCACGGCGCTCGAAGCAGCCATTGATCTGGCCCATATCTACACATGTGTACCCTGCTTTAGAGCTCTTTTATTTCCTATTAGTGCTTAGCTTCTGTCATCCATCCCAGCAACAGTTAGTGAGGCAAGGCCATCCCTTGTCTTGGAATGAACATAGTGTATTGTTGCCTATCAAATGTAATTATGTGCCCACCATTGACTAATGCTGCCTCTAAATTTAAATATTAGCAGATGAGAGATGGAAGTGTGCTGCTAGTGTTCTAACATTGGCTTTTAAGTGAATCAAAATTCAAATCCATTGACTACAGTGTAATAAAAATGTGCAACATATAATGAAATTTAACAAGAAGGAAATATAAATGCGATGCATTTATTTGTAATAATTAGTAATCAGTGCTCTTACCCTGAAGCTGGTCATACTGATAGTAGTGTATTTGAGTGATAACATTTTTTGTCAAAATCACAAAGCAATCAAAATCATGATATGTTGGTTTCAAATGATAGAAGTGAAATTACCCTCATCTAATGCAGTTGGAAAACAAAAGACTGCTTTCTCTGAGATTGACATAGCTTTTCAATTCCACTATCATTTCAATTTCATCAGTTTTATTTCTTCGTCAAAGTTGACACTTTGTTGCCCAGTTTTAAATTTGCAACCAAGTGCTGGTGGTCATATTTCATTGCTTAGGTTCTGTAGTTTGCTTTTGATTGTTTTCTGGTAATCAACAGTCAATATTGACTCAAATTTGTCATACCCATGACATGCTTGCAGAGTATTTTATTTTTAATCATTCAAATTTGAGTATTTGAGTATTTTAAAGAGTATCTAAAGTAAAAAAAAAAAGTTCTGGTATATGGTGAATTGAGAAAGTTAGTAAACATACGTAATGCAAGGTACCTACACTGCCGACAATCCCCCGTCATCCTCGGAAATCCCTGGTAGGGTCCAGGTACATGCCTCCCCACTGTGGAAGAGGGATCCATTCCAGCCGAATTACTGTCTGTGCCCACTACAGTCCAGGGGTCCTGCCGCCTCGCTGTAGAGCGGGCAATGGTCAGTTAAAATTTCCTTTGGCCCAATTGACTGCAGAAAATAATGCCCAATTGTTTACCAATCTTATAGCAGCAGGAGACACACTGTGATTGGGAAATCTGCTCATGCCAACAGCCACCTTATTCATCAGTATAATACTCTTTTGGACTGACCTTTTGTGTATGACCCTTGACTCGATTTTACAAAATAAAACCAAGGGTATCTTGGAAGTGATTGTATCTCCAGGCGCATTACACCTAATTTATAATTTTTCAATTTGAACCAACATCCTGGAATCTGATGACACAAATCCATCCTGCCCTTATAACATTTACCCTTTGTGACATCACGATTGAGGACCATAAGTTATCATGGGACAACCATAGCCAGATGCATAGTGGCAGGACAGAAAGAGAAGGAGAGAATCTGATGCGGGTGGGGGAAGGGCGAGTGGCAGGCTTACTAGTGGTTTGTAGCAGATGGTATCATAG
>CM070033.1:164299684-164331220 GCA_036250615.1 Ptychadena robeensis
ATGGATATTCATAAATTGAGCAACACTGCCATCCAGTGACGAAAACGCCACATAACACCCGACACATTCTAGAATCTTATCAAGGGTTAATGATGATGTATACCTGAGAGCCTGCCCATCTCTTACCTAGACACACCTTCATGCTTGTAGATGATTGGAGATCTTGGCGAATGGAAGGGATGTGTTTTAGATAAGAAATGTTTACTTAAAGTTATGCACAAGGCAAGATCGGAGAGGAAAAAAAGAAAGGAAAAGAAAAGGGAAAGTAAGAGGGAAGGAGATCGGTTTACCCAGCAGGTTATCGGCGTACTATTTTATCTTACTCTCCGGAACAAACTTTGAGGTGATACCTAGTGACATCTGCTTCTTTGCAGAACCTTAGAGCTAGTTAACTCATGATGGAGAATTATTGATGAAAGTGCACCTCGTCAATTGATTCTGTTATCTTCGAGTTAAGAGTCCAGTCTCTGTGGGGCATTTCTCTCATATCGGTATTACATCACTTTGTGTTTTGGAGGGGTTTATATCCTATCTAGATCTTGGCATAGTCTGGAAGAAGTATCAGCTGTTATTAATTATGTTATGTAAACCTGTCTCGCACGACATATCTGTTTCACACATGTCATTATTGTATTTTATTCTGTTTCATTGATTTGCAGTGTTTTATTACTCCGTGTGTTTTTAATAAATATCTATTTTTGCATGATAGCTTGTCCTGTTTTAGTGTCTACACAATAATAACTACTATGCCGATCAAATTACTCGCGAGGTGTTATTTGTCTCATCTCAGGAACATCTGAATCTTTTGAGCTTAACCGTTTAGTTGATAGTTCCTAAAGACTCATTTACTGTTGTTTGTGAGTCACTGACAATAAATAACAGATAATAATAGCAATAGAAATGGAGACCCTCAGAATGCGTTGGCTACATATTACATTGTATTTACAATGATTTTGGAATGGACTGTATATACCTGTTTTCTCTGCAATAGATAACGATGGAATTGGTGAGTAACAACCTCTTCACAATTACTTTGAATATTGTCATATATACAGAATGAAATGTCGAGGTCTGGGGCTAATTGGTGCTAAGCTAGTTGGTCTAGCTCCCACCACCAGTTTCCATAGAATCTATTTTTTAAGACGCTAAATTGAATTAGGAATATTTTTTACCTTGGGCAACGTCATTTTAATTTTCATAGACATAGTACATAGACATGTACAGTATATAGTGATAGTATTGATAAAAATTTTACTTAAAGGAAAAAAAAATAATCTTTGAGCAGATCTTTTTTTATTATTATTTTTCAAACAAGCCGCTCATCACTTTTCCTGTTTTATTTTTTGGGCCATAGCTTTCTTTAAATATTCAAAGTGACAAAGTGTGACACCTGAATGCTCCAGGCCAGCAAACTGCATTTAATGAAGGTATAACACGGGGTGTACTGTCTTCTTACTATGGCTGTACTTAGCAGTTACATCAAAACTAAAATACAGACTTGAAGAAAAAGTATATTTCAGGTGTCAGGGAGGCACTACATGGTTTTGGTTGGATAAGGGATGCAGGGAGCTCATTCTGTATGAAAAAAATCTGTCCCTTCCTTACTCATGAAATGCTTTGTTTTTCTTGTGTGTCATTTCTCATAACAGATAGGATCATTTGAGAGGTCTTTTGGGTGTCAAAAAGAAAGTAAAATAGTCAGAGTGTGGCCACACTCTCTGCATCCATAGGCATAAACAGACTCTAGACATTCGAAAGTCGGGAATCGTCTTATACGCTGGGTGCTAAAACTTTCATGCCAGAGGAGTCTGCCTGTCAGACATCCACAGCACCTTCTCATCCCCCTCCCTCTCTCCCTCCTTGATGTGTGAGACAATGCTAACCTGCTCCCTTGAGGCTATGGCTCCAGTGGCTGAAACTGGTATTGCAGCTCAAACGCATTAAAACACCTTCACTGTATCATGTATCAAAAGTTACATTTTTGGATTGCCCAAATTCTTTCAGTTTTTATTGTTAAATGTATACAATTTATGTCACTTGGATAACCACTGGTAAACATTAATAACCATATACGGTTGCAGAGGGGTGTGAAATTGGAAACCTAAATAACTAAGCCGGTGGATTTCCTGTGACTTGCAGACAGTTTGCCCATGTCATAAGCATTTAAATTAAAATGACCATATGGAAATCAAATCTGATGGGTTTTTTTTCATTTTTATTTGGTGTGCGTTGGAAGAGTCTATGGCGAGTATATCCTCAAATATTTTCACTGGAAAAGTTGGCGATCGTCTTATACGCCGGATCGTAATACAGTAGTAAATACAGTAGTTAATAGATTCTCATTTGACCACATTTCTTATAAAGCAAATCATCACTTCAGTGTTAATCATTTTCACTGTACGTTTTAATTATCTTTATCTTGACATATATGCAATTAGGATTTTGCTGCTTTTACTGCTCTCGTCTTACAAAACAATGGTTACTACCAGACATCTCAACAATAACATTCTTTGACTTTCAATAATTCTTTAAATCCTTTTAGTGAACCCAATTAACAGATCTAATATTAAAGATCTTTGATTCAAATAGAATTGTAAAATCACAAGTGACAAGTTTTTAAAATAGAGTTATTTGATCATAAATAATATTGTATAGAGCAGTGGTTTCCAACCTGGGGTCCATGCCCTATCAGTAGAGATGGGCGAACATCGCCATTTACTGTCCGCGAACGGGCGGGTCGGACTTTTAAATAAGTCCGCCGTCCGCCCTGTTCGCGGCATGCCCGGTCTTGTAGTGAAAAGATTCTTCCTCCGGCACGATCTCGCAGGTTCTGATCCTGCCGGAGGAAGAATTTAGATCTTCTCGTCGGCGAACGGGGCGGGTCGAACACCCGTACTGTCTGCCGGCGAGAGGATGGGCGAACATGCTCGTTCGCCGCCGAACTGTTCTCCGGCGAACAGTTCGGTCCATCCCTACCTATCAGTGATGAAGGGCTAAAGAACTCCATGACAAGACGCTCCATTGACCTTCTCCCACCCCTTTGCAAGCTGAGCCTAGGTTGGGCTGAAAAAACACGCTGAAAGTGGAGCTGGTGAAATGCAAGAGGCAGTTTTACTCATAATTATTAGAGATGGGATTTCTTTTTTGAAATTTCACTATCTGACATTGCTAGTTAATTACAAAATACCTGAAAATGGTATCATCCCCACAATTGCTGTAGATATAAAAAAGGGTTTTGTTCATGCAAGTTAGGAGGGAGGGGTTGTTACCCCAGGGCGGGAGCATTGTGACATCACAGCTTTGTCTGCTGAACCATCTGCACACCTGATTTGGTACCTTGTCGGATTTCTTGCACTAAGATACATTGTTTCCCAGTTCCTAGTTGAAGCCTGAACTGCTGGTTCCTCCCATGTGCTTCCTTTAAAAGTCACATCCATGTTCTGCCTCATTGTCATGTGCTTCCTGCCAGTATCTTGTTCTTCCTGCTCCTCGCTACTTGGGCCTTTATAATCATCCGTGCAACAACCCTTGGCTATTGACTACCTGACTACTCTTCATTTTGCTCTATTGTTACTTCACACCTTGGCTTGTTTCTGACCAGCTCTTCTGCTTGCTCCTATCTGTTACTACTGCCTGTCAACTACCTAGCCTACACCTGTATTGCTGTTTAGCACCTGGACTCTGAGCCTGAACCTAGATTATTATAGCGGGCCTGGCTTGTCTGAGACACAGGCAAGGGTGGTCTTACGGAAAAAAGGTTGCTATAGAAGACTGTTTAATCATTGTAACAAAATGTGTTACATTGTGCTACAGTACATATTGTATTTTACAGTGTTTAAATAATATCAAGGTTTTTAAATGGGTGGCAAACTATGATAGCTTCAAGTCAGTTAAACTCAGACACCATGTATATAGTATATACTAGCAAAATGTTTATCTCCAAGGAATGAAACGTTTTCTCGCTAATAGAAAAGGACTTGACCAATATCATCAGCTGATCTCTTAACACATCTCTGATCATATTTAAGCTTATAAGGCTAATTTCTGGAAAGGCCACAAAAAGTGCACCCCCAGTCGATACCAGACCCCCTTAATGCATAACCTGGAAAAGCTTAGAAGACCAAGTGTGTGGCTTCCCCTTTCAAGAAATACTAGGCTCTGCTGGCAGACCAGACTGCACACAGGCAGGCCTGACATCATACCACAACGAGGTGGGAGATCCCTGTGGCCAGGTGTTGTGTGCATATATACACATATATATGTATATATAATATAATAAATTATATATAATATATTTTTTCTTTTTTTTACAGAAGCACTTGCATTAACATAGGCATTTTTAATGACAAAATGTCAAAAATTTCATTAGCATGTAAATTGTAGACTGAAGCTGAACCAATCAAGCCCGGCAGCTACAGTATTTGTTTGACATTTCAGTCAAATTAAAAGTAAATTGCATGGTAATGTAAATTTCGCTTTCTCATTAAGCATCTCTATTTATTACATATAGAAAGGGAGATACAATTGTGTGTGTGGTAAGAAAACAATATTTGCAAATAGGGAAATGATGAATGGAAAATCAGGCATTGTAATAAAATTATGTTAATTTTCAAAATTGGTTTGAGCTCTATTGTTATCATCCATAACTTTACAAGTTGGTGCTATACTAACACGACATGACACGAGCACAATTCTCCACTGACATTAGGGGAAAAACTACCTTTTATATAAGTTATAAGTTATTTAAAAAAAATAATTGTCTGTCTGCAATGTAGTAATTGAAAAATTGTGTTGATGTCAGCTCTTTGTAATCACTTGCACAGTGGCACCCAATGTTGCATTATGGAAAAAAAACTTTCAACCATTTAGAACTCTATGTTTTACAAAGGAATGCAAGTCAAAGATTTAAATGTGCTGTCAAGGTGAGAGAGCTGGGCCAACAGACCGATTCCCCTATTGGGTCAAAGGTCACTTGACATGCTAATCGTTAAGTTATTCCACAGAACAGGTCCTTAAAGTTAAAGAAAAGCAGCATCATCCTCAGAATAAAACTGCTTAACACCAGGTTTAAAAGATTCTCAGAATATCATGATATAGGGTTGGATTATTTTTGAAAGGCTTTTTATACTACGTGGCAAGAGGGGGGCAGATGGGCTTACTAAAATCTTATCATGAGACATCAATAGCATTCCTGTAATGTTTTGGTGACTGATCTGAAAACATAATAATCAGATCTTTGAGATCAGAAGTGGCTTGCAGCTATTTTCTATTTTCACAATGGCCCCAAGGAATATTTAGTCCCACAACATAGTACTAGTGAAGTAACATACAATTAAAAAGAATGAAAAACATTTACCGAACTGGATTGGATATTTTACAAGTGTATATGTATGGATAACACATTGCCCCTTACCTCCTGCCATCGCTAACCATGCTTTTTTTGATGTGCGTAGGCCTCACAGGCATACATGGGGGGAACGCTGCATAGGCAGGCATGGGGTGCAGGTTGGCACATACAGTCGAGCCCATTATTATTTATACCACTGGCAAATTTTTTATTAAAGTTACTTTTATTCAACCAGCAAGTTATTTTTTGACGGGAAATGACATATGTCTCCCAAAAGATAATAAGACGATTTACAAGAGGCAAATGTGTGGAAAAAGAAATTCTCAGCTTTTATTTACATTTAGGCAAAACGTGTCATGTCCAAAATTATTCATACCCTTCTCAATAATCAATAGAAAAGCCTTTATTGGCTATTACAGCGATCACAAGCTTCCTATAATTGCAGACCAGCTTTTGCATGTCTCCACAAGTATTTTTGTCCATTCATCTTTAGCAATTAGCAATTAGCTTCAATGTATTGCTCTTTTTTCATGGTGTCGTTTACTGTGATTAGGTTCCCTGGTCCAATGGCTGAAAAACGCCCGCGAAGAATTAGGTTCCCACTACTATGTGTGACAGTGGGGATGGTGTTCTTTGGGTTGAAGGCTTCTCCTTTTTTACGTTAAATTAGGAAAAACATCATTGTGACCAAACAATACATTTTTGTTTCATCTGACCATAACACAGAAGAATTCTTCTTTGTCCAGATGAGCATTTGTAAAGGCCAAGCAAGCTTTTGTGTGTCTTATCTTGGTCTGCATCCAGCAGTGTGCAGTGTCTGTTGGATTGTCTGCCTTGAGACATTGCCACCAGCAGAGCCCAGATTGACCAGGATGGCCTTTTTCACCTCTCTGACTATCCTCCTGGCCAGCACAGGTGTCAATTTTGGTTTCCGACCACACCCTCTGAGATTTTCCAGTGCAGAAAATCCACAGTTTTTAAAAATAATA
Source organism: Ptychadena robeensis (assembly GCA_036250615.1). Lineage (NCBI taxonomy): Eukaryota > Metazoa > Chordata > Amphibia > Anura > Ptychadenidae > Ptychadena > Ptychadena robeensis. The sequence continues at coordinate 164,306,021 of CM070033.1, forward strand.
CTTTGCACTGTAGCCACTGTAACTTGAAAACATTTATATGTGGCCTTGTAGCCCTTTTCTGACTTGTGAGTAGCCACAATGTGCAGCCTCAGGTCCTAACTGAGCTCCTTTGCCATGACCGTCCACAAACCAACTGCAGAGAACTGCTGTTTTTCAACCGTTGAGTTGATTAAAACAGCTGTTCCTAATTAATCTGGATAATTAGGATGCTTTAGAACAGCTGTGACTATTGGAATGGTATAGGATTTTACCAGAGATTGTGACAGTTTGTGAAGGGTATGAATAGTTTTCGACATGACACTTTTTTCTCAAATGTAAATAAAAGCTGAGATTTTTTTCCCCCACAAAAATGCCTCTTGTACATGGTCTTATTATCTTTTGGGAGACACCTATGTTATTTCCCATCAAAAATTAACTTGGTTGAATAAAAGTAACTTTAAGTCACAATTTGCCAGGAGTATGAATAATTATGGGCTCAACTGTATATAGTCGTTAAGGTTATTCTTTTCATAGTAAGGTTACAGGTTGCCACATATATATTAGGTACATTTAATGTTCACAGAGCAATGGGTAGATCCTATAGAAACCTGTGTACCTTGCGTTAACACTGGCTGTTCTGCATTGTGGTTCAAGCACACGAGCACAGCTAGTGTAAAAGAGACCTTACACAGCAAGAGGGGCAGGAAGGGATCATAACCAATAAGCTGGAATCACTGGAAGGTTTCTCTGTAGCAAAAGAAGTGAAAGAAACACTTCATGATGGAGTATCCACCTGCTGGCCCTGGCAATGAGAAGCAAACTTGCAGTACAGGGGGGATGGACAACTCTTGGAGACACCAGATACCAACAATACAATTCCAAAAATTTCTTCCTGCCTGTTGTGTCACCCATCACATGGCTTTTGATTGCCTCCCTTTCTACCAATGAATTCCTTTCTTCCTGGCTCTGTTTTAAAGGCACAAGACACTGCTAATACACCTGTGTGTTTAGTCCTCAGGCACTAGGCCAAGGCTGCCTGTCTGGCCCTTAGGTGTCATAGAAAGCTAGGTGTCATAGGAATGGCTCTATGTATGGCGTACAACCACTGGAAGACAAATATTGAAGAAAAACCCTAAAAATTTAAATAGCAAAAAGTCTCCCTAACTTATGTGCTTTATAAACAAGTGAAGATCTTGACTACAGTGCTACAGTGAATATTTAAGATTTTTTACATCAGCACCCAGAACTACTGTGCATTGGGTTCGCAATATGCACATGTACAAGTACAAGTGCTGATTTTGCAAGTAAGGTAATTATTAGTTTTCACGTGATAGTATTGATCGTGGAAATTATGGACTGGAGGTCACAAATTCTTGGATGTACAAACCTTTTGAGAACAATAAGCAAAACAATTTCCATATTTTGCAAATATGAATATTGCCTGTTTGGCTCATCACTAGTACCCTCTAAGGCAGGGGTGTCAAACTCAAATACACAATCGGCCAAAACTTGAAAACTTGTACGAAGTCACTGGCCAACAGCATGCTATGCAATGGCACATCAGCATTAGTTTGCTGCGCTCCAGTGTTTTATCAATGTCAACATGGCCTACTGATGCAAAGGTAAAGCACAGCAAACCAATGCTGATGCGTGTGTGTGTACGATTTCACTGCATAGCATGTTCTTGGCCCTCGAATTTGTCCACGTATGCACACCCATGTTAACATGCCCATTGAATAAATATTGGATGCTTCAAAAGTGTCACTAGAGTGCTCCCCTGAGAAGCAGAGACTCGCATTTTTCTACTTCCAGGGTGGCACAAGACAAGCTTAGTAGGTTTAGCAGTTAGAGGGGCTGTGGAGGAGGCAGATCTTTCAGACACAGACAAAAAATATTTGGTCCAAGGGCCAGACGTTGACACCTATACTCTAAAGCCCCCCATAAACTTTAGTCTTACCATACAATTTCTTTACATCAACTTTTGTTCTACCAAAACCATGTAGGACCTTTGTAAACTTTCCATTTACTATGTATTCTGTCAGGGAGGACCCAGCACTACATAGTTGTTGGTAGATCTAAAGGAAATTGTATGGAGTGATCTAAAGGTGTATAGGGTGTTTTGGATTCACCTGACCATTTAGACATGGTGCAATTAGTGATTATATGCTTAGCAATGTTAGATTACAGTAGATTGTATTTGCTGCCACCTATTGACCATTTCTGGGACAGCCCCATTTATTCTATCATTAGTGAGCTGTGAATAAGCCAGCCCCTAAGTTCATAGTTCACAGGAAATGACTACATCTTAGTTCAGGAGCACACTATGAGGAATCACAGATGCTTCTATCAGGCCCTGTCTACATAATAGCCTTTAAGTAAGAGTATTAGTTACCTTTTATGCACAGATATGTATTGTGGATGTATCTGGGTTCTGATATATTGTTATTTGTATTGTATTGCAGTTTTACCAAATCTATTATAAGGATAAAGTATACAAGTTTAATTATATCACTGAGGATTGAGTATTTATTCACTGACTTCCTTATATCAGTGGTTAAGCTATCTGTTGAGCCTCTATAAACAGAGTGCATAGTTGTGGAAACAGAATATAGGGCTTTATAGTCTTCTACAAGCAGACTTTTGATCCTTGGTCTTAAAGCCTCCCATACACCCTTAGATTACTCCATACAATTTCCTTTAGATCTACCAACAACTATGTAGTATAGTGGCCTCGCCTATAGAATACATTTTGGACGGTTGGACGGTTTATAAATGTCCTCATATTACCTAGTTTTGGTAGAACAAAAGTTGATTGAACAGAAATTTTCTGTAAGATTGTAAAGCCCCCCATACATGGGTTGATGCCCATGCGATTGAGGAGCGCCATCACCCTGCGTTTGAAATGCGGCCCAGCTTTCCGGGGATGTGCAGCGTTCATGTGAGCTGGTCTCGCCATGAACACTAGGTAGGTTAAACAATTTTACTATTTAAATGATAATATGATAATAATCATATTTAAGCTAAAACCTACTAGAAAGATTCTTTATCAATCAATGATCAGTCTTTTATTGTCATAACACCTTTAAAAGAGGTTTTAGGGAATGCATTTTTTCAGTATTTCTCTTTTTTCTGGAGTTCATTGCTGAACCTATCCACTCAATTTAATACTTAACTGCCCCTCTAAACCTGAACACCATCACCCATGGGAATTAAAAAAAGAAAATTGACTTCATGACAAATCAGACTTTAGGGTCAAAACAACTTGTTTCAACATTGTGAATGTGTACAATAAATGCAGGTAGGGTTTCTTCCTTTTGATCTTTAGATTATTAGCAGAGAAATTCAGGCACATGCTGGGAAACCAGAAGTTTCTTCTTTACTGAAAACTTGGCAAAAAGCACAGACACAAGGGAACCATATGTTTTTCACACTGCAGAGTATTATCACAAAGACTCTACAATGGAGCTTTTTGAGTCCAAATATGTATTTTTCAAGTTTGTATTAAAGAGAAAAACAACTGCTACTTGTGTGCGGTCAACCTCTGTTCTCTGTATGATACCGAATTGAATGAGCCAGATCTGCAATTGGAGGCTTTCACAGCTTCCTTTACTGTCTACAATAACATTCAACATATTATTATTATTATTAACATTTATTTATATAGCGCCAGCATATTACGCAGTGCTGTACAATACATTAGAGTGGAGATACAACACAGTATAACACACAGGTACAGGTAATGACACAGGAGGAGTAGAGGACCCTGCCCGGACGGGCTTTATCATTGGTACCTTTGTCCCAGAGTACTGACATAAAACTTTTGCATAAAACTTGTTTAGTGCTTGGAGTCGCCATTATGGTCATGCAGACAGATTTGTACAAAAAAAACATGGCCGGGGTATAAAAGATAGCTGTCCCTTTTTGTCCGAATTGTTCAACAATCTTCATTCTCAAGAACCTTACTGGAATAATTGAGTCTCGTACCAATTGGATGATGGATGAAAATGGCCTTTTATTACCAACATAAATAAGATTATATACTACAATGATAGCAATAGTGGAGTGTTGTACCGTTTTAGCCAGTGATAAATATAGAGAGTTCGGAGTTCAAGCAATGCTGTTTATTGGCTAACTGAAGTCATTAGAGAAGCAAGCTTTCGGGATATCCCAGATCCCTTCTTCAGGCTAAATACAATTCTGGTTTTAGAAGCTCATATATATACACAAAGTTACAAGAACATAAATATAATACACTATGCACATTGGCTTTTAGGTTACTTTAAAAACTGCTGTATTAGTAGTATTTCATGGCGTTTTTAGTCAACTGACAACTCTTATCTCTATTACCTCCAATAACTCTCCCTAACTCTGATCACTATCTCCATTAACTAATCCTTCACGCTCACCTAAATCAAGTGGGACTAGAGAAAAGATTTGTTTTTGTTACAATATTTATATCCTTGTTACCTTTTGTGTATAAATGTGTACTTCTAAACCCAGAATTGTATTAGCCTGAAGAAGGGATCTGGGACATCCCGAAAGCTTGCTTCTCTAATGACTTCAGTTAGCCAATAAACGGTATCACTTAAACTCCAAACTCTGTATAGCACAATAATTATACAGAACAATATAAATTAAAATGAAGGTGCCTTGAAGGTAGTTTTTTTTAGCACCCTGTATCAGTATTACCCAATACATAGGCCTCCAGCTGCACCACATTGATTTGGGGGTAATTACAATTTAATGCAGATACCACCTTACTGAACTAATTCCCTTTGTGGGTTTCTGTACCTACAACCCCTCCTACCAACTGACCCAACCTATCAGGCAGGGGTGGTCCTAGGGAGAGCCGCGCCATGGGCACCCCTCTGACGGTAGCCCCCCACGTTGACACATCTGGTTACGGGGGGGGGGGGGTGTTGGGACTCTGTTTCATTATATATTTCCCTTAGACTAGATTTACACTGGCGTACACTGTGCACTCCTGCTGACAAACTTGAGCAGGCGCTTAGGGGGTGTTTAAATAACACCTCTGAGACAACTCTTTGGACTAACTTGCTTTAATTCACCAATCTGTGTAAGGGCTCGTTTACACAGGTGTTTTTTATTGTGCAGTAAGTAAATCGATTACAACAACCGCCCGGCCAACGCAACGTGAGGCGTAGAACGCGACATGAGATGCGACACGAGCCCTTATACAGATAGGTAAATTACATCAAGTTGCTCTTGGACAGCATAATCAGTTTACAGATTTATCTATCTTGTTGCCTGGTGCCGTTCTTCATAGCTCTGTTACTACAGAAAGCAGGAAGAAAGTTGGTGCACTGAATGAAAAGGCTGATCCGTACCATGTATGACGTATCTTGAAGGGACTAAGTTAATCTCGCTGTATTATTGTATTTTTAGCAATGCAAGATAACCATTTCAGCTGTTTGCGGATGTTTGCTTTTAAAAGTAGGATATAATTAATCAAATCATTTACAAAGGAGAAAGTATGGCATATGTTGGCGTATTTGCTGCCAAACTCCCAGAATCCATCAGCAAGAATTGTGTCTGTTTAAGAAATCCTTTTTTTTCTAGAAGTGCTATTCAGCATTTGTTCTAATAATCAGGCATATGGAACTCGGCAGGCAGAAAAAAGGAAGGTGACAAAAGAGATTTATACAATTGTAACAGGCTTGTGCAACGGAAAATGTGATAGCGTGCTATTATTTCACCATCTGAAGACAACCAAGTCACCTTTAGGCATAATATACAGTAGAGTTGGCTTTTTCTACCTTACTGTCTTACCATACAATTTCTGTACATTCAACTTTTCTTCTACCAAAACCATGTAATATGAGGACCTTTCTAATCCTTCCAATCACTATGTATTCTATCAGGTCACTATACTACATAGTTGTTGGTAGATCTTTCGAACGTTGGAACACCTTTAGATTTCTCTGTCAGATTTCCTTTAGATCTCCTTTTGTTGTAACAAACCATGTAATATGAGGGACTTTCTAAACATCAAGTCTTTCTGTGATGGCTACCTGCCTGGACTCTATACCTGGAATGCACAGGGGAGAATATCACCCATGCAGGATCCACAGCATATTTGGTATCAGATGGCAATGAGGTCACTTGCTGTGTGCAATCATCCTTTTTTTTAAAGCATGTGTATCCTGATGAAAAATTTGCCTGCTTAGGTACCAAAGATGATAAATGAAATTTTAAAAATGTTACGTTCACAGTTGTGGTCTACATAAAGTTGTAATGCTTACGTTGACATGGTAACCCTCCAATTTTACACTGGAACTGAAAAATCTTGAGTTACAACTGCTAGCCATACACTCTGAGATAAAAATTAGGATCCATTTAAACAGACCAATGTATCCCGACGGCGGTATCGGTTTGGATCGTAATATTCGGCAAAAAAGCTACTACATTGAAAATCCAATTTAGGATCGTATTTTTTTTTTTTACGAGGATGTCATCGAAATTCATCGCCGTTTATATCGGCCATTGTGATGTGTTTTTTTTTTTTAAAGGGGAAGCCTCGGCAGTAATTGGTCGGTAAACACTATGAAAACAGTATGAAGTTTCCCAATGTTGCCAGACCAATTAAAAATTTTGAACATGTCCAATAAATTATGATCGTAAAAAAAAGGCCAATTACGATCGTAATATATCGGTTGTACCATGTGGACATTGGATTTCAGGACGATAAAATGCATTCATTGGTCGGTTTTAATGGATCCTAATTTTTATCTCAGAGTGTATGGCCTGCTTAAGCGCAGTGCTTGGTGGGGATCCAGACAGAGCACATAGACTTTACCTGCTCTGCGGATGCTGTGTTCAGACATCCGCTGATGCAGAGGTTCAACATACTTGACTATGTTCAGTCCTGCATCGGTGGAATGGCTCAGCACTGTGAAAACACAGCATCTGCAGAGCAGGTAAGTGAATGTGCTCCGTCGGGACCTCCTGCCAAGCAATGCGCTTAGCTGAGGGGGCCCGAAGACATGTGAGACTATATTTTATCATTGAGATATCACAACCTCAGGGTTTGATTATGATTGGTGAGAACACTAGGAAAATGATGGGTGCTTCTGATTAATGACACAATTGGCCAGCAGCTTTGGCTTTCACTGCCACAGCTTTCTTTCTCATGTTAGACACTGACAACTACAGACGTTAAAATGGTAGAATGGTATGCACTTATTTCCAGAGTAACACAATTTAGACCATGATCATCCTTTCAGTAGAGAGGCACCAAGAAAATACATTGTAAGAGTGTGTCAGAGTGTGTCTCATCCTGGAGCTTGGGCTCTATTCAAACCTTTTGCTTGTACAATCTTACAAAAATTAGGTATACAGGTATAAAGTAAAAGATTGTACAACAGTAGACACATTACGTCACAAGGAGCCGATCAACCTACATAACCTTTAATTTTATAGCAAATATTACCATTAGTTATCTACTGTGTTAATGTTACTGTGACAATGCATCTGTCAGAAAGTGAATGTACACACAGTAGGGCATAAAATTTTATTTAAAATGCATATTAATTTACTTTTAAATGTCTTAATTCTTTTGTGAGCAGAGGGAATTGATGCCTAGAGACCTAGAACAAATATAGCAGTGTCAGTATGTTTCAGGAGCTTGACAAGGACTCTTTGAATAATTTGCCTACGTAAATACTTTTTACACTTTTTAGGATATATAAAGATTGTATTATCTACAAGGATTAAATAAATACCATGCTCAGAATTTAAATTATAGGCTGACAAATGAACAAAACAGGTTTTTTTCAACCTTAAACAGTACTGTCACCATTTAAAAACATATATATTCAAACAAAATTCTTTTTATACCCTTTGCACAGGAAAAGCAATACACTGGAAGCTAATACTGTCACTAATTGTATATTACTAACAAATGTCATTGTGTGATCAACATGCCATGGAGATCACATGGTTGGGATCTGGATTCAGAGTGGTCTCATAATGAGGATCATGGTGCACCAAGCATTTCTTCCATGAGGACAACCCACAGCCTCTGGGTAGGAAGTGATTATAGTAAACGTGGAAAATTTTAATAACTGAAACATGCAGATTATTATCACCTAAAACCACAAGGCAAAAAATCAGGAGTCCAAAATGTATAGTCTAAGGACCCTTTCATACTATATGCATTGCGTTTTAAACAAAAACGTGCATTTTTTTTACTGCGCGCATTTTTACATAAACAACCAATGTAATCATTCACGCTGCATGCATTGCGTTTTTCTAATTCCATAAATTTAGCATTTTTGATCGTGGCAGTTTGCACTGTCAGGACATCCGATGGCTGCCGTGTCAGGGAGGGTGCAGGTTATTTGTGTTGGGGCGGGCGCTGGGGGCCTCCTGAGGCCCTACAGGCTGACAAATTCCGCATAGTGGGAGAAACTGCCCTGTCTAGGGGCACCTATGTCGGAAAATACAAGAATAAGAGCAGGTTAAGGTGTCCATCAATGTTTTTTAATAGATTAGAGCACAATCGAGCAACATGCGTGTTAACTGTTCTCTAATCTATAAACAAATCTAGCCGTGGATGCCTTTCTTCGAGTGGGATTGATTGAGATAGGTCTGTCCAGCAGGTAACAGCCATATCCATAAATCCTGCAAAGGATTGACCAGGAATCAGGAACCTAAAATGGTTCTCCTTGTTTTCAGCTCCTTGTCTATGTAAAAACGAGTCATCTATCGAGCGCCGGTTAAAACATGGATGGACACCTTAATCCCTGTGTCCCTGACACCATCACTGACACAGTGGGAAGTGGGCATGTGCTTGTATTGTTCAACAAGAAAGTCCAGAAGGGGATGGTTAAAGTGGACATCAAATTCATATTGCTCTGCACCACTTTCACTTCACTTTAAGTACCTATTTGCAGATGGAATGGGACCAGAAAGAGGTTAAAGTAGGAAAAAAACTCAAGGACAATAAAATGTTCCCACTTAAGTTATTGTTTAGCTTGTAGCAGACACTTTTATGACATATTCTGCTGAACCTGTTCTTGTAATGTTAAGGATTATTTGCAGGTTATTTAAGGCACTACTTCATCCTCAACATTACAAGAACAGGTCCACTCGAATAGGATTAACAACTACAAGTTGGGTTTTAACATCTGTTTATAAGACATGACAAACTTAAAAATAGGGAGAGGCATAAAAATATTTCTTATTTCACAACCTTGCACCTACACAGTATTTACTACCAGGAATGATGTACAATTAATTTGTAAAGTGTTCGGCTTGAGCAGTGCCATGCTCGGAGCTACTTGGGCAAGCACCTTATAATAACACATATAATAAATGAAAACACATAACACCCCCAAATTTTTATCTTTAATCATGAAATAAATGATTACAGATAATAACTTGGAATGACTATTGGGTTATATTTACCCCTTAGTGTTTCCAAATCCATTAGCCCCTAGCAATAAGCACATTAAAAAACAAACAATTGTCAAATCCCCAAAAACACATATTTCTCCAACAATATTTTAAATCCGACAATTATAAAACCAGAAATAACACCTATGTAAATCATAAAAACCACAAAATTTACTAAACCCAGTAACAGCAAACCGATACACTATAAAAAAAAATAACAGAAGGGCACCAACAGCTATTTAAGGATGAACCCCTACCCAATCTAAAACCAACCACCAGCAAAACAACAACTCACAACATTAAATCAAAATTAATACATAAATACATTAAATACATAAATAAAAAAAATATAAACTTTTTAGTGAGCTACTCAGATGAGTACCAGGAGATGGTGTTTGGTACTCACCCCATATGTAGGGTGGTCTACCTGACTGCCCTCTGCGTCAGCTTCCTGCATGGTAGGTTCTACTGCAGATGGATCTCCCTGCTCCTGATTGAGCCTCCGATTAGCTGTCTCTATCCACAGGTGACCAGCTGGCTTTGGGTCAAATGTAACCCCCACATCTTATATCTCAGTATCATTTCTCAGTAGTGCAACTTTTCTCTTGTCAGATTTTACCCTACATGTGCCTACTCTGATTTTCATCCTCCAGATCTCCAACACCCTTATAAGTCCAATCTTTTTTTTAATTTAGTCATTTACTTCACAATTTGACACCCCTAACTGCAATCTTTTAAAGTTATTAAAGTTTTCCTGTGGTTATCCAAATGACATAAATTGTATATGTTTAACAATAAAGCTGTAATCTCAACTCAATCTGCAATATCAGTTTTCAGCCACTGGATGTCACTAGAGAGCACTTGCCGCCAGAGCACAACAGAAGCATGGCTTCCTTCTTATCAGAGAGGAGGGGGAGGAGGGAGAAAGCTCCGTGCAGCTCTCTTGTAGTCCGCAGATGTGCTTAGGAAGGAAAAGAAAAGTACGCTGAGCTAGGTTTTAGACCATTTTGCATACCAGCGTACTGCTTATGTGCACCTGAACATTATTCATTATCCTACACAAAAAAAAACCACACAAAGCTTCAGTAAATTTAACAAATCAATGTTAAATGTCAAAAACCAAAGCATACTGTACATGTATTAACAAATATACATACACGGACAATACAATAAATAGAACATATAACAGAACATACATGCCAACCCCACAATTATTAACCAGTATACATACATTTCCATACCAGCGACATGTAATAATAAAATTTATTATTACATGAAGTTGATAATTACATGACATATATGTATTGCAGAAGTATCCTGCAATACATACAATAAATGACCAAACTTCACAAAAATAACAGTAAATAAACGTACATTTACTTACAGTTAATATGTCCACTTCAGTGCTGTAATCCAATCACGATAAAATTCAATAAAGCAAAACATATAAAAATCCAATCAAAATAAAAAAATATCCAACTTCCATCCAATCAGCCAGTAAAAAATGCCATAAAAAAAATAATCCACACTGCGACCGCCCCAAATAAATCCATTTTTGTCCACGATGTTGTTAAAAAAAAGTGTCTTCTGAGTTCAGCTGGTGAGATCTGGACTCCTTGATGTCCCATGATGAAAGAGGCTTTATTTCCGGTCTTGTGCAGTAAGTAAGGGGAAGTCATGAACCTTGAAGACATCACATGGTCATTTGTTTATCAATAATGCCTCCCTGTGACGTCACAGGCTGGTGCACTGTAAAAATCAAGCCTCTTTCTTCATGGGACATCAAGAAGTACGGATCTCTCCAGGGGAGCTCAGAAGATTATTTTTATTAACCTCCCTAGCGCACTGCTGAGGTACAGATTTCTGTACCAAAACAGCACCATAGAATTTAATGGAAAATGTTTTTTTTACATTGTAGGCCTGTAACTTCCCAAAGTGTGTCCATACAGGAGTCTGGTAGACATCCTGATTATATTAACATGCCCAGATGCTTTGTGAATAACTCACAATATCAGATAATGAATATTTAAAAATAAACTGTATCAGGAAAATTAGCAGTGCAACCACTAGATGGCGCTGCAGATGTGCCAGGTTACATAGGAGAGCATTGTAATACATTGAAGCCTGTACACTTTGTGTTCCCACCCCCAGAACAGAAATCTGTCACATCGGGAGAGAGAAGCAAGTAGAGGAGTCATATTGAATAGTTTTGTTTTCAATGCAGAAAACACTATTCTATATGATTTTTATTTAAACTCCCACCCGCGCCCCGATGTGACATCATCACACGATGGGGAGGAGTGATCCATTCTCTGCAGCTGCCTCTTCATTAGATGGAAACCACACGGATTAGGGAGTTTGCTCCTGTGGTTCTGATCTCCGCCTGACGGTCCTAGCTCATCCAGTGCATTTCTAACAGATCAAAGCTGGACGAGCTTGGACCGTCAGAAACGGCAGGGGGGTTAACAATATTGTGGACTAGAATAGATTTATTTGGGGCCGTCGCAGCATGGATTATTTTGTTTTATAATGGCTTTTATTTTTACAGGCTGATCGGATGGAAGTTGGATTATTATTTTATTTTGCCTGGATATTGAGCTCGAATATTAAATTTTCGAATATTTAGCTCGTATATTGCAATTTCGCCATTTCGCGAATATTCGCGAATATATCATCGATATCTGACGCGATCACGATTTTTTGCGATTTATTGCGCTTCTATAATCGCGATTTTATAATCGCGATCCATTGCAATGAATGGGATTGCGATTGTATAAGCGCAATGCGATTTTTTAAAACGGAAATGACGGATATTCTCCCAGTCGAATATCCGAGCTCCATTGACTTGCATGCATTGCGCATATTTGATCGCAATTGCGATGTTTAGATCGCAATTCATGTCGTAAGTGCGGATATTCGAGATTACAAATATGGAATCGAATATTATGGCGGATATTCGCGAAATTACGCGAATTAGAATATTGCCTAGTCGCTCATCACTATTGGATATATGGACAGGAGAAGAAACTCGATTGAACGTGGTTCCAACATGTTGGAAAACCCTGTTCAATCTCCAATACTTTACATGAAAAAGAATCTTCCTGTAAAGTATAGAATCAGCTTCGGCTCTGCGTTCTTCCTCCACACTGACAGTGTTCTCCCTCAAGCCTGACAGTGTGAAAGGGCGGAGCCAGCACTCTTCACTCCTGAAGCCGACGCTGAGAGAAGCAGGCTGAATGGATTTCTTCACAGCTGCTATCCCGTGTGAATGTGTTCTGATTCACACGGGCTAGAGCCTGGGGAGAAAGGGCCCCGGAGGTCCCGATTGAATGGGAATCGATGTGCCCATGTGGTGCACATTGATATCCGATTGATTGGAGGTCAATTGCACGGGAATTTACCTGTGTGGCTAGCTTAAGAGTGTTGTTACCATCTAGCTGTATTCTGCCTCTAAAGCCCAAAGCAATAAAAAGTTGAAAACTAAAGTTGGTTTCTATTTTAATTCTAGCCTTGTATGAGGCATGAACATTTATATTCAGCTATTATATTCAGCTTTTAAACTCAATAGACTTATATACAAGGTGAAATCATATTCATTCCTGTAAATTGTGTAACGTATGATGTTACATCTCTGTTGAACATTTCTTTTATGCTTTGACTTATTATGCCGTGATACACAAAGTTTTGCATTTTTATATATTTAATTTTAAATACAGTGTAATGTCTAGATATATCAGACAAATGTTTTATATAATTTAAGACAGAATTATTGATAATAAGTCATCCTAAAATGAAGTGATATTATGGGAACTGGTCAGGTCTTTATCAAAAGTGAGAAAGAGAAGAGACCACAAATAACTGCAAGGGTGATTTATGACGATCACATTTTCTGTTCCCATTGCACGCGTAATCAGTTCTGGAAACGCCAAACAGGCCATGGGATTAAATAAAATCTCACAAAACGAAGTCAAGATATAATAATGACTTGCTGGGGAGTTCTTAGATAGTTCCAAATAGTAAATCACTTAAAATACAATATCTCGTTTAAGTATAAAAAGAAGACCATAGTAGGATTGTCTTGCAAAATGTTAAACACTTAAACTAGCCATTAACTATTTACTTAACTATTATCTATCGTAAAATTAACAATCAGTCGTACAATGATCGCTGTGCACACCACCTTGCGGAATCAATTTCCGCTCAATACCTTGGATAGGGATCCAGGGTCCCCAAAGTTACGGCGATCAAACAGAAAATACAGGCATGTTGGCTCACTGTGCAATCGATTTCTTGTTCGATTCTTGGAGATTGTTCAAGGTGGGCAGCCAACGATTCCCAAATGATCGATCGCCATGAATCCAGCGATTTTTCGGGTATCAAGTGAAAAATCATATTGTGTATGGCTACCTTTAGTAAGACAATATGTTAATCAACTTTATTTAAAGGCTTAAGCTGGGAATAGACGGTACGATTTACCGTCTATTCCTTATCCAATTCTCTGCACTAGGAGTGGCGTGATGACGTCATCACGTCCGCCCACTAGTGCCGAGAATCGGACGGCACTGTTAATGTGCAGCTCATTACTTCGGCTGGGGATGGCTTCCCATGGGATCGGGCTAAAATTTACCGTCCTGTCGGATAACTCTGACAGGATCTGACAGGACGGCTGATTTTAGCCCAATCCTCTTTGGTTGCTGCATCCAATTCCTGCACGACCCGATCCTTTAGGGATGTGGAGAGCGCACGGCATTGGATCGGGGATCGGATCGTGCAGGAATTGGACCGTGTATGCCCAGCTTAGACTTAATAGATTAATATACAGCATCCTAATTGTGAGGGATTAGCAGTAGAGTGGCAAGGTATGGGACCCCCTGGATGGGTCCACAGAAGGTGAAAGAGGCACAGCAGACAAGAGCTGAAGGGGTGAAGCACACGTGAGGTTTATTGTCCAAGTCTATTTACAATGCAAGGCAGAAAGAGTTCTCATTTACCACACACAGGTATAAGCTGCTCCCCACTCTGCCACACACATTACTGGTTTCAGGGTGGAGCATCTGACTGAGCAGGTGGGGAGGTTATATAGAGCTGCTAATGAGGCCACAGCTGTTATCACCGTAAACCAGGCCCAGCAATTCCAGCTCCCCCTGCTTGTCAAATAGGAAAATACTGACAGTATGTGGGATACACATAGCTCCCATACTGGATACATCCAGAGGATTCAACAGGCTCCCTGTCACATAATCTACTTTGCAGCACATATTGCATTGCTTTTTAATGGGTAAGAGTCCAGAGAAACTAATTTCGTATGGTATCCTTAAAGAACCTCCCATCTGCAGACCCATACAACAACGGGCAGGTTGTAGACATGAACCAACCTACCTAATGAGGCATCTAACTATCATTGAAGCCCTACATACACATCCACCTGTTTTTTTTGGCTGTGCACACTTACAACGATCGATCTGCCAAAAAATCGGATGCTTAAAGTTGTAATTTGGCCTGAAATCGGTCTAAGCAATTATGGACATGTCCGTAACTTAGCATACCCGTCCAAAGTAATGTCTCCTCTGTGTTCTCAGCTCAGTCAGGTTCAAAATGAATGCGCTTAGCGCAGGGGGGGCCAACGGGGGAGAACACAGAGGAGACAGCTGATCCACCCTGTCTGCAGCTGCGGCTGTCCTAGAATTCTTCTCATGTACTTCTGTTCTTAAGAACAAGAACAGTAGCTGCTGCAGACACAACAGAGAACACTTCATAAGAACACGAGGACAGCCGGACAGGAATTGTGGATCTCGGCTCTCATTAGTGTTGAATATTCAAAGTTTGAATATATTCTAGGAATATCCGTCATTCGAGAATTCGCAATATTTTGCGAATGTGTGCGCAGATATTCACAATGGCGGATATTCGTCATATTATGCTTTAACATTGTTTACCGGCATACATCGCGCATATGTGTATGCATTGCGAATGGATATGCGCAATACACACATCGCTCAAACTGGCTAAGATCACAGAATGAAGAAGAGAAGCTGTAAAGCTGCATTTGCGAATCATTGCGCATTGCCGCGCGCAATGGAAGGCAATAGAATACAGGCGAATTGATTTTTCGGCCAATTGAGCGCACTTCACATGGGGACGTTCAGGCAAACAATTGGGCAAAAATCCCAACATGTATGGGGACTTAAGGTATGGCATGGTGCCTGGTTTGGCTCTTGCTGGGCACTAGAAATTGGAGGTCTATGCAGTAAGGGAAAACTAAACGTTTTCAATAATCCTCCCTAGGGAGCAAGGGGACTTTTAAGGCAGTGATATCAGAAAATAGATTATATTTATTTATTTACAGTGAAATCGTGAAGTCAAATACAAAAATTTACAAATTATTAAGTACAAAGCCAAGATACAGTGTATACATATAATTCCCAGCATGAATAAAATTTCCAATTGTTTACAAAACATTGCACTAGCCCGACGCTTGCGTTTCGCAGGTATCCGCTTCTTCAGGGGTCTTTGTGTGCATTTACATTGGGTTGATTGGATCTTAGCCATGTCAGGGTTTAGTATTAACAACAGTAAAAGCAATATATTCAACGCCTTTGGGTGCGTTTGCGGTAGAGAAGAGCAGGAGGAGAAATACATGTAACCCCTGAATGTGTCACTCTACTAGGGCTTGTCAGCCTCTATCAAACAAAGAATGCATCTCAGAATTTGGAGAAATTGGAGGTCTAGTTGTGCAAAAGGTGGGGAACCCTTTGCATTTAGTAGTTTTTTATTTTAATATACAGTAAAGACTTGCACATGCAACTAAGTACCTCTTATATCATGAGTTTATTTGTCCATATAGCTATACATTTCCAAGGGTCTAAAAAGTATTTAGCATTTTGCTTTCTCTCTTTCACTGTTTCCTCAGTGCTGGGGTATCTCCCCCACAGTCTTGCAAAGCCTAAACATGCATTTTAGAATCACAGAATCTAAAAAAAAAATCACCGGTACATAATTTAATGGCACCTACACATTCATCCATCATGAGCCATCTTCACCTTTTCATCTGTTCACTCATTGTTTTATCAAATTAAATTATTTTTTTCACTTGTATCCTACAAAAAATGTAATATATGAACAAAATAATGAAAATGACAAAATAAGTGAGAGAGAATGATGACAAAAGACATTTCCACTTCACACGATGTCACCCACTCAAATATAAAGAATCTTGATTTGTTTTGATTTGTAGGTGAAGAATGTGTAATATGTGACCGCATGAGTTGTTGGAATAGGACTGTTTATTGAGATCCATAAAAGACGTTGGCAGTCTGTCATAATGTATTTTGTAATGAAAATCAATATATGACTCTGCAAGTCTTTTCTTGTCTGCAAAAGAAATAACGGTGGGGTGCTATACTTACTTGCCTTAAAGTATATTGGTACTAATCTAATTGGTATAAAAGTGAGGACTATCAGATTTAATGCTATCTTTGTCAATTATCTTTATTTGACAAGGCAACCATTGTCACTGAGTGAGAGCAAGTCCAACACTTTATGGTAAAGCGGATGTATACACAAAATCTAAAAAATATATATGTAAAATTAAAGTTTGGCTTATCTTGGCATAGTGTTCCACAGTCCTATAAAATATATGCTATATGTGTGCTGTTCCCTGGAATCATAGAAGAGATTCCATCTTTATCTGCCAGATTTTCATATAAACTCTGCGCACAATATTGTGATTGGCCACTGGAGGTATTTATAATGATTTTCTATGGGGGAAAAACATCTCATTCATTTTAATGCGCTCAGCATTAGAGATTAGAGATTTACCTGTCTATCATTGTGGTGAGTTCAGGGGGGGGTTGGTGCACTTCAGAGCCAGGTAGAGAGAAGGAGCTGCGAGGGATCTTGTTAAATTACTCCTTACAGGTAAGTTTAATTTTTTTATGCATTTGTCCCTATTATCAGCACTTCTAGTGCCATTAATGAAAGATGAATTTATGGTGGTAGGTCAGCTTTAAAGGAATAGGAATTCAGAGAAAATCATCTTATACTTGTAGTGGATTACCTAAGAAACCTAGCAAACCAAACTTCACAATCTTTACAGGGGTTTACATTTTTTAAAGTTTAGATTTAAGTAGTTGTAATGAAGTTGTAGAAGTTGTAATGAAAATATATAGATACATACACCATATTTTTGCACTATTTTACCTCTGAAAACCATGGGGAAAATGTCTGTCTTTTTGCATCTATTTTTTTTTGCTTTTGAAATCCTGAACTTAGCGATAGCATAGCGTCCCGGGAGTCTGGCATTTGTTGCACTCTCTCCAGTCAAGCCAAAAAGCCACTGTCAGAATCCAGGTCTTAGTTCAAGTTAGGGTGCAGGGCTGAAACTTGAGGGTTGAGTATGAGTAACATAATATTTTTATTGCCATGCAGAATGTATGTTACTATAAATTGCCACAAATCATGCTATATAAATAGTATCAACTCACTCAATGAGTTATAAAATACTTTTGTATGTTATAGGCTATTTTGATGACATGAGTTGTGTTTAATTTAACTAAAGACACAGCAATGAGATAGATAGGCAGGACTGCACTCTACACCAAGGTTAGTGACATACTACTGACCCTGATGAGGTGATTGGGTATGAAGATCTGCCAGCTTTTTCTTTTGTGCTGACATTTTGTCACTATGTATGATCAATTTGCACCTATTAATGTTACTTATTGTCACAGTGATCTCTAGACACTTTTCCATGCTCTTGACATACCCTGTACTGAGTTAAGCACCAAAATGGGTGAAGGAACTATTTTTTAATGACGGTTGATGACACAATACATAACCATCCTCCCCCCTAATGATAGTGCATTGCACGTGAAGACACACACCTGGTACTAAATCCCTATCTGCACAACCTCTGGACCAACGATGGGAGATCCAAAGAACATCAATCCCGGGCAGTCGTCCCAAACACGGAATAAAATAGATTTCGGTAAGCCAATAATGTTTATTTATCTTAAAAGTATTTTTCTTATACAAACTCTTGTATGGGAGGATATGGGGTGATGTGAAAATAGACCAAAAATGATACAGTTAAGTACAGCTAGGATGGAATATTGGATTTGAATATAAAGTATAACTTAAACAGACATATGTGAATACTTATAGCACTAAGAAAAAGAGACTAGTGGAATGAACCCAAGCATTTTTTTGATTTTCTTGATCGTAACATGAAATAAATTGTGAAAAACATGGTCACTTACATCTTGACGGTTTCTAGGAAAGTCTCCAAGATCCTTGAGGAAGTCTCCAAAGAGATGAAACGCGTAGGAACGTTATTGGAACACAATTGCATAGGACTTTACATTCTGGACCATCTTGATGTCGGATTAACTTGTGAATATGTATTTTTATGCATAAGGGTTTCAAGCTCCCCTTTGTGGAACTTGACTGAACTGGATTTTTTTAGTGAATATTTTAGTAATGATGTTTTTCAATTGCCACATTTGTATCCAATATACTATGCTGTTATAATAAAAGTATCAACGTCACCCCCTCGACAGGATCTGTATAATTAATTGTATACTCACCTTTAAAGTCCACTGGGGTTTCCCACCCCTTGGGTTTAGTTCCGACCCCCCTCCAATAAATTATGTGTTTATTTCAATTCTACATTACAGCAAATATATTATGTGATGCAGGCTCATATGTAAATAGGTGCTCATGGAGTAAGTTTTTAGTGCTAGATTGTAAAATGTGTCTCCCTATAAGTTCATCAGTGGGTTCAGAAAATGGATACTGCTAGTGCATAGATACAAGCAAAAATTGCAGTCCTGCACACTCTGCTGGAACTATGAGCTCCCTCGTGTCAATAGCCACTTGGTTGGAGAGAGTTGAACAAAGCTCTACCTCCTGGCACTAATCTTTTGGCTTGGCTGGAGTGTTATAGGATGAATACTGCATGGTTTAGCCCTGCAAACTTTTTGTGAATCCCTCAGTGTTGAATGCACATTTAATCCTAGGGGGTAGTGATGAAGAACTTCACTTTCTGAATCCTTAAACCCATATGGTCTCCATACACGCATAGATATGTGCTAGATCGATGGCTGCTTTGAGCACCTTGCACATTCATGGCCATCTATCTAGCATCCATCTAATGCAGCCACCCCTGTCTTCGGGCGGGAACAACCAATCCAGCTTGAAGACCGTCGAACAGGTAATGTGTCCACATCCAAAATATTGACCGGTTAACCGGGCACCTAAAGTAGTGCGCCTTGATTTCTGCCTGATCGTTGGGTGCCTGATGGCAGTGTGGTGACGTCATTGGTCGATCACCCGTCGCACAGTGTATGGGCACTTTTAGACCATTCAGTTCTTTGTCATAGAGCCCTTCTTGGCTGATCTGAGCAATAACGTGAGACAATGACCTCTTTCATGGTAAGGCATTTAATCCTTGTCAGTCCCCACTTTATTTCTCCATGAAGTTTAGTTTAAAGATAAATGCTGGCCACCATTTGCATTCCACATATAGTGCCATTAAGGTATTCAAGAAGCTGCCAGTCAGTTGTATTTAACAACACAAATATAGTTTATTCGAATGAGATGTGTCTCTCTGTCATTTGACTTCATTATGAATTCTAGAATTCTGTTTTTCTTTAAATAATTTACCAGTTGCATCCTGAAAAAGATACAAAACAATTTAAAGTCTAAAGGGCTGGCAGTGTTTTCCTTCCCCACAGTTTGTAATTATGCCGTGCTCCAGTTAAGTCTTGGCCCAAAGTATTGTGATTAAAAGATCAAGAGCCTTGATTACCAAATTTAAGCTGAACTCTAGTTATAGATTGACTAAAAATCTATTTATATGACACAGAATTGGCAAGGTTTCCAAAACTCTTGAAAAACATTAGAAACGGCAAGAGCAGCACTGTACGTCAGTCATATTTCAATACATTTTACAGAGAAACCCATAACAATGACTGATTGTATCAGATTTGATATTACAAACGTGCACTGCTTTTCCAACACCAGATTGCATTGCTCAAGTTCATGTCTTTGGAGAGGTTCACTGAGCGCTAGATCTACTTGCTGGAGCTGTAAAAAACATTAGGCTGGTTAAAAAAAATTAGATGCTTTCAAAGATTCCCCTATTATTAAGGGTCCTTTAACTTTGCAGGTGATGTGGTTGGAATGTGCTTTCTAGACAGTTAGGGACGGCATTTCCACATCCGTCGGGACCCCCTCCGTCGCTAAGCGCATTGCTTGGCAGGAGGTCCAGACGAAGACTTTACCTGCTGCTGTGCTGGATGCTGTGTTCTCACAGCGCTGAGCCATTCCGCCGATGCAGGGCTGAACGTAGTGGAGTATGTTGAAAGCCTGCGTCGGCGGATATCTGAACGCAGCCTCCGCTAAGCAATGCGCTTAGCAGGGGGGGGGGGGGGGGGGTCACAATGGATGTGGAACCGCCCTTAGTGGCAATACTTCCATAGCCATTACCGGCCAAACCCCCACAGTTTTCACTGCGCTGTGCTTGCCTCTCCATACATGTGTTAAAGAGATGCTTGCATTGTGCCTGCAAAACTGCATGCAGCAGGGCTTTTATGCTAAGGTGCTGCATCACATTACCACTTGTCACACTGTGTTGCGGTGCTGCAACACAAATCCAGCTAGTGTGAAAGAGTCCTATGAACACTAAGTTGGGTGAAACGTGGAGCAGAGGGGAGGGAGCCTTTTAATACTTTAAGGATTGCAGGATCCTTGTGCTAAATAAATGAGTGACATGCTTGAAGGTGGACTGTGTGTGGTCCCAGCAACTAAGAGAGAGAACTACTAGACAGTAAAAATAGAAATTTTTATTGATTTACAGATTTAATTTGTCACTCACCCATGGTCAGTTTATACAATATTAAAGGAACTGAAATCATCAAATATACCATTTGTTGGATTGTGTTGGATGATACTTTTCTGTATTGTTTTTTGCATTGTTATGAATCGACCCTGGGTGTGGAAAATTTACAATATTGGTAATCAATATTCTATTTTTACTACATCACTGTTTTGGTACCTTAAAAGCCCATAGGTATTTAGGAGATTACATATAATTACTTTATTTTGAGATGTCTAAATACAATAACTTAATAAAAATTCTTACAAACTGAGATGTTATTGTTAAGAATTACATTTGATCTGTCAGATACATTGCCAGAGAGAAAAGATTTATAAATTTATGGGGGAACCTGGGACTCTAGGTAATATCTTTCCATCTTCAGAAGGTTAAAATGGAATCCTAGTTCCAAAAAATTGGTCAGTCAGAAGAGATTTCAGGCCCACACTTTTAAGGCAATAAAGTAGAGAGTAATTGGGATATTCATCTTTTAAGTAAAATCATATATTTTATTTGTTCATAAAAATTTTTTAATGTGTCAATAAATAAATTGTTGTATACAATCCAAACCACAAAGTCTTTAAAATTTGTAGACTTATTGCCATTATATAGTCACAGTCCAAAAAGTTAGTAGCTCTTGACGCATTTTGCATTTCAGGAGAAATGTAATCAAGATTGATGTTGAAAGTAAGGCAAAAAAAGTTTTTTGTGCATAATCGCTGCCCTTAAGAGACCATCATACAGTGCTTTGGATGTGTGGGAGATTCCGTTCAATCCAAACACCATAAGTGCTAGTGATGAGCAGCATAGGCAATATTCATAGCTACTTAATATAAAAAATTTGGAATATGCACAATTACAAAGATAAAGCACTATATCTGAGATCTTTGCGAATTCTTGAAGTGTCGATATTGTCATTAAAAATTCAATAAAATGTTTTATTAGAATATGAGGACTTTTAGATGGTGATGGCGCGAACCCGGATATTTTCAATGGAGCAATCTACTTCAAGATATATTCAAGAATTATAAAGTAGTGAGTGGCCCGCCCGAACGTGCGCCGCGCGAACTATCCGGTTGACGAACATCGCAGGCTCGCGTTCGCCGCATTTTCGAACCCGCCCTATCTTTTACATTGGTTAAACTTTGACCCCGTGAGTCCACAGTCAGAGACATTAATCCAGACAATTCAGCACACACCTCATGGACCATGCCCACCCCCTATAACATAGCAGTGAGGACGCACATTTTCACATGCTGAGAGAAGGAGGAGAGTTAGAATCAGAGATCTGCTGCGCATAGGGAACCATAGCTAGGGAAGTGTCCAATGTCATCTGAGTCTCACTGCATATCATCATCCCTACATGGGGAATATCATCTCCCCCAGTGTCCTCCAAAACTGACTATTAACCACAGGTCTGCCATACTGACCATCGCCAACGTGTCCTCCAACTTGACCATCACCTACAGTGTCTACATACTGGCACATCACCACCAGTGTCCTCCATAATTGCCATCACCACCTAGGTCCTGCCCACACTGACCATCACCACCAGGTCTGCCATCACTGACCAGCACCACCAGTGTCCTCAATATTGGACCATCACCACCGTGTTCCTCCACACTGCACCTCACCACCAGTGTTGCCATACGACATCACCACAAGTGCCTTACACAATGACCATAACCACCAGGTCCTCCAAACTGACCAATCACACAGTGTCTGCCATACTGACCATCACACCAGTGTCCTCCATATTGACCATCACCACCAGTGGCCTCCACATCTGACCATCACACAGTGCTTGCCCATCTGGACCATCACCACCAGTGTCCTCAATATTGACCATCACCGCAGTGTCCTCCACACTGACCAATCACAACCAGTGTCTGCCATACCGACCATCACACCAGTGTTCCTCCATATTGACCATCCCCCCCCCACCCACCACCAGTGTCCTTCCACACTGACCAGTCACCACAGTGTCCAATAATGACCATCACACCAGGTCTCCATATTGACCAGCACCGCCCAGGTCCTCCACACGACCAGTCACCTCACCAGTGTCTGCATACTGCCACTCACCACCAGTTGTCCGCCTACACGGAACCATCACCACCAGTGTACCACACTGACCATCACCAACCCGTGTCTCCACACTGACCATCACCAACTAGTGTATGCCATACTGACCATCACCACCAGTGTCCTCATATGGACCATCACCACAGTGTCCTCCATATGACCATCACCACCAGGGTCCTCCACACTGACCATCACCACCAGTGCTGCCACACCTGCACCAGCTCCCCCAGTGTCTTGCCAAAATGAACATCTCCCCGTGTCATGCCACACTGTCCAATTCTCCACCAGTGTTGCCATACTGTCCATCGGCACCAGGTCTCCACATGACATTCCCCCAGTGTATGCCACATGACCATCTCCCCAGATGTCTGCACACACGACATCTCCCACAGTGTTGCCAAACGACCATCTCCCCAGTGTCGGCACACTGTCCATAATCCAACCAGTGTCTGCATTAGCTGTCCATCTGCAACAGTGTCTCCACACTGGACCATCTCCCCAGGTGCACACGGACCATCTCCCCAGTGCGCCACACTGACCCAGCTCCCCCCAAGTGTCTGCCACATGACCATAACCACACAGTGGTCCTCCACCCCACCCCACGGACCCTCACCACCAGTGTCTGCCATCTGTCCATCTGCACCAGTGTACTCCACAATGACAATCACACCAGTGTCCTCCACACTGACCATCACCAACAGGTGTCGTGCATAGGACCATCACCACCAGTGTCCTCCAATTGACCATACCGCCAGGTCCTCCACATTCTGACCAGCACCACAGTGTCTTGCCATACTGACTCATTCAACACCAAGTGTCCTCCACAATGACCATCACCACCAGTGTCCTCCACACTGACAATCACCACCGGGTAGCCATATGACATCACACCAGTTCCTCATATTGCCATCACACCAGTGTCGCAATATTGACCATCACAACGTGTCCTCACACTGACCATACACCACAGTGTCTGCACACTGACCAGCTCCCCCAGGGATTCTGCCACCACTGACACTCCCCCCCAGTGTCTGCCACACTGACCATCTCCCCCAGGGTTGCACACTGTCCATCTCCACCAGTGTCTGCCATACTGTACATCTGACACCCAGTTCTCAACACTAACCATATCCCCCAGTGTCTGCACCACTCTGACCATCTCCCCCAGTGTCTGCCAACTGACCATCGCCCCCGTGTCTGACCACACTGACCATCTCCCCCAGTGTCGCCACATGACCATCTCCCCAGGTCTGCCACACTGACCATCTCCACCAGGTCCCACACGGACCATCTCCCCAGTGTCCTCCAACACTGACCATCTCCCCCAGTGCTTGCCCATACTGACCATCACCACCAGTGTCCTCCAATGACCATCACACCGTGTCTCACACTGACCATCACCCCAGTGTCGCCATACTGACCCTCCCACAGTGTACCTCCAATTTGACCCTCACCACCAGGTACGCCCACGGGACCATCACCACCAGTGGTCTGCCCATACTGACCATCACCACCAGTGTCCTCCCTATGACAATCACCACCAGTGTCCTCCACATGACCACACCACCAGTTGTCTGCCATAGACCATCACCACCCGTGTCCGCCATATGACAAGTTAGACAGCCAGTGTCCTCAACATGACCATCACCACCAGTGTCGCCATAATGACCATCACACCGTGTCCTCCACACTGACCATCACACAGTGTCCTCAACACATGACCATCACCACCAGTGTCCTCCACACTGACCATTCCCCCAGTGTCTGCCCACTGACCCTTCCCCCCCAGTGTCGGCCACACTGACCATCTCCCCCAGTGTCTGCCACACTGGACATCACCACCA
>CM070033.1:164346361-164365166 GCA_036250615.1 Ptychadena robeensis
TTTTTCTGCATTTTGTCTCAGCTAAATCAATAGGGTGCACTCCCACCAATGCGCAGGAGTGAGCACTAAGCCAAGTGGCAAGCTGCAGGTAATCAACTGTCAAATGTGCCAGTGCGCGACATTGTTCCCTGCGCGTTGTATCAGACCGCCTGTCAGTCTTGGTTGATTCAAAAAAAGGAATTCTAGTTTGAGCAGATTTTTGTGTTTTATATTTTATTTGATCATTAAATGTATTATTATTTTGGTATATAATTATGTATATAATTAATGGGGTTAGATCATTTTGACCTATTTATTTTAAAAGTAGCTTGAAAGCCCAAAGAGTTTCAGCACCTCTGCAATATGAATATAAATATACAATGTAACGACACAAACATTTACGTCACTGGCCTATATAAATTGTCCTTTATAAACGCTGTCACAGTACTTGCCAATGCAGAACTCACACACCAGTGACAATGATCCATGGGTGAGAAGTCCATTTCACAAAAGAAAATAATTTCTCCTACTGAAAATGACTCACAAATTTATATTCTTGCTGGAAGTACCTTAACTACCAGTCTCCTGTGATATGTCTGTCCATGCTTGTTATTATTCAGTGGAAGATAAACATGGCAAGTAATAGGCAAATCTGTTCTGAGGACTGCTATTGCTCACTGACTTCAAGGACAGAAAAGGTCAGCTCTCCGTTGATGATGATGTATTTACAAAAAATAGATCCACGTTTTACAAGTTCATTTACAATTACAGAGATGCTTTGTTACCTAACCTGTTGTATGAAACAAACAACTGGGGTCTAACTTACCACAAAGGTTACCAATCTTTATGCCATTGGTTTGAACTAACTACAGTTGCAAAAAAAGTAGGTGAACCCCTTGGGAGTATGCAGCGTTTTGCATGAATTGGTCATAAAATGTGCTCTGATCTTCATCTAAGTCACACCAATAGAAAAACACAGTCTGCTTAAAATAATAATATACAAACATTATATGTTTTCATGTTTTTCTTGAACATAACATGTAAACATTCACTGTGTAGGGTGGAAAAAGTATGTGAACCCCTAGCCTAATGACTTCTCCGAGAGCTAATTGGAGCCAGTAGTGAGCCAGTAACCTTGAGCCTAATCAGTGTGATGATATTGGATGTGCTGCTGAACGACACACCAGTTTGGGTTTACTGGTTTCAAGAAGCACTGTCTGATGTGAACCATGCCTCACAGAAAAGAGCTTTCAGAAGACCAAGATCAAAAATTGTTGACTTGCATGAAGCTGGAAAGGGTTACAAAAGTATCTCCAAAAGCCTTGATGTTCATGTGTCCACGGTAAGACAGACTGTCTACAAATAGATGTAGTTTAGCACTGTTGCTACTCTCCATAAGCGTGGTCATCCTGTAAAGATGACTGCAAGAGCACCGAAATCTCTGGCACATGCTAACATTTTTGTTGACACATCTACAATAAGGAAAATATTAAACAAGAATGGAGTACATGGGAGGACACCACGGAGGAAGCCATTGCTGTGTAAAAAAATGTTTTAAGTTTGCAAAACAGCACCTGGATGTTCCACAGCACTACTGGCAAAATATTCTGTGGACAGATGAAGCCAAAATAGAGTTGTTTGGAAAAAAACATTACCTGTGGAGAAAAAAAAAGGCACAGCACACCAACATCAAAACCTCATCCCCACTGTAAAACATGGCAAAGGGAGCATCATGGTTTGGGGCTGCTTTGCTGCCTCAGGGCCTGGACAGACTGTTGTCATTGATGGAAAAACGAATTCCAGAGTTTATCAAGACATTTTGCAGGAAAGTGTTAGACAATCTGTCCGCCAACTGAAGCTCTGCAGAGGATGGGTGATGCAATAGGACAACGACAAAAACCATACAAGTCATTCAACAAAAGAATGGCTTCAGCAGAAAAAAAAAATGCCTTCTGGAGTGGCCCAGTCAGGGTCCTGACCTCAGCCCGATTAAAATGTTGTGGAATGACCTTAAGAGAGTGATTCACTCCAGACATCCCAATAGTATTGCTACACTGAAACAGTTTTGTGAAGAGGAGTGGTCCATAATTACTCCAGATCATTGTGCAGGTCTTAACTGCAACGACAGAAAACATTTAATTGAGGTTTTTGCTGCCAAAGGAGGGTCAACCAGTTATTTAGGCTAAAAGGTTCACATACTTTTTCCACCCTGCACTGTGAATGTTCACATTTTATGTTCAATAAAAACATGAAAATATATAATGTTTGTGTAGTATTATTTTAAGCAGACTGGGTTTTTTTATTGGTGTGACAGCACATTTGACCAATGACCAATTTTGCATGAATTGGACCAATGACCAATTCATGCAAAACTCCACGTAATCCCAAAGGGTTCACATAATTTTTTCTTGCAACTGTATATACATATACAGTGAAAGATGTGAATAGATCCATCCATGGGCAGATACCATTCTGTACCATCTTGTCCAGCAGAGAGACATTCTTCATTGCCTACAACTAGACACAAAAATTTTGGTGCCATAAACACACTCATAGGAACTTTTGGAAGTGGATGAAATGCTGAAGAATGACACTCAGCATCCACAAGCAAAGCTACACAGCTAAACTAAAGTTGGACCCTATTAAATAGAAGAGATACATAAGACTCCTAGATAAATAAGCACACAGATGCAAGACAAATCTCAACGGATATGGATGCCCAAATATTTTATAGCAACCAGCTGCTGAGAGAATTGCCTATTGTACACCATTACTAGTTTGTAAAGCAGGTGTATGCCCTTACCCACAGTTAGATGAGACCTACTTTTAAAAAATGCAAAACTGAAATGGAAATCTATATCTCATACTTACAGACTGTGTAAAAAATTCTTCCGTATATATTGTTTCACATAACGGTTATGAGAAATATCTCTTTTAAAACTGTACCCATCATTCACCATGTATGTGGGATAACTTTTCATAACCTGCAAAACTAAAAATATACTGCTACATTTTAGTTTTCTGGACACAATGCTTTGCAATTATTATTATAATAGTATAACCATCTTATATAATAGTAACACCATCTTGTTGTAACACCTTGTAACTAGGACATCTCCTTCACCAATAGTGATGGGCGAACTGCCTGCAAAGTGGACAGTTAGGCGCCAACATGGATGATCACACTCCTAGCCGGCGAGCAGTACGGGTGTTGGACCAGTTTGCCGGCGAGAAGGAGGTCTCTATTCTTCCTCCGGCAGGATCAGGAGCAGCGAGATCCCTCCGGAGGAAGAATCTTTTCACTAAAAGAGCAGGTATGAAGCCGGTCTTCTAATGAAAAGCTAGCTCGAAAACAGAAAGTGGCATCAGTGACGTCACATCCTGCTATCGTAACCAGGAACTATGCATTCCAGGTACCGGATGTGACGTCACTTCTGGTTTTTCAGATTCAATTTTGAATGGAACTGGCCAAAGTTCGGCCATCACTAGTCACCAACTTAACCTTACTGGAGTAGGGGTTGGTGTAGTACATGACCTTGTTGCAAGATAGATAGATTAGGGGTATGCCAACAATGCAAAGTCAAAAAATTTTCTTATGTAGGCAAGTTGAGGATGTGCTGGATTGTGGTGTATGATGTTAGAGCCTAGACCAGGGGTGGGCAAACTTTTTAACTCGTGGGCCACAATGGGTTCTAAAATTTGACGAAGGGGACAGGACAGAGAGCCTATGATCTCCACCTGCCAAAGGGCTCCCAATTCCTCACGTGTCCAGCTTCATTAATGATGCTGGGGGTGTGCAGCAGACACAAAATAATATTTTGTAACTTCCTGTATGCTTTTAACAAAGAAATCATACTGGCAGGAAGTAAAAAAAAGATATTTTTTAAGAATAAACTAAACTGCAATAATTCAGCTCCCCTCCACTCATTCACTGTAATGAGCAGAGATATGTTGGACTTTCAGACTTCTTATGGAATTGTATATGCTGAATAGGGCTGACAATGGGCTGGATTAAAGAGCTAAGCGGGTCAGATCAGGCCCCCAGGCCTTAGTTTGCCCATGTCTGGCCTAGACTGCCCCCACTTGGCTTAGAAATGAGGTTGTGGGACACCAGACTAAAAAGACTAGGAACCTGCAAAGAGAATGAGGTCACTACATTTTTCTGTTTAACTTAAGACAAACAAGCATTTGCCCCTTGAAGTGAGGAAGGAAAGAGAAAGAAGATATGTATAACTAAACGCTATGCTGATGAAAGCAACTTAAAAACAAGATAATTAAAAAAATAATAAACACAAAACCTTGGTAGTCCAGAATAAGGAACCATGCAACTTAATGCATTATAAAGCAGGCCATACACGGGTCAGATTTTCAATCAATCAACTTAAAACGATGAATTTTTTATTGTATGTTGATTGTATCATGCCCCATATGTAGTACAAGATTTTTTTCAATCGACATAACAATCGATCCAAAATAGTCCGATTGAAATTTCAATCAGAAGTGAGGTAGAATAGGTAGAAAAAAAATCTATCAAAAATTGGTTGACCACACTTGGTTCTCAAAATACCAAACCAATTTTCAATCGACCGATCAAAATTTACCATCCAGTCGGATCAAAAAACTACTGAATTTTCACTCAATTTTGATCGGATTAAGTCGATTTAACCAGGTGGGCAAAACTCAATTCTCAATCAATCGACTAAAAAATTTATCGTTTTAAGTCATCTGATTGAAAATCTGACCCGTGTATGGGCTGCTTTAGGCTGATCGATTAACCATCTGTCTAAATAAAGAGGTCCTTTGGGGTATGTGTAATTAAATAAACCATGTTGTTGTTATACATTAGGGTATGAATAATTAAAGATGGCCAAAGAAGCCTATTGACACAGTCTATTGTCATACATGGTGGGTAGATATTCAACCCTGTGCAAATATCATCGGATATCAGCATAGGACAATATTGTTTTAGCTTTTCAATGCAAATGTTTATAGTCTGCATAGTAAATATATTACATCTATAACTCCACTACAATACAATGGCCTTTCAAGCTAAAGGCCCCCATACACATTACAATCTTTACATACAATTTCTGTACAATTACCTTTTTTTCTACCAAAACCATGTAATATGAGGACCTTCCTAATCCTTCCAATCACTATGTATTCTATCAGGGAGGACCTGGCACTACATAGCAGTGATATATACCTTCCAATCACTATGTATTCTATCAGGGAGGCCACTTTACTACACAGTTGTTGGTAGATCTAATGGAAATTGTATGGATCGATCTTAAGGTGTATGGGAGGCTTAAGTTCTTTTTGTTGGTCATTAAATCTTCCACAATTATTTAATATAATTTAATATGTTTTCAGCTTCACTAAATCTCTCAACCAAAACAAAGTATGTAGGGTCATATTAAGAAGTGTTACATTTTACTTACTTAAAGCGCACCTAAACAGTTAAACAGAAAACATGTATTATTTGCTTACCTCTGAGCCATCACAATGGTGGCAGAGCCAGAACCCTAAAACTATACTTACCTGCTGTGCTCTCATCAGTGGCAGTTGACATATTTAATCCTCAGCAGATGCCAGTCTTCCAGAGTAAATAAACTGCAATAACACATATGAGTCATTTGTTTAAAAATTTGATTAAGTAATCATCTCCCCGTGTGTGCTGGGTGCCACTTCTGCCTCCATGGGCGGTGGGATGGCGGCGGGGGCCCTTATAGGGCGCATGCTCTCCCCACTTCCCCATGGTGAAGTGATGGTCAGAGGGGCGGACACCGAAAACAAGGAGACAGGACGGCTGGGTAATCGCCATTTCCAGGGGACCTCTCCTTTGTTCACACCAACAATCAAGGTAAGGGAATGATGGTCACATTATGAATGAGCGCACCAAAAAAAGGACACACAAATACCTCTGCACAACACACACCTTAAGCGTTTTAGTAAAGAGGATTTAGGGGGGCAACATACTGTGAATGGGTAAGGGCACTAAGCCTGGGTCTAATCTTTGGTCAATTGTTTTATATTTTTATAGTATGTTTTGCGGTGTACTGGTTAAATGTCGGCAATAATATACGGGGATCACTATAGGATTCACATAGACATTGGGGTTTTACCTCTTTTATAGACGTTTTTCGGGGAATGTTTTTAGCCACACTTTTAGAGGGACTCACACAGGTTCATTATAAACTCCATCTGACCAAGGGGTGGATAGGCAATAATTGACACAAGATCGTCATAGGCATGCACATATAAAAGTTGATGACACGGACACAGACACCTTTCATGTAATGTAGCGACACCTAGGGATAGATAAACACAGACGTATATTTGTTAATAAGTCACATTATCATGGCAACATTAGGATTAAGAGAAGGATAATGTGGGGTTTGGGGATGAGGGGATAAGGGGACAGTGTTTTGTGAAGGTGACTAAAGGAACCCCCTATTTTGTAATTTAAGGTTATGCTGAATCACACCTCCCTATCATTGGAAGGATTTTTTGAAGCTATGTAAAGGATATACGGTTTCACAAAAAAGGACAGGTAAACAAACTCTCCATCAAGCTTCTAAGGTAAAACAAGATATTTGTAAAAAAGAAAATTTTATGGTAATTATATATGTGTAGTGTTTGGTATTTTTAGTGCATGGTTGATTCTTGAAAAAGTCCTCTACAGGACAAAACGCGTCGAAGCAAACATCCCTGCATATCCAACTTGATAGTGACCTTCCAGCAATGGTTTGGTCCGTTTTTATAAGTTCTTGATAGGGGAAAACGGGGACCACCATTTGTAGGAGGTCCTCTTTTTTTCCTCTTTCTGTGTGGAAGAAATATTGTGATCTACCAAACGATGTGTGCTGTACTGCACAGATGGATATTGTCTAATTGTCAAAAATATAATAAACTATGACCCTTTGAGTAAAATTTTAGTTAACTCAAGTCTCTGGCTGAAAATGTATTAAGCAAAAGAGAGTCTCCACAGAAACCCCCTTTCCTCATATATTGCCAGTATAGGAAACATGTTTGTCTATACATATGAGTTATTCATTGATATATAAGATTACTAGGTTGGTGTCACGGATGAACCACGGGAGCAGTGGATCCACCGTGCCACCAGACAAGCATAATCCAGGGCGCAGAGTCTAAGGAGCCCCCCAGTATTCACCATTTTGCTGCGGGAAGCCCCCAGGTTGCAGTCCCTTATTACACTTACTGGTAGTCAGGCAGGTGGCAAACTGTGTAGTCAAAGATGGTCCAGGGGTCAGTAACGATAAAGCAGACAAATCAGAGCCTTTAGAACAGAGACTGAAACCCCTCTTTGTTCAGGCAAGTTCCTGTTGTCTGAGGATTCCTTAAGTACATGGTCAGGTGGCCTGTTTGGACAGACGGAGCTGATCTACGAAAGATCCTGGTCCTCTGAGGTTTGGGAAGAGACACCGAACTGGTAGATGGCAAATCTGCAGTTACAGATGGCTGGGTGACACCGCAATCTGTGACAGTTGGGCTATATTATGATTGTCAATGAGGAAAATATATCTCTGTAGGCTTGTAAAGGGGAAATGGTTGTGTGACTGGCCTATACTTCCCATCAGTATGCGTGAGAAACATTAATTGATGCAGCATTTTCTTAACAGAGGGGAGGAGTGATTTTCAGGATTATCTCATTTTGTGAATTGCATCTTTATTTTGTGAATTGAGCGTTTCTATTACCAGGGAATAGAATTGAAGTCATACACTAGCACACCTCTAGATCTGCAATAATATATCTTTATGAACACTGTGCTATATATGACATTCTTTAATACCATAAAGTATCAGTCGGGACATAATTCTATAAATAAGTCTCCCTATTCCGCACCTGCAGATGCAGGTCAGCTATATCCTCCTCATTTATTACATGTAAATGCAGGAAATGTGTGCATCTAGGCATAATAAAATTAATCATTTTGCACATACCTGCAGTAAGATGTCAGTTTGCTGGTTGTTAATGGTATTTCATTATCTCAGTCCTCCGCAAATGTCTTTGTATCTGAAACCTGCAAAATTTAAGGGTATGGCAATGGAAAGATTTTAAGAATAAGAGAAGTATATTTAATATTACTAGCCAGTTGCAGTGTGATTGATGTGTACAGGGTAGGCACCAGTATATGCTATAAATCTGGGCAAGGATAGAAAAAACTAAAGAGTAAAGGAACTTTATATTTATTAAAGTGCAGTATCTTTTTGTACATTAACACATAATGATCAGATGGATTCCGGTATATTTTTATACCAACTTATAAATATATTATACAACAAGCTTGTGTCACCAGGAAATGAGTACTTAACCCATTAACCTGGGTACACATGGAGTTGATGGCTGTGATAGGATTTTTCATGTTTATGTTTTATGTATGAAGCCTGCAATAATGTATACGATGGATGATAGGTAAATCTATTGTACTAAGGAAAATTATTAATCATTTTTCTTCATGGGACACCATGTGAAAGACGAATCTATATATGTGGATATAACTAGTCATTACGATAATTCTTTATGTTAAAACATCTCCCCTTAGATCAATGATTATGTGTTCACAAATGTATTCATCTAGAGGTTCACATGGGGCTGCACCCAACCTTTTCAGGATTTCCTTGATTTCTTCGAATTTATTTCGTATTGTAATGTGTTATTGTAAAGGAGAAAAAATCAATAAAAAAGATAACTTAAAAAAAATAAAAAATAAAAAAAATAAAATAACCTGGGTACACCTAGTTCCCTCTCTGATTTCTCAGGGGCAGGGGGACTTTAGGGCTCCAATGCAAAAGTATGGGTAACCAGACACATGAGTTTAAAAACAGTTTAATTCACCTAAAAAAACATTGATTAATAAGGACAGTTACTCAACTGGCAATAAGAAACATGATAAATACAACATATAATCAAGCTCCGCAGATTATTGAACGAGTTTGTAGATCCCAACCCGACATACGTTTTGTTCTTTAAGTGACTTCATCTGGGGTATGCAAGGGGAATAAAATTTCAGCGGAGCCAGTTTAGAGAGTAAAGGAACTTTACATTTATTGAAGTGCAGTATCTTTTTGTACATTAACACATAATGATCAGATGGATTCAGGTATATTTTTATACCAACTTATAAATATAAATCATTAACATTTATTTAACACAAATACTAGAGAAAATGGGTCTTTGGTGTCCATTAGCCAAAAGGCTTTACTAAACATATCCATTGTATAATGACTCTTGTACGCCCTTTAACCCTGCTGAGGAGTAGATCATACCAGCAGTGCTTTACATTTGGGTGTATGTAAGAAAGCGATACCACCCCTTCATTCACTGAGTGCACCACACATACCGGGGTGAATCTGGGGCATCTGTTTGGCAATTTCTAGACTCTTCCCTCTGATTTCACCCCTTGGGTCTCTGAAGACTGTTGGGCACTTCTGCATACTCTCCACTTGGCCCTCCATCACAGCCGCACCTCCCCCATTGTCAGGGAGGCCTCAAGGAGTAGTCCACTTACTGTTGCTTTGCCACCAGACGTCCATGTCCTCAATCACAGCATGCACTTTCTTTCCATCCAAGGGAGCAGCTAGGAACAGCAGAACTATGGCTTTGCAGCCAGGCCTTGAGCAGCTCAGCCAAAACAGGCTGTCACTCTCTCCAATAGCAAGGCTGGTGTCCCCATCACAGGACATTGCACATATCCCAATAAAGGTCCAAGTTACTTCCATCTTTGGCCTAGCCTGCCTCCAAACTGGTGACATGCTACTGGGCTAGGTTAACCCTTGCCCCCAGCTGGGGGACAAGGTAGATTTCTTTAATCACATCTCTGCTAATTTAGGGTCTCCAGATCCACAGGCCTGCAGACCTACCTCCCACAGGATTAAACCGAGCTGTACCCTCTGCACTCTCCTCCTGGCGAATAACTAGCTTCTCCTTTAACTGAGCATAAAAATACCTCCCCCAGGCTGGTCACCCACAGATGGAATGTCACAGTTACATTAGAACTTTCTGGCATGTTCCTTGACCTACACAAGCTCAAACAATGACTTACCAGGCCCCTACCTTGTCCAGCAACAGGAAAATGTTACATCCTCTTTCAATCTCTCAGCAGAGCACAGTAAACCCCTTACACGCCCACTCCTGGTAACCCATACACATAATACACAGCCCACGTCCTCACATGTATGTCCTAAAGAAGCTCAAGTAGGGCAAAACATGTTGACTGGTCTCCGCTGGAAATGGATTTGACTTATTTTCAATAGGAAATTTTCTCTGTATGATTGTTATACCTCCATGTTAATGGAGGGGAGTTGGTTTCCCAGCTGTGTACAGGAGCAGGGAAAAGAAAAATTTAAGCAGAGTACTCTGTTGGGGCTGACCACTACGGAGGCCAATTTGACCTGTTCAACTTAGTGAGTTAATTACAAAGCCACTGAACATTGTATCATCACCAAACTTGCCAAAGATGTAGAGAAAGGTCCAGAGTATATCTGTAGTGTTTTTTCTCTAAATCAACTGGACTTGCTGTGTTTGTTTCTTGAAGACGTTTTGCTAGTCATCCGACTGGCTTTCTCAATTCTGAGATCAAACAAGTCCAGTTGATTTGAACAAACACTACATATTGTGACAGGAAGCCTGTCAAATCCTCTGGATGTATCCAGTATGGGATATATGTGTGTCCCAGGTACCGGCAATATGCAGAGTACTTTGCTATCTGACCCAGCAGAGGGAGCTGGAGTTGCTGGGCCTGGTTCAGGGTAGTTACAGCTGTGTGCTGTTTTCTCATTAGAGCTTGTTACAGCTCTATATAATCTCCTCACCTGCTCAGTCAGGGGCTCCACCCTGGAACCAGTACTGTGTATGACTGGGGAGCAGCGTGTACCTGTGTGGACTCTCTGTGTTGAGCTACCAAACCTACGTTTCTGTGGACTGTTTCCCTTGGATGTTATTTCCTTGCTTGTACATATTGTATATAGGACTTTGCACAATAAACCAACCGTGTGTTTTCACGTGCGAACCTGTTTGCTGTGCCTCCTTCACCTGCTGGGGACCTATCCAGAGTACCGCACCTTGCTGCTCTACCGCTAATCCCTCACAATATATACAATGACCTGGATGAATGAGAACCTTCACATACTTCCAAAGTATAGTACAACAAAAGTATTGCTCTAACACAGTGGTGGCCAACTGAGTTGATATGGAGGGCCACAAATGCGGCCCTCGACATCACTAAAGGGCCAGACATAATTTTTTCAATCTATACTGGTATAGGTATAGCTAGAAAACTTGTTGGAAATTATACTTCAAGCATGAGGGAACTCTGTAGTGTGGTAATGCAGATTTTTTCATGCATATAATCAAAGCCTCTGATGATATCTATGGGGCACATTATCTTTGATTCAAAGGTTATGTTCCGCAATATATAATATACAATCATCCCCCGTTCATTAGTGGGAGCATAGGCACTCGCCTGTCTGCCGATTCTCCGCCAACAATAGAGGAGGCAAGGCATTAGTTTAGGTGCCGGGTCACTGGGTCGGTGATTGGCTTCTGCTTACATCTTTCAAGTGAGTTTATCGCCTCTCCTCCTCTTCCCACTGTAAGAATTTCCTGGGCGTGGACCTGTCAGCGGGGGATTGGAAGATAGGCGAGTTCCTATGCAATCACAGGTTTCGGGGGCCACAAGTGGAGGACCGAGGGGGTCGCCAAAGAGCACCCCCGGGCCACAGGTTGAGCACCTGGGCTCTAACACAAATAGTTTTTGCATCGATTAAGTTCCAAATCAAACACTTTTATTTCCAGACATTCCCGCAGCCCTTCCCTACATCCTCAGAAATTCTCACAAAGCTCACAATGTTAGCTAGTTGAAAAAATTTGACCATCTCTACAAAAAACAAAGGAGAGGCAAGGTGACAATAGTTCATTAGTGTCCTGCATCTCTCTTCGTTGTCCAATCACAGTTTATGTGGTCAAGGAGACCTCCATTTCATTAGAGAACAAACATGCCAAACCAACTTGATGCCAAGAAAAAGATAATGATATAACCCTTCCCATGATGTGGTCCACATTCAGTGGTAAGAAGCCCAGGCTTTTTTAATTATTTGAGCCTTGATATATCCTTGGCCAATAACAAAGTGCAGAAGGTGGGAGATGGAAGGACATAGTCTCCCCACTTGAAATCCACAATCTTGAAGGTACTGGAGCTTTTTTTCAAAGAACAATAAGGTTTTTTTCATGAATGATTCAAATTGTGGGTTCATAGTATTTCTATAATATCAATATGTACTTATCATACTCACTACTTCTTATCATACAACATACACACTACTAATCATACAACATACACATTGCAATATGTCACTGCATTCCTTATTTATGAAGCATGGCCATTTATTCTCAATTACACCCGGTATACAGTGTCAACTATTGAGTCCTCAGCACTCAAGTATGATTGTGAATGTCTATGCAATGCCTTTGCCAAATGAATTTCAGTTGCATTTTTGATTTTTAAGCTCATCAGTGTTACAATTCTGTAAATGTAATAGCCTACCTTAATGGAAAACACACATTAATGCACACTGGGAAGTAGGAATAAAGCCTAATTCTCATCACATTGACAAATACTATGCAACCAACGCTTATTCATTTATAAATGTATTTGTGTTTGTTTCTTTGCATGGGTTTCTGGGATTTTACCTGAAGAAATCATTTATTTTTATTACAATGATAACCTGATACATTTGATGAGGACCATAAATCAGAAGGGGTTCTAAGTCATAGCCGTATCACTGGGGAAGAAACTAATGCGTAATATAAATGTTTAATCTAGACATCCAATTACAGCATGCTCTGACACATGCACACATTGATATTAAATAGATCTTTTTTTAATTATTTACAGTTTCTAAGAAAACAACTCATTTGACATTTCGTTTTTCATTTTTCTTTGATAGAGTAACTTGTGAATAGTATATGAGATGAAAAGATTTGGAAAAGCAACACAAACAGCCAGCTATGCCGCAAGGCTTATGAGGAACACGCTGATTGCTATAGAGAGCAGAGTAGTAGTCATGTACAATAATAATACAAGAAAAGGCCTGGTTTAATTAATTAGACATTTGTGTGTTTATTCCACATATCCATTGATGTGAGATGAAGAGCCACCATCTCATTCAAAAATTCCTATGATGATGAATGCAAACACAATGGGTAGTAATGGACAAACATCAGCTGTGGCTGTTTGCGAACTTCTGTAAATACCTGCCGTTCACATGTTTGAGGTGAACCTCCATTGACTTTAACGGAGGGCTAACTTCTCAAACCTTCAGGTCATATTTGTAGTCAAAATACCAATAAAAAAAGTCAAAAGGGTGCCACCACATGGCCAGAAATCACATCTAGCTAAAAGATTTTTCCAAAAGTTACCTGACAGAACCTTCTGCAGCGCATCACATTTAGTCAGATCTCTCTGCAATGCATAATACAGCATACCCCACCCCCAGAGAAGGAATTTTGTGGCTCAGTAATGATGAACTACATGTAACAGAATACCTTAGCTATTGCTACAAATCAGTGAATGGTGTAAAATAGCAAAGTAGCTAAGCCATGCCTCAATCAGCAGCAGCTCTCCCTATCTATCTAGTACAGGAGACACAGGAGAAATGTAAAATGGCCACGGCGGGTTCTTTTATGAGGGGGGTGTCCTCCAGGAGCGACAATTGTGTTATTTGCTGTACTGTCCCACCTGACTATAGGGTGAGGGGTTGCACTTTGTCTCCATGTTAACACCTATAATGTTCACCAGCATTGTGAACTGCGAACATGCTATGTTTGCTGCAAACTGTCCACCGGGGAACTTTTCGGCCATCACTACTCATGGGGCACAACAGTGAAGGGGACAGGACCTTTGTCACTACATACATCAAACAATTATGCATTTTCTATTTTGTTACGTAGTATTACACAGCATATCTTGGCCCCTAAGACACTTTATTAGCATCATTTGTTATACCCAACCGTTCCCATTCTTAGACAGACCTTTTTTTGCGAGTCTGCATTAAAAAGAACTGAACAAGCATTTTCTGCAGCAGTGTGCCAGCTAACAGATAAATCTTTTGTACCTTCCATAGGGCAGCAAAGACAGGTGTGGGAAATGTAACTCTTATTTCTGTGTTGTGCAGTTGTAAAACATTTCTAGCAATGGTAGACCATTGTCCCCTGTTACTTGGATAATGAAGACCATGTACTGTTAAGGGATGCCCTTTTTTGACAGTTATTAATGATGTAAGTTTGTAATAAGCCAAGTTAGCCAATAAAGTGTACAATTAAAATTACAAACATAGAGCATACGAAATGTTCGCAATTTCAGGCAAACTCATGGTTGCATTTACTTACCGTATTTTTCTGACTATAAGACGCACCGGACCATAAGACGCACCCAGTTTTTAGAGCAGAAAACCAGAAAAAAATATTTAATACGTTTTCACATCAATTGGGTTAATGCAATGGATTAAATGAATTCAATATCAAATTCAGCCAGTAGATGTCACCAGCAGCAGTACACTTACAGCACAAGTCATCTGCCTCATTGACTGGAAGGAGGGGTGCCAACAGCTGCAAAGTCTATCCTCTGCTGTCCTCTCAGGCTGGATGTTCCTGTGTCTGTGGGAGCTGCAGAGTGATTGCAGTTTCCTCGGACACGGAGAGTGGAAAAGATGCCAGTTCATCTATCCCTCTCTTCATTGCTTATGCCAGCAGGGCTCTGGGAGATCCGGACACCGGCCAGTATTTCTCATCTGACATCTCCCAGGCTAATCTCCTTGCCGGGAGAGCTGGTGGGAAAATGAGGGGGGGGGGGGGGGGTGCGCATTCGGACCATAAGAAAGATGCAGGCACCCCCCCCCCATTTTGGGGGTGAAAAAGTGCGTCTTATAATCCGAAACATTTACTAGGTAATCTCCTTGGTATGCTGGGTATAAATATGTTTTTACACACATTCTTTAAAGAGATGTTTTTCTTTTGTTTAGGATAGTTAAGTAGAGAATAACCACCTTATTCCAAAAGTATTCAATACAGTTTTTACCTCAGAATTCTACACACAACACTTCATAATGACAACATGAAAACATTTTTGGCAAATGTATTAACAGTAAAAAAATAATAATGAGAAAGCATGTGTACATAAGTATTCAAAGCCTTTGCCATGAAGCTCAAAATTGAGCTCAGGTACATCCTGTTTCCCGTAGTCCCCCTTGAGATGTTTCCTCTGCTTACCTGTGGTAAATTCAGTTGATTGGACATGATTTGAAAATGAACAGACCTGTCTATATAAGGTCCCACAGTTGACAGTTCATGACAGAGCACCAACCAAGCAAAAGTCAAAGGAATTGTCCGTAGACCTCAGAGACAGGATGAGGCAATGAGCACAGTGGCTTTCATCATCCATAAATGTAAAAAGGTCAAAACCACCAGGACTCTTCCTAGAGCTGGCCATCCATTTAAACTGAGCATTCAGGGGGGGCAAGAACCTAATGTCAGAGCTTCTCTGTGGAGAGAGAAGAACTTTCCAAAAGGACAACCATCTCTGCAGCAACCCACCAACCAGGCCTGTATAGTAGAATGGCCAGATAGAAGCCACTTCTTAGTAAAAGGCACATAGCAGCCCACCTGGAGTTTGCTATAAGGCAGCTGAAGGACTCTCCGACTAGGATAACCAAAATGCTATTGTCTGATGAGACAGAACATTGAACTGTTCAGTGTGAATGTCAGACATCACGTTTGAAGGAAACCAGGCACCGCTCATCACCAGGCCAATACCATCCCTACAGTGAAGCATGGTGGTAGTAGCATTGGATGTATGTATGTGCAGTTTGTTTAATGTAAAACTATTTTTGAAATCATGAATTCCTGATTATGCTCCCTGTGCATTAAAGTTCCTTCAGGTGGCAAACTTCCTCAATCTGATTTCTGCAGTTTTGCCATCCATCTGCACATGCTTGGTTTTTTTAGGGCCCTTTCACACTGTCCTTTTGTCAGGCATGCATTTTTTAACCTCCTGGTCATTACGCCCGAAGCCATTTCGGGCGCAGTTTGATCGTGAATTAAACTGTGCCCGTGCCAGGATTGGGCTCAGTTTGATGAAGTCATCATCGGCCATTGATCTGGCCCTAATCTACACATGTGTTCCCAGCTTAAGTGTTGGTTTAAAATCAATATTACTAGAGCCAGGTTTACATTCATTTTAAGAAAAACATTCCAATAATAATACAACTAGCAAGCAATTCAATTTTTTTAGTGTAAGAGAAGGCAACACTAGTTAGCTTTATTAGATCCCTGTGTGCGGGTAGGCTCCCCACCGCCACCTGGGGGATGTACCTACCTTATCCACTATACCATCTCCATCCGCAGGTGGCTGAGGCTCAGCAGCATGTGCCCACCAGATTCCCCCATTATTTTGCGACCTGTGTCCCCTCAGGCACTACATGGGGCGAGTGGTCGACCTGTCTGACCTCTGGTACCTCGCACCGCTGTAGAGGGGCTCTTGTTCTTGTAACCGATTCACATCATATTTATAGGCTGTGAGTACATCCATTTATATTCTTTTGATCTTAATTATACTTTCTATGTTGTACAATTGACTAAAGATAACTTTTTTGATACTGTTAGAATGAGAAACACTGAACATCTCCTGAAGAAACCAGAAGGTGAAACACGTCGAGTTAATGTTGTTTCTAATTTTGCACAAATCTGTTATGCACATTGAGATTTGAGAACCCTGGTGTAAGATAATTTTTATTAACATTGTTCTTATCTTGCTCCATACCTTCGAAATGTAATAACGACAAAGATAATACTGTGAAACAATGATGTATATTGGGTTTTGAATTGCTGAACTATTAACACTGCCTAATCAATAGTTTATATCTTATGGACAAATATTATTACGCTACTGGTGCCTTTAAAGTCCCCTTAAGTCCCTAGCCTAGTCAGTTGGGATAGTTAGGGGCTGATGCGCAAAGCATCTGGCCCTCACTCCTCAACTCCTTTCTTTGTTTTAAATTTTTTATAAGGGATGTGGCACATGACACATATATAATAGAAAATGGGAAGCTAGATATAAATGTAAAATTTTATTAAATACATTTGTTTTGAATATCTTACATATGCTTTTCTATATCTTCTTATATCAAAGTAGGGGTCAATTGAATGTCAAGGTCCAAGGTTCCTTTGTAAATTTTCACATACAGTGGGAATGATAGAAAGCGGTGGCTCTGCCCCCATAAAGTATGGGGAAATCAAATAAAATGTGTCACTTTTTCCTCACCAGAAACCTGAAGGATTTCTGCCTCATAAGAAATAAGCTGGATGTAGATGGAACTCAATAAGGTGAAGGTCACATAAAGCCTCAGTCTTGTTTACATGATACTTCCTCTGTTACCCAAACAATGCAGCCAAAATCCTCTATCTGCTGAGAATATCTGTACTGAGAACCTGCCAACGGATATATCTGCTTTACATCTGCACCGTATGTCAGGGCTTAAAGAAGGAAGTCAATTTGTAATGACACCTTCCAACATTTTCCCATCAGCATGCTCAAGTCACAAGACAATTCTTAGGACGTACACACTCAAGTCAATGTGAATGCTTTTTCAATGTATGGAAAATATTTTTTATGAGCCTATAGACTAAAGACTGTAGTGTCACATGTTAATATTACTGCTTAGTACTTCACAAAGGACATGGAAAGGCTGGAATAGCACTGTTGAGCATCGATAATGCATTTTGTGTTTTTTTTGCGTATTGCAACACACAACCATGTATTGTATTCTTACTTCAGCATAGCATCAACATATCTGTAGTATCGGTGAGCATTAAAATTACCTGCATCAGTACATTGAGGTGCCTTTGATAAAAAGTGTTACTGTAAACCCGAATGCAATACCAAGCATGGTGGTATTCTGCATATAAAAA
Organism: Ptychadena robeensis; assembly: GCA_036250615.1. Lineage (NCBI taxonomy): Eukaryota > Metazoa > Chordata > Amphibia > Anura > Ptychadenidae > Ptychadena > Ptychadena robeensis. The sequence continues at coordinate 164,364,327 of CM070033.1, forward strand.
ATGTAGCAGGTTTTGTATGCTTACAACATACACATTTGATTGGACAACCTTTACGTAATACACAGAAGCAATATACCACGGTTTCATAGAGTTATTGGGCAAAAAACAATACATTCAATAAAAGGAATGCCTTTACCCTGCATACATGAATATGTGCAATAGCTGTTTTATTATCATATGCTAATTTTCATCAACAGTGAAAACCCTTAAAGTCAATATGTGACAATACAATCCTGTCCTACACTGAATTTTTTCTGCATACTGTGCATCTCCACCAGATAGTGTCTATTTTATTTACCTGCTGAAGGACAAACAGCATAATCAAGATATTCCCAGCTCCATCCACATTGCTTCCCATTGTCCACCCCTTCTTAATAGAGTATATAATGCAAACCATCAAAAATTTACTTAACAAATGAAAAGGAAAAGTTAACATCTATGCGATAGAAAAATGGAATAAAGTTGGAGTAAATATACTATCATCAATAGGTCAAATAGGCATTATTAAAAGCAAATGAGGGGTTAAAGCCAATGGTCTCAATAAAGGATGGGGAGGATGCTGACTGCACTGAGTGAAAGCACCAGACTTATGTACCTTTCCTTTGTTTATCTCCAAATAATTACTGGCACTGTGTCTTATCTGTTTTACCCATCCCTTCTGCAGAAATTATTAAAATGACAAACATTTTGTTGGTCAGGAAGGCAGGTCTCTGTATGTAATTATATGTTTGTAAGAGTCTATTGTGAGGGAATAATAATAATCTGTATGGAACAGTCTGCAGGGAGGGAATGATAATTTGCAGAAGGTAAATTCCTCTGGTTACACCAAGCCCCCCCCCC
>CM070033.1:164370663-164386708 GCA_036250615.1 Ptychadena robeensis
CCAGGAGTGAGCCAACCTTGAGTCCAATCAGTGTGATGATATTGGATGTGTTGCTGAAACTGTCCTGCCCTTTAAAAACACACACCAGTTTTGGGTTTACTGTTTTCAAGAAGCACTGTCTGATGTGAGCCATGCCTCGCAGAAAAGAGGTCTCAGAAGACCTATGATCAGGAATTGTTGACTTGCATGAAGCTTGACAGGGTTGCAAAAGTATCTCTAGAAGCCTTGTTCATGTGTCCACAGTAAGGGTATGTGTTAGGGCCTCAGCTGTCCCATGTACCACCTGCTGGTGGCGCTGTGCTAGCGCTTTCCATGGCTAGGTTCCCTAGTCACCAGCAGGTGGCTTCCTGCAAGTGTGGTGTGGGTTGAAGCACACCTGCCTTGTTAGAGGGATATATAAGTGTGCTTCAACCACATTATGCTGCTGAGCATTTCATTTGATCTCCTGCTTCTATCCTGTCTGAACCCTGGACACTCCTGGACTTTTGTTCCTGTTTTGTCCAATAAACCTTTCTTGATACCCCATACCATTGTCTGGGTGTCAGTGTGTGCAATTTGCCTGGTCGCCTCCTCTGTCCTGGTTCCTGACAGTATGTCTCCACTGCGTTCATCCATTGGGACCCCCTGCATTAACCGCAGTGCTTGGGGTCCTGACTGACTTAATGAGGTAAAGAAGAATCCAAAAGTGTCCGCTAAAGACTTACAGAAATCTCTGGCACATGCTTACATTTTTGTTGACACATCTACAATAACGAAAACATTAAACAAGAATGGAGTACATGAGATGATACCACGGAGGAAGCCACAGCTGTCAAAAAAAAAATATTGCAGCATGTTTGAAGTTTGCCAAAGAGTACCTGGATGTTCCACAGCACTGCTGGCAAAATATTCTGTGGACAGATTAAACCAAAATTGAGTTGTTTGGAAAAAACACATAACACTAAGTGTGGAGAAAAAAAGGCACAGTACACCAACCTCATCCCCACTGTAAAACATGGCAGAGGGAGCATCATGGTTTTGGGCTGCTTTGCTGCCTCAGGGCCTAGACGGACTGTTGTCATTGATTGATGTCCTTTTGCAGGAAAGCGTAAGACCATCTGTTCGCCAACTGAAGCTCCGCAGAGGATGGGTGATGCAAAAGGACAATGACCCAAAGCATACAAGTCATTCAACAAAAGAGTGGCTTTAACAGAACAAAATACGCCTTCTGGAGTAGCCCGAAAGGCTGTGGCATGACCTAAGGGGGGAAATCACTCCAGACATTCCAAGAATATTACTACACTGAAACAGTTTTGTGAAAAGGAGTGGTCCAAAATTACTCCAGATCATTGTGCAGGTCTGATCTACAACTACAGGAAACGTTTGGTTGAGGTTATTGTTGCCAAAGGAAAGTCAACCAGTTATTAAATTCAAAGGTTCACATACTTTTACATACATACATTTCCACCCTGCACTGTGAATGTTTACATGTTATGTTCAATAAAAACATGAAAACATATTCTGTTTGTGTAGTATTATTTTAGGCAGACTGGTGTTGGTGTGAAAGGGTTCACATACCTTTTCTTGCAACTGTAATGCCATTTCACTCTTTATAACCCCAAAATTTCATTTTTGTCATATTTTTCACTTGATGTCCATTATTGTTCAGTTATTTACATAAATGTGTCTGAAACTACCAATTTTGAACATAGAAAATGTTTTTGGAGTTGCTAATCTGTAAAAATAGAATGTTACTAATAGGAAGAAGTGGTTGGCATCACAAAAATGTCTGTATGCTTGTGGGGTTTTTTTCTGTTTAAGTTCCTTAATTTCTTACACATGAACTGTTAAGCATTTATTGCTCTAACCAATGATTTTGTTACAATTTCTAGTTTACTTCATGAGAAGGCCAACATATCGACTGTAAAGATATATATTTACAACTTCAACACACAAATGATACACTTTTCTTATTAAAGACAAAGTAAACATAATACCTTTTCATGTCCATGACTTTCCCATATCTAAGCTACTTAAGGAAATGTTTATTCATTCATGTAAAATGTGTTCCATTGTTTGATTGTATGCCTTAAGCTTGCAGCTCCTCAAAGTTTACATTCTATCAAGAATAATGCCATGAACTATTTACAGTACTATACATTGGATGTCACACTGCCCTGGTTCTGCTTAGACATAATTGCAGAAAAGGTGAGATGATTTTACATAGGCCTTACATTACATGTTGCTGACAGCAAAGTAAGTTGACAAAGAATATTTGGTTTTTATAAACTATGTATTCATAAAGTTCATGTATAGGCAAAAATAAAAGCCTTAATAGAAGCAGTAATAGAAGCATCTGTAGAAAGACAAAAGGGTTGATTTAATTAAGAGGAAGAAGAGCATAAAACTAAAAAACATTGTTTTTCCAAAATCATACTTAAATTCAGGAAATTGTGATACTTACTGTTTAGGTTAACTAAAAAGCCCTTTAAAATTTAACTGAAATCTTGGTTGGTCTACTTGATGTTGGCTTGGTAACAAGTGTTGATTTAAGCTAGCCATACACGTGTTAGATTCCATGGCCAATTGATCACTCACCCGATCGATTCCGGCGATCTCAGCGGGAATCGGAGCTCCGATCAATCAGCCAATTAAGAGTATCCGATCGCCGCATACCACCTTGTCCCACGGATTCCTGGACGATTCCGTGTCCGATCACTTACTTCCCAAATGGCAACTCCCCCTGATGTGTGCAGAATCGGATCAGAAAGACCAACATGTTGGTTCTCTGTCGGATCCGATTCTGAGCCCCCGATCAATCGGACGCGAACGATCGGACAAGGTGGGCTGCACGCGATTCCGGCACGATCATTTTGCGTGCACGCGCCCGGAGTCGATCGTGCCGGAATCCGGTGGGAATCCGACACGTGTATGGGGGCCTTTAGATCTCTGGAATTCTTTTTATATCCTTTTTCTGATTCATACAACTCAACAACCTTTACTTGCAGGCCATTTAATAGTTCCTTTCTCCATGGCTCATTATCCAGCAAAGTGAGTGCATTTCTGAATGGCTTTTAAAACATATGGACTGATTACACTTAAATAAGTTTGAATTTAGGAACTATTACCCTTAGTCTGAACCTGTGTTTGTTAAACTATGTATATGTGAACTTTTTATCAGACCCATTTGATTTCAGTTGTCATGGTTTTAAGGCCCTTTCAAAGTTCTTGTTTTTGTTAACGCACATGTTGTGTAAGCATCCAACATCAAATGAAAGAAAGAATACAAGAGCGTAGTATTCATGTTGTAAGCTGGTGATGATCGGGACATGCAATTAAGTCTTCGATCATAAGTCCTACATCGATCAAAAAGTGCACCATTTTTGGGATCTGATCTATTGCCAATTAATTGCCGATCGATTAGTGACTTAAATAAAGATCTCCTACACAAAAAAATGTGATTGAAAATGATGGAAGTGGGATGAGGCCTGCATGGGTTGATAGATAGGAACGATTGCATGTCTCTTATAATGTCCTTCAAATCCTGAACGATCAACTAAAATTGATTTGGTCTGATTCCTGCTCAATCTATTTTTCATGTGATTTCTCGTCATGCTGATTGATCTCTCACTTTATGCATACATCCATTTGTGATCGATCGTTCGCGACAATCGATCTCATAGAAATCGTACGAAAAATCGAGACGGCTAAGGCCAGCTTAAGCAATTGGTGGAAAGTTCAATCGGTCCGATATCTATGTCAAGAGAGATGTAAATACATTGCACAATTCAACATTCAACAGTTACAACGTGTCATATAGTGCAAATGTCTTGGCAAAAAGAGTGATGGTATCAAAGTATACAATTAAGGTCCCCACACACGTATAGAGTGGGGACCAACAGATGAGCAGTGGAGAGCAACGTGATGACGTCACCACCCTGCTTTCCATCGCTCAGAGTATCGGTGGGCACCCTTTGTGTGCCGGACGTTAGTTTAAATGGGGACGTAGGTCCCCATTGAAACTAGGATAAAAGATTACTTCATCAATAAAGTGTATGAATAATTTCCAACATTGTAAAGCTGAAATAATGAAAATATTAAAATACTGGAATTATACTGAAATTCAGGAGCAGCTATAAATTTGTTAAAACAGAGCTTAGTTCTATATAATTAGAAGAAAGAGCCAACTATCCTAGTAATCACGCTAACAAATAGGTTTTAGAAGGTTTAGGTTGCCACGTGCAACAGGGCAGATACATAATGATAACGTACTTGCAATAAATTTTTATTAAAGCTCAAAGGTTATTTAAAGGCATGCTACCAAACTGATTAAAAACAATTTAATACATCCAAATGCCCCCTTCCAATTCTAAAACATCAAAAGGAAAATACACTCTGCTGTTTTAAAATTGTTTAGGGAGTGTTGCAATCACAAAATGATTCCTCTGGGTACAGTACGATTTATTATTCATATTTAACTACACTGCCATCTAAAATTCACATGTGAAGTCAACCATATCTTGAGGAATGTCCAAAAAGAAAAAGTTTAGGCAGCAGTCAATGGAAAAGCTCCAAAAACTCAAATCTGTTTTCCAGGAGTAGAAAGAGAACCCTTTACATTAGAACAGAATTGGCCTCCCTAGTGCTCTTGCAAGGTCCAGATTTCTGTACCATAGATTTAAATTGAATTTTCTTTTATGTTGTAGGCCTGTAAAATATGCAAAATATGTCAATACAAAGGTCTAGTAGACATCCTGGATATAATAATGTTTGAAACACACAATTATGTCAAAAAAATAACATTTAAAAATAAGATATCATTTGAATGATAAAATCTCTAAAATACTTATTTGGTATGAAAGATTTCAAACAGTATGTATTCATAGTTATGTTTTGTTTGTTACAAATTTTTTATTACAATTGGAATTGTGTTTTTTTTTTTACTTGAATTGTATTGGATACAGTTATCACTGTATCCAGTAAAATTCCCTTTGGCACCCTCTCTTTTCTGGTGTGATGAACACACCAGGGGAGGGAGGGTTAACTTCAAAGGGCACATCTGGGGAAACACACTGCATAGAAAACTGTTTTCGTGCAATTAACAGAAACGCTAGGGGGGTTAACTCTGGTGCATACATATACCATATATACACAGTACAAAGCACATGATGAATCCTTATGTACCCTGGAACCCATTACAGGGACCCGTTAGGGTTTATGGTACTCTTAAATGGGACATTTAAATGGCAATAGATGTTAAAGTAAGCAGTTTATTTACAACCTCAAAGTAAATATAGGTGTACAAACAGTTTTAGAAAAAATAGGTTAATACATTACAAATTCGGCCCGTAGCCCTCTAAGTCTGTTTCTGGCACAGAAGCTGTGTACATTAATATCACACGATCCATTTTGCGGTTGTTAGCCGCTTCCGCAGGAGAAATATTAATGGTATCTATAGGTGTGGAATCAAAAGGCAGAATGATTACCCAGTAACACATAGTTCATGGTAAGGGGTGCTACGACACATAAGCATTCATCCGGTGGTTTGTACTGTGTTTATGTTATGTAAGGGATGATGATATATTACTCTGTAACGCTGTAGGTATCTTATGCAAATTTACATATACTATATATTTTGGGGTACAAGCCGACCTGAATATAAGCTCAGGCACTTAATTTTACTATAACATTCTTGAAAAAGTGAATGACTCAAGTACAAACCGGATTCCAAAAAAGTTGGGACACTAAACAAATTGTGAATAAAAACTGAATGCAATGATGTGGAGATGGCAAATGTCAATATTTCATTTGTAATAGAACGTAGATGACAGATCAAACGTTTAATCCGAGTAAATGTATCATTTTAAAGGAAAAATATGTTGAGCTGGAAGACCAAATAACACTAATTAGGTCAATGGCAACATGATTGGGTATAAAAAGAGCTTCTCAGAGTGGCAGTGTCTCTCAGAAGCCAAGATGGGTAGAGGATCCTACAATGTTGCGCAGAAAGATAGTGGAGCAATATCAGAAAGGTGTTACCCAGCGAAAAATTGCAAAGACTTTGCATCTATCATCATCAACTGTGCATAACATCATCCGAAGATTCCGAGAATCTGCAACAATCTCTGTGCGTAAGGTTCAAGGCCGTAAAACCATACTGGATGCCGGTGATCTCCGGGCCCCCGACACTGAACCACAAACAGGAATGCTACTGTAAAGGAAATCACAGAATGGGCTCAGGAATACTTCCAGAAACCACTGTCAGTGAACACAATCCACCGTGCCATCCGCTGTTGCCAGCTGAAACTCTACAGTGCAAAGAAGAAGCCATTTCTAAGCAAGATCCACAAGCTCAAGCGTTTTCACTGGGCCAGGGATCATTCAAAATGGAGTTTGGCAAAATGGAAGACAGCGCTGTGGTCAGACGAGTCACGATTCGAAGTTCTTTTTGTAAATCTGGGACGCCATGTCATCCGGACCAAAGAGGACAAGGACAACCCAAGTTGTTATCAACGCTCAGTTCAGAAGCCTGCATCTCTGATGGTATGGGGTTGCATGAATGTGTGTGGCATGGGCAGCTTGCATGTCTGGAAAGGCACCATCAATGCAGAAAAATTATATTCAGGTTCTAGAACAACATATGCTCCATCCAGACGTCATCTCTTTCAGGGAAGACCCTGCATTTTTCAACAAGATAATGCCAGACCACATTCTGCATCAATCACAACATCATGGCTGCGTAGGAGAAGGATCAGGGGACTGAAATGTCCAGTCTGCAGTCCAGGTCTTTCACCTATAGAGAACATTTGGCGGATCAGAAAGAGGAAGGTGCAACAAAGAAGGCCCAAGACGATTGAACAGTTAGAGGCCGGTATTAGACAAGATTGGGAGAGTATTTCTAACTTGAGAAACTGGTCTCCTCGGTCCCCAGACGTCTGTTGAGTGTTGTAAAAAGAAGGGGAGATGCCACACAGTGGTGAAAATGGCCTTGCAAAAACTACATGTGCTAAGAGCAAAATGTTCTCAAAACCATTCTATACAGCTGCATGAAAGAGTATGTGAACCCTTTGGGATTACGTGGAATTTTGCATGAATTAGTCATAAAATGTGCTCTGCTTAAAATGATATGTTTTTATTAAACATAACATATAAACATTCACAGTGCAGGGCGGAAAAAGTATGTGAACCCTTAGCCTAAATAACTGGTTGACCCTCCTTTGGCAGCAATAACCTCACCCAAATGTTTCCTGTAGTTGCAGCTCCAAATTGGAGCCAAGAGTGAGTCTAATCAGTGTGATGATTTTTGATGCGTTGCTGAAAGTTGTCCTGCGCTTTAAAACACACACCAGTTTGGGGTTTACTGGTTTCAAAAAGTACTGTCTGATGTGAACCATGCCTCACAGAAAAGAGTTTTGTTTTATGTTTAATAAAAACATAAAACACATAATATTTCTGTAGTATTATTTTAAGCAGGCTGTGTTTTTCTATTGGTGTGATGTAACCCCTTAGGGTTCACATACTTTTTCTTGCAACTGTAGATGTCTTCACTCTTCCCTTTGTTCCCGACTTCACTTTAGGAAATCTGATGATACAACCCTTTTGTAACGGCAGCTGCTGTATGCCGCCGTCGCCTCCTTACTTACCGTTGCAGATCTAGGTGTTCTGCTCAGCAGTGATTCTGATATTCCTACACACTTCCTTAAACACCAGCGTGTGTCATTTCCTGGGATTTAAGGTATTCTTCATGTAGGACACAGGAGGTAGGACACGTGGCACAGTGGGTCCACACCTGCTGCTCCGTGACACCTTTTTACAGACTGATAGGGTACTATTAATTCCAAGATCTTTTCTGAATGTTCCCACCATCACCCGGGTAATCTGTGGCACTACTAGCCCCTGGCAGCTTCTGTACCTTATGTAACACGCAGATTCCCTGTAGTACACTGGTGACAGGTTCACAGAACTTCTCCTCAGGAAACCCACAGGTTCTATTCAGGTGATCTCTTGGCTCAGATAGACTGTACACAGCTCTCACCCCAGACAGCACACTGGTACCTGACCCCTGTGACACTTCTTATCTCCAGCACACACAAGATCAGCTTCTCACAGGCATCAATCTGACCATAGAGCCCCTTGGCAGGGAGGAACCCTGGGCCACACAAGACAAAGAACCTGTTCCAGCTGATACCTTTTCTAATCTAAAATTACTTCACCTAGATTTAGGTCAGGTACTTTTCTAGCTGTCACCATTCTCAAAGATTTTCCCCCTCTTCTGCAGAGCTTTCTCATCACACAAAAGGAGAAAGGAGGGCCAGCAAGGGTTGTTTTTTATTTTTATGCCCTTTTAGTGGCACTTTTAGTGCAAATCACAGCAAGTACAGAAGCGGGTTATACCCTTTTGTCCTGAAAATAAGGCATCCCCCAAAAATAAGGCACCCTTAAATTTTTGCCTCAAGCGGAAATATAAGGCAACCCCCCCGAAAACAAGGCACCCCCTGTATATACGGTACTGTAACTCAGGGGGATCAGAGGGGGCAATCAAAATGACTCATGAGAATCAGGTGGGGTTACTAAAATGGTAATCCCCCCCCGAGTCTCCTATGCCATTTTGATTCCCCCTGTGTCATTTTAAGTGATCCCTCCACCCTAATACCCCAGTGCCGTATGCTTTTTCATGGAAAAATAAGACATTCCGCGAAACTAAGATGTAGGGCGTCTTTGGGAGCTAAAATTAATATAAGACACTGTCTTAGTTTTTGCTTTAAGAGCAGAATGCAAGTAGGAATAACATATTTTAAAATTTTGTTTATCTGTTTGGCCGATCTTCTGCTTTATACTATTATTCAAACAGCAATGTTCTCAGCAGGGCTTCTTCAGCTTCTGTACGTACATCATTATGGAATGTAGGACGTAAATGCTATGTTCGCACTGCATATTGTCAGCCTCTGGCATCTGAACAAAACGTTATGCCAGGCTCTGGTGTCTGTTAATGTATAATGCTTTTTGTGAGAATTCCAACACCGTCATCCAAAGTCAAAGGAATGTTCGCATGCATTTCAGAGAAAGCTTTCTTCATTATGAGAACTACACCCCGAACTCACAGATACAGCACATAAGGTCATATTGCTGCACATACACCTGCAGGTTGTTGTCTCCTCTATGACTATCCACGGCTGTCATTTTTAAAATGTTTAGCTGGCAAACTGTCATAAAAATATTTTTTCAAGTGAGCAGTTTGCCCGCTTTTACATATAAATAAATGATTCTTAGTCATGGAGACCTTCTTACATTTTAACTCCAACTTGTTGACTCTTATCTGCTGATACCTCAACTGTGATTAGTTTAACATGTTCTCCCTAATTTCCTTCAAAGCCAAAGAAAACTATATATTGACATAACTGGAATAATTGGTGCAGAATAAGAAGGAGAATTACCAAGCATACTCTGGATTTCTTGTCACACAAGTGTGATTGAAGGAAAAAGGAATGGAATGTATGATAAATAGCATGCTTGATGTGAGATTGAACAGTAGCCTGTACAAGTAGCTAGTCTGTTCATAGAGCATTACATCATGAATGTCAGGTTTACACATTTATTTCATTTCATTAAGAAGTGTTGTCTCTTCATCAAATTTTCATTACATGTAAGCAAAGGGACAGTGATTTTTTAAGATGCTATGACCCCCCCCCCCACCCCCTTTCCCAAATAAACGCATTGTCCTGCATAACTGACACAGACCCTAAAACTGAACCACAGAAGAGGCAAATAAAGTATAACTATAAGAATCACTATTCTTACATTATGGGGTACTTTATCAAGTTCTCTCTGATCTGTAAAAGGAAGCTTCCTGTAATAGGACTGGTATTTTATCTGTAACATCCCCTTCCCCTCCACTTTTCTGGAAGCAACCTACAGTACAAGGATTTGCTAAGTTCTTCCCACAGCTTGTTCCAGCTGAAATTATTATTATTTTGTATTTTTATAGCGCCGATATATATATATATATATATATATATTACGCAGCGCTTTACAGAGCATATATATAGACATATCACTAACTGTCTATCAGAGGAGCTCACAATCTAATGTTCCTACTGTAGTTATGTATAGGTCACATGTAACTAACATAGGAGAATCTTTTATTCGGGGAAGCCAATTAACCTACTGCATGTCTTTGGAGTGTGGTAGGAAACCCACGCAGACACAAGGAAAACATACAAACTCCTTGCAGATAGTGCCCAGGCCAGGATTTGAACCTAGGACTCTAGGAATATTTATAAAGGCAAATTGTTGTGCCAGTATTGAAGCTTGAGGCAGAAGTAACTCAGCAGCCAACCCACATATGAATTGCTGATCGCTTAAATCCTTATGTTAGCACAGAACCAGTGCAAAAGAAAAGCAAAAGGAACAAAATACTGTTCTTTTTTTATTAGTCAGTTTATTAGTTAATTACCATATTTTTTATCTATGAGACACACCTTTTCACCACCAGAAATCAGAGGGGAAAATATGTGTGTGTCTGTATAAATTGAAGGCGCGACCATTTGCAGCTGAAAGACTATTAAGCCATGGGTTGTCACCCTTTGGATATGAGCTTGGCCAATGGAGGCAAAGGTGGTAAAGTTATCAGAGTGAAGAGTCGTCTGTGGGCGGTTCTTCCGTCTGCCTCTTCGCATCCTGTAACTCAAACTCAGCTGATGGCTGGTAGCACAGAGCTTACCAGCACTGGTTGGGTTTAGTTCCAGGAGACAGGGAAGCTGTTAAGGGGTAGATCAGCCCATTTGTAATTCAAGCTCAGGCCAGTGGCTAGTAGCATGGAGGTATCAGCACCAACCAAACTTGAGTTCCATGAGGTGGGAATGCTGTTCCAGGGAAAGCCTGCCCCCAAGTAGTTCTTCCCTTTGCCTCTCTATATCTTGTACGTCAAGTGCAACCAGTGGCTGGCAGCATGGAGCTTTCAATTACTGGTTGATTTTGAGTTCCAGGAGGCTGAGGCAGGAAAGCAAAAAGCAAAATTCCCTCTGCTTTTCTGCCTCCTTGAACTCCAGATTGTCCAGTTGCATTTCCAGTCAGAATTGGGGGAAGTGATTGTGGATCAGCCAGCAATCCCTTCTACTCATGCAGAATTCAAAGCCAGGCACCTGCAGCTGGCACACACAACTTAGTTACAGATGTCCAAAAAAGCAGGTGTGTTATTATTGTGGGGTGTCTTATAGCCCTCAGAATAGGTTTTTTTAACCTCTATTTGTATATGCGCAAGGTCAAAAAGCAACAGTGAGAGTAGCAGAAGCTGGGTGAGCCATCACTTTACATTTTTTGCATAAGGTATGGAGGACTCTATGGTGTACTCTGAGAGGGGTACTCTCTGGTGTTCTAAGTGATCTTCCTTTTTTTGACAATTGTTTCAGCATCCTTGCAATGGACCTGAAATCAGTGAAGTGACACAACACTAAATGCAGTATGTTTTTTTCCAGGTCACTTTATCACTTTGTTATTTTGATGCAATAATAAATATCTTGGTCATGAAGATCCTGTTTTCAAAAGAGGGGAAGAAGGACAATTGTATTACTCCTGACAAGTTCCTAATAATAGGCTGTAGGCTCTGCCTTCATGTATTCATGTTAAACCTGGACATTTTGCTTACCTACAGCTGTAGAACCATTAATGGACAACCAGTTATCAAAGAGTACATGTTTCTGGTTGTAAATATAGCATACACAAGAGCTCAGCCACATGCAGCAGGAACACGCAATCATAATTTAGGAATACTTTTAAGCTACTGATAGATTTTAACTCTCATCAATTTGCATGCATCATCTGCTGAGTATCAAACTTTGTTCTGAAGTGTCAACACTTAAAAATTCCATGTAGTGGAATGACAAACAGGGGCTCAGCGAGAAGCTGTAGTTCTTTTGTAGTCTTCCTGCTGAGGAGGAAAAAAGTAATAAAGGAACCCAGCGTGTTTGTTTTAGGGATACAAATCCTTTATAAAGGGAATTTTAAAATTATTTTAAAATTGCATTTCTTGTTGAACAAAACAATGACACCACCCTGCTTATTCTGTAAGATCAACATATAAAGATCAGGTTCCCACCAAGACTAAAAGAAAACTGCAGTCTTATTGGCGTGGATATCTTGATCCTGTATCTATACTAATTATACAAACAGTTGGTTCTTTACAAATACTTCTTATTACAGGTATGACTTTTATTGCATTTAAAGTTTAAATCATGATATAGTTATATGACACAAATTATCACCCTTACATGAACTCATAGGGTATTAAATTGGTGTAAATACATTTAAAACAGTGTTAAACTATTGGAACAGTAATTAACAGTTATAAAAAAAAAAGTAGGGGGCATATAACCTTCATGTGCCCTTGTTATGGGACTTAACAAGGACATATATAGTGGCATTAGAATCAGCACATAGATTCAACAAAAATACCCCATTTCAAATTGTTAAAAGGGCATAATGTGTTCAAGACAAGGTATATAGATTTATTATGGTAATGGTTATGATATTCAGGTATACTTCATAGCTCCCAATTGGTCAGAAAAGTGGAAAAACGGGGTACATTTGAGAAGTCATATTTGAACAGATTTGACTATTGGTAAGCAAGGGTTTTGAAATGTCAAGTTTCATCCTTATGTCTATTTTAGATTACACAGGTCTGCGACTAAAAAGCTGTTTGATTTTTCCATGTATTTTGGTGTGCTCAAATCATGATTTGTAACAAAATTAAAAATTGTTTTCAAATGTATAATTTTTTTAATCTGTTTGGTATTTTCTTATATAATGGGGTTTTAACCAAATTTAAAGTCCAAGTTACTATTAATAATTCACATAAGTGATTTAAGATAAAACATTTACCTAAAAAACTTAAAGGGGTTGTCTGAGTTAGGCTAAAACCTTCATATACATGGTTCAGACATTGTGAAAAGGAGTTTGTTCCTTACTTTGCCCAGAAAGACAAGTTTATTGCATTGATGTGGAAGGTCTGATGGGTCAATTTAAAATCCAATATAATTTAGAGCAATGGTGTCTTTTTATAGATTCTTCAAAAAGAAGTCTGAAAGCAGTTTTACTCCACCAGTTTTACCTGTAGGTCATTCCATACACTTGAAGGAAACCTACGAGAACTTGGTTCTTTGTAAACTCAAAAAATGAAGAGCATGGTTGGCAAGTGTGTGGGGACTTGAAGGCCTTGTGCATGCTGCTTGGGAAACAAGCTGGGCATACCTAATACCCTTGTTTTCTGTGTCTATGGGACAGTCCAGACCGACAAAATCACTGGACCAAGAAGAGTTGGCAGCCGAGGGTGCTAACAGTCAGTGAAAAAATGTCCTTCGAGAAACTTTGGTACCTTTATGGGAATAAAGTTCTACCACCTATAAAATTGGGAGTGATGAAGCAATTTGTAAAAGAACTTCCAAGAGATGGAGAATGCTTCACATACTTGGTCACCAAGTTTCCAGGCCTGTCGGCGGCAAAATTGAAGAAAGGTGTGTTCGTCGGACCAAACATAAGAAGGCTCATAGTTGATCAATAGTTTGTTAATGGGTAGTTGCGCACAACCTTCAGCAGTGATTCATCTATGAGTCGATCAGTGGCCAGAAAGGCACCTCATTGGTGTATAGAAGGCCTGAGCAAAGGAATCACAGAGGCACAAATGGATCAGTATGAGGGAGGGATTGTTAAAGTTTGTGTGGAGTGTGACAGACTCTCGCCAAAAAAATGGGAGAGTGGGGGCCCACAAACGACAAAAAGAAAACAAAAAACAAGAGCGCACAAACAACCCTAGTACAAAACAGATGGATAAAAATAGGAAAAGAGATAAGGAAACAAATGGAAAACAAAATCAAACCAAAACAACAAGACAAGATACCCAACATGACGAAGAGGAGTTTACAAGCTAGGCTCTCATCAGGGGCCAATGTGCTATCCAGGAGGACCTCACTACCTAGGTGGGGGAAAAGACACTCCACGATATCAGAAACTGGGGGACTCAAATAAAACCAACAATGGGAAACGCGGTCAGAGAATAAACCATCAAGTCAACCTTTTTACTTTTTTTAGGTTGAAAAAGAAGTTCTCTCGAACGCGAATCCCATTGTTCCATTGAGCCCCCCCAGATAATCATGTAGACAGGAAGAGATCACTCTAACTCCCCCACCAGGAAGTGAGTCACTCCTGGAAATAGCAAACATGGCCCTGAAAGCACAGCCTTGTAAACCATCTCTGCAATGTGAGTACATGTCATAGTTGTTTATGTCTCATACTTGTTCCATTGTATTCACCTTATCCTTTTCATTTTTTTAACCATCTGTTGTACTAGGTTGTGCGCCTCTGTCCTTGTTCTTATTGATCAATAGTTTGTCAATACCATGACGGATCCTCAAAAAGAAGGGTGGTTTGCATTAGTGATGAGCGGCATAGGCAACATTCGTATTCACGACATGCCGCAAATTTTTTGGAAAACATTTGGAAAATATTCGTATTCGGCAATATTTAGGGTTTTTTTTATTGCGAATATCTGCAGTTTTTCATGCGAATTTGCAATATATGTTTAACATGGCACGAATTTGTGTGCGAATTTTAGAAAGTGCCGATTTTCACAATATTCGCATCACCCCAATATTCGATTTAAAAACTGTTGATGGTCACAGGGAGTGTTGCTAAGCTCTTGTTGCAGCCTTCCCATTCGTCCACTTGAATTGAGAGGCGTGTGATATGAAAAAAAAATACAGAATATCCGGAATTGCAAATATTCGGCAATATATTCACCATCTTTGCGAATTTCCTAATTGCCGATATGTGTGATAAATATTCGGAATCCGAATATTCGCGATCATCACTAGTTTGCATTTAAAGAAGTCGTACAGAAATTTTTAGGCAATAACAAAGGTCCTGACGAATGAATGAACGGCGGATGAAAGCTGAGTGCATTTCAAGCTTTAGGTTGCCTGATGAGTTTGAAAGTACATTTCCTCTAGTCCCAACTAACTGCTTTCCTGAAAATTTGGAAGCTGTGAGTGAGGAACAAGGTGAACGATTCCACCAAGAAAGAGATGGAAAGGAGATACGAGGGAAAATGGAGCATTACAATGATGGAAGATAGGGATGGTCGAAAAATTTGCTGTGCGAATTTTTAAGTAGATTAATTCTGATAGGGTCATTTCGACTTTTCAGCCTGATATTTCGACTGAAATGGAAATTTCAACTTAAAAAAAAACTTTGGTTTTGATTTGCCGTGCCAATATTTCGCGTGCGAATATTGCCATTTTAAATGTTATTTGAAAATTTTCGCATGAAGGAGTGCTTCGAAAATTCGCATTGGAAAATTATTTGAAAAATTATTTGAAAAATTATTTGAAAAATTTGCATGGTGCTAGCTAACTTTGTCAGCTTATTGCAAAGCCCCTAAAAATGGTATCCTCACATAAATTGCTGGAGATGTAGAAAAGGGTTCAACAAACATTTGAAAACAATAAGTTTTGCTCTAACATGTCAAGTTTGTGTATAAATTGGATTCAAATTGAACCCTAAAATTTTTGACTTTTGATTTTAACTTGACTTTGAACTTAATTCATGTAAAAACTCTTTGTGTTAGAGCAACACTTTCTTTTTTGTAGTATACCCCCAACCCTTTTCTACATTTCCAGCAAGTTTGATAAAGATATCTTGCTCAGGGGCTTTACAATCAACTCACAAATTTGAACTGGTCGAATTTAAACAAAAAAAAAATACACCACCTCTACTCATCACCTAGGGCAGGGGTCAACAAAGTGGGGCTCCCAAGCCATATTTGGTTCTCTAGCCCCTCCTGTCTGGCTTTTCCTGCTAGAGCTAGGCTTAAACACCCATTTTAAATGTTTCCCCTATGTCCTTGCAGCACCCTTCCCACACACCCCCTGCAGCAGAGCCAGTGAAGTGGACTATTTTGCCCTTCTGCCTCACTGGCTCATCAACCTGGACCCCAAAAATTAAATAGAAATAGGGAACTGGGTCTACAGTGTGGGGGTTCAGAAACCATCACCCCGAACACTGGGACGCAGTGAAG
>CM070033.1:164386808-164407348 GCA_036250615.1 Ptychadena robeensis
ACTAGGGGTGTGGCACATATTTAATGGTCTGTATAACATAGTCCTCCACCCCTCATTCCCAAAAATTAAATGTTACTGCCGTCCTATTGGAATAAGAGAAACTTCATCCTCAAGGATAGGTGAAGCCAACATCCCAAAATTATATAGAAAAGAAAATTCCCAATCAAGGGAGAGCAGTTTCCCCTATAAAATACAGGGGCAAGGGGACTTCAATCAGGTCTGTGTAAACAGGTGGCTTTAGACCACAATTAGGTATAAAACATGAATTTAATAAAGCAAAAAACAGCATATAACACCATAAAGCATAAAGTGCATAAAAATTATTCAATGATACAGTTTACCGGTAATAGCCAAACCAGTACTCATAAGTATGATATAATGGTCCCTTTCAAAGATCAAAAATCTGAAGAGTGAGAACCATCCTCCATAAGGAACGCCACCCCGACGTACGTTTCATCATTCAACGACTTCCTCAGGGGGTATACGCTGGCTAGATGGATTTAGATCTAAATGGACACAAAAGATGTGTATACATATGAATAGAACGGAGGTATCAAAAAAGTGTAAAATATTTCCATGTGGACAACTAGATTAGTAAGAAATCATATGAAAAAGTGGGGTTGGAGAGCCCAATAAGCACATTATCTCTTGGGATATTGTGCCACGCCCCTCAATTATAGCAAAATCAAAAAAAAGGGGAGGAAATGGTTTCCTGGGTTGGTCCAGTGAAATACAACTGGTGTAAACTCAGGTCACCGGGGCTTTATGGGCACTTTGAATGTACTTGATATCAGATTTTGATTAAAATCACATTTTATTTAATTTACATGATTAAAAAGAGTTTTTGACATAAGTCACATAGACATAAATCACGATCAACAGTGGTTAATCAACATGATACATATTTACAGCACTCCTATGGCGATACACGCCAATCCGACGCGTTTCCCCCCTCTTTCAATGAGGGGCTTCCTCAGGGAGGAGTGGAGTCTTTATATCATAATCCTAATAACGGTAAAGAGATACAGTCATATAAATAAAGTGTCGTCAAGAGCATAAAAATCACAGTTTCACAAAGATTGGTGACAAAGTAATAGTATTGCGGTATATATTTTCATGTGAACATATCAATGGTGCCAGTAGTGTGGTGACAGTATAGCCCAGCCAAGAAGGAGTCTAAGCCAGAATTATGTTTACTCTTTTTTTTGTTAAGGCGATGGTAAAATCTGGTAGTGCCTTATTAAGATGTTTGTCCTTATAGGTAGGCGAGTCTGTTAATGAGTGAAATCATTGTAAGGTAGTATAAATGCAGTAAGGTTCAGAGTGGCTCCTGATCATAAGGAGACTTAGTTATGAGTGCATAGATTTTAAGGATGATTGTATTGGTCCAGCAGGCATATAGGTAAGCATGATTTCAGTGACTAATTGGAGGTGTTCAAATTAAAGTCTTTATGCTATAATGGTGTTTCACATTAACAAGGATCAGGTATGCTACGGGCTAATCGTCTTTAAAACAGTCTAGGCTACAAGAGATAAAGTGCTAGTGCTTAGAGGTAGATTTTAAAAGGGTTAAATAAATAATTAATCCATGAGCTAGGTAGTCAGCATACCTGTTGCTTTGTATAACAGAGTATTTGGGTCAGGTAGGTGCTACAGAGGAGTAGATAGGTCCTTTAATGCGGTGTGAGCCGTCACTATTGCTGCGCTGTATAATAATAAACAGTGGTAACCGGATTAACATTTAGCGATTGAGTCTAGTGAGTCAAAGCCAACCTTGATCTGAGGGAAAATACCGTTAGAGGGGATAAGCCTCGTAGTTTCTGCGTCTCTAAGTCGTACCATTAGCCTCGTGGTTAGCCCATTAATCCTGTGAGGGTTGATCGGCGCTGCCTGAATCAGCTGGCCGTCGCCGTGCGTCTTTATAGGCTGAATGATTGCCTTGCTGGGCGGAGTCCCGCCCCTGGAAGCGTAGTGAGCGTGTTAGGTTGCTAAGCAACCCCTGTCAAGCTCACATTGCTCACCAGGGAGAGACGGAGGGATCTGACAGCCGTATCTCCACCGGGCGGTCTCGCATGGTGGGCGCTCTGTATAGTGCAGTTTCACGGACCAGAGACTGCACATTAAAACAAGTCACTAAAGAAAGAGGGAAGGTGGGGCACCTTTGCTAAGCAGGACTCCAAGAGTCTGCTATTGCCGGTCGAGCCCCACCGACCCCAGTTAGGACTTCCCAGATGGAAACACATAGTGTGTTGAAGTGTTATAGGGAGAGAGCCCATCACAAACAATCCTTGTCTATACCGGGTACTCAATCGTAAAAAAGGGGGGGGGTTTTGTCCGATTCATACTTAAAGCCTACCTACAAACAGGGACATAAGAGTGCGAGAACAAGGGAACAGGCGCAGGGCAAGACCTGAGTGTCTCATCAGAGATGTCAGTGGGGGTGGCTGTGTAAACCCTACTCCTTCTTTAGGGTATACCCATCACAGAACTGTGCACCATATGTACAGAAAACTTACACAATACAAATGTTATTAGTAATATACAGTACAATGCATGTATGGGTAATCACTATACAGATCAACATTGTATGTAGAAAATAATATAGGTAAAACAGGGAGTCCACGTTTGTGTAGGATCAATTAGTCGTTCCTGTTCAATCTTATATGACAGGTAATATTAGTTTAAGTTTTTGATTATTATAGGAAGCATTTAAAGCTTAAAGCTTCATTCATTCCTGGGTAAACAGTTGCCTTCAGATCGTATGTCCATTTGCTCTCAAGTTGTAATAAACGTTTGTCCGCGTCGCCCCCCCGAACTCCTGTGCCCACATGTGCCAAGGCATAAAATCGGATGCCTTTAGGGTCACCAGCATGATGGTTAGTGATATGTCTTGCGGTTTATAGGGATTCTTGTTTCTAATGTCGTTTATATGGTCACGAATTCGGATTCTGAATTCACGTTTGGTCTTTCCAATGTAAAAGCCATCACAAGAGCATTTAAGTAAGTATACCACCCCCTCCGTCTTGCAGTTCACAGAGTGTCTGGGTTTAAGGATGCGGCCATTAGGTAATGTGATCATATGGCCTTCGTTGATCCATTTACACTGATTACAAGTGTTGCATTTGTAAGTGCCACATCGTACAGGTTTGGTTTTGGGTGGAATGTAATGACTTTGGACAAGGGAATCTTTCATGGATTTGGATTTTCTGTATGTTATTGCGGGTCTGGGCGAAACAAATCGGTTCACTGTTTCATCAGCCGTAAGTAAGTGCCAATATTCGCCGATGATATCTCTTATTTCACGTTCTTGTTGGGAGTAAGTCAAAATAAGTCTGGTTATTGGATTAGAATTGATATTTTTTTGTTTTTGAGAGTAAAGGATTTCTTGTCTATCCAGTTTAAGGACTCGTTGGTAGGTGCGTTTTAATAATTTATTGCTATAACCACGTGCCAGTAATCTTTCTTTTAATAAGAAAGCTTGTTTTTTAAAATCGGTTTCAGTTGAGCAATTGCGTCTAATTCTGAGGTATTGACTATATGGTATTCATGTTTTAAGGGGAGTAGGGTGGGAACTGTCTGCGTGGAGCACTGTGTTCCCAGCCGTTGGTTTACGGTATAGAGTAGAGTGAAGTTTATTGTCGTGGATATAAAGCTCCATGTCTAAAAAAGTAATTTTAGATTGTGATGATGTCATTGTGAATTTGAGGTTAAAGTTGTTATTGTCTAATGTTGTCATAAACTCGGTTAGCTCTCTTGGTGTTCCGGTCCATAACATTAGGATGTCGTCTATGTAACGACGCCATAGGGCAACATGATCTAAGTAGTGTGAGAGAGTATCGTCAAAAAAGACCGATTTTTCCCACCCCCCCAGGTACAGGTTGGCATATGAGGGTGCACAGCACGTCCCCATTGCAACCCCCTGCACCTGGAGGAAGTGGGTGTCCATGAATAGGAAGATGTTGTTTGTTAAGATGAATTCAAGTAGTTGAAGTACAAATGTGTTCATGGAGTAAGATCCCCGGTTTTTCTCAGCTAGGAATTCGGCAATGGTTTTGACACCTAGTTGGTGGGGGATACAATTATAAAGTGCCTCGACGTCGATAGCGACTAGAGTGCATTCTGTTGGGACATTGAGATCGTCCGTCATTTTAAGTAAGTCGATGGTATCTTTGACGTAAGAGGGTAATGTCTCTACGAATGGTCTCAGGAAATGATCGACAAAAATGCTAGCCCTTTCCGTTAGTGAGCCATTTCCCGACACAATGGGGCGGCCAGGAGGGTGGGTTACAGACTTGTGTGTCTTGGGGAGCGCGTGAGATAGTCGAGCAGCTCTTTGTTACAGTTGCCTGATTTGAAATTATCGATTAGTATAGATTCGTATTTGGTCTGAGTTCGTTTGACCTCGTTTATATGGATAGGTCGGTACCATTCTCTATTTTTTAGAATGGTCAGGCACATGTTCTGGTATTGTTTATGAGTCATCAGTACTATATTTCCGCCTTTATCAGATGGTTTGATCACTAAATCATTGGTATTTTGTAGTTTGGTTATCGTTTCATTTATCAATTTCACTGGGTGTTGGGTTCTAATTAATGAGTTAAATTTTGTTTCCAAAGCTTTGGTCACTTGTAGAGTGAAAGCATTGATATTAGGATTAAGTGATAATGGTGGGAAGTTTTTTGATTTTTTCTTGAATGGGGCGGGTGTTCGGGTCATAGTCTCAGAGGGATGTGGATCGGATGGTGTATCCTCATCCTCCCAGCCCTGTTTTCTAGTAAGAAATCATAAGCAAACAAATGTTACTCACTCCTGTATCAAGTAGGTAAAACAATACGGCGAGGCACAAGGAGTAGACCAAGTCCTCCCAAAGAACGGAGGGCCACAGCAACCTCGAGACCAGCCACGACCATATAAAAGATGTATAATTATATGGTAGGGTATATAAGCCGTTAAAGTCCCCTTGCCCCTGTATTTTATAGGGGAACCTGCTCTCCCTTGATTGGGAATTTTATTTTCTATACTGCCGTCCTATTGCCATTCCTTTTAACAGTGAGTGACACCATTGCCATCCTCCTTACAGTGACTGACAACATTTCTAGCATTGCAATGTTGCGATTTGGCTCTTTGGTCGAATACGCTTGCCTTCCCCTGTCTTGGTGAGGGGAAAAACAATCATGGTTTATTAAACTGGCCATACACGGGTCATTTTTTGCTTGATTCCCGAACACTCGATCACTGTGTTCAATTGTGGGGATCGTTACGTGATCAAACAATTGCTTCTTATATTATATCGGATTATATCAATAAATATTATATTATAATTCTCTTCTCATATACAACTGTATATTCTTGTGTAAAGATTTATGGTGACATCACTGTTTGCAGTCTCAGTACTAATTGTAGCACTCTGCTTCTATGTACACTGATTTCTTCTATTATAGCTCAAGCTCATACAGCAAATCGAAATTTTCCACCTTATGTGAATTTTTGACCGTATGCCAATTTTAGGCCTTATGCCAATTTTTTGAGTGTTCTATGCAAATTTTCTGCGTTATGTGAAATTGAACTTTAGATATTTCAACTTGAAAAAAGTCAAAATTTCTCAGTCGAATCAAAATTCGATTGGGAAACTCGAAATTTAAGTAGAATCGAATTTTATTCATTTCGACCATTTCTAATGGCAAACTACTGTTGGATGCTTTAGAGAGTTATTCCAGATGCTACTCACAAGCATAAATGAACCATGAGGAGACTCAAAGGGAATAAAAATCAAGTTTAGTGTGTACAGGTGAGCTCATTTCAGTTCAAAAAGGATTTTCATGAAAAAAATTGTAATACAACTTTAATTTTATAAGTCTATTTCCATTTATTTTGAGGTATTATCCTATTTAGCATTGTTACCTAATTTGTCAGGAAACATGATGTCCTATGACAAAATGGAGGTAATTTTCAGATTCAGCACATCAAAAAACATAAAGATTATGTGGAATGACCAAGATAGCTCTCAAAATATTTTTTTTGCAGACCTGTGAATTATCACAGTAATATCCAACTATTGATACTAAATTGTTCTGCTTCTAGTAAGAAGATGACAAATAGGAAATATTCAAATCAACCGAATTCAATCAAATCCAAACAAAATGGACATCGTACATGCTGTTTCTTGCTCACATTTAGCTTACATGGGCTTAGTCATAGACGTAATAGTCAAAATCTATTGCTAAGCCCATCCCACAGGAAAATATTACATAAGGAGGAGGCTCAGGCATAGTGTTCATGTTTATTTTGATTTGATTGAGTAAAGTAGATTTGAATAATCTCCAAGTATTGCTCTAGAACATGTTTTTACGTCAATTACAAAGTTAAGTCGTATTAAATGTATGCAAAAATGACATATGCTAGAACAACACTTTCATATTTGCAATGCACCCACAACTCTTTTTCTATATCTCTAACAATTTTGATAATGATTCCTTGTTCAGAGGCTTTTCAATTAAATTCTAAATCAGCTAGTAAAATTTCCCTATGGGTGGGTGGGTTCCTCTATATGTGGACAGGGTAGTCAGCAGAGTGCCAGGAGCGGGTGGGAACTGATGTGTCCACTGCAGATTCAGAATTAAGACGCGCGCCGGCACATTTGCTTGTGGGCAGCTTGCTGATGCTGCGGGAAAATCAGTGCCCAAAACTTTACCAGCTTCTTGGAGACACCTCCATTGATCTTCAATGGAGGTGTCCCCATTAGGCACAATGCAGTGCTGCTTTGAAGAAGCGGCAGCCCCCAGCTTCAAAACATCACCACGGGCGTGCCGCTAAGAACATGCAGAGTGGACACTGTCACATTCATCAGATGCATGCAGCGGGGAAAAGGCAGCAGTGGACAAGCAGTGAAGCCCTAAGATGACTGAGGAGGCAAAGAAGCAGGAGCAACATTAGCTCTTGCAACATTAAATGGGGACAGTAAGCATGCTTTTATATTTGTGAATACTTCATACAAATCTAGGGGTGGTTTTGAAAACTGCAGATTGTATTGAAAATACTTGGTGATTCTTTCCTCCAACGGGAAATCCTCTCTATCTCAAGGAATTCTAAAATGACTAAATACATGTTATGATAACTAGGCCTTGATGTACTATATACCCAGAGAAAAGCAAATCACACCTTTAACAGTTATACCACCAAAACTAGAATTGATGTAACCCGGTCTCCAGTTGTAGTTGTGATGATTCTCCATCATGTGATGGTCCTCCAAAGAGACTTATTTCATGATGTGAACACATACAATGCAGTATTGGTACCCCCCACTGAGTATCATATGATGCGGTATGGGTTTTCCTTTACATTCCAGCTCTAGAGAGTGAAGAAGACAACCGTTAGTTAGCACATGTAATAAAAAAGTAATGTCTGTTTTATATCACTCCCAAGTAAAATCCAAGTAAAATGCAGCAGGGATCTGGCATTGATGTTTCTTTTTTTCTGTTTATTTTCAGAGTTTGACAAACAAACCTCACAGTGTATCCTAGAGAAAAGATAGTTTATCACCCTCTTTGGCTTTTTCTACGAATGGTTCTTTGGGGACCTTTTCAATATCTTCCTGCCTGCAGGTTCTGTAAATTTATTTAATAAAATGTCTTTGATAATGATTAGTATTTCCTCCTGGTACGTAGAATATTAAGCACTGTAGCCCATAGCTGATTTCTCTCTGTTCTGAAGGTAAGATGTAAACCTTAAATGTTTCAGTGGGACTAGTGGGGGCAATGCATGAGATCTTTAATGAGATTTCCTCATTATTCATTGACTTTGTAAAATGCCTTCTGGGAATTTGTTTATGGTAGGTGTAGATTCAAAGGCTACATATTGTGTTTGCTAAACAGTTTATAAAATGTCATCTTAAATGTCACATAATCAAAACAATACAAGAGGAATGCAGTATTCTCTGTTATTTATTAGTGATATTTAGTGTTTTCTTTAATTATTGAAAGGTAAATAGAAGTTAATTGGGTCAAGAAGCTGAGTTTATTATACACTATACAAGAGCTACTGTAATTACATCACAGATTGAAACAGATATATCTCATTCTCACCAGTCATACTGAGAGCACAGAGAGGTATCACTGCATCATTATTGGGTACTTTATGTAAGGACAGAACAGGAACCTATTGCCACATTTTTTGTTTGTTGGTCACACATTCTATATGCCCTCTGCCTCCCGGGCCAAACACTGAGCTTGGTTAAAGGAGGCAGAGGCAGGGAAGCTTCCAGGAGAATGATCCACCCACAGCAGGTTCCTTCAGATTCTCTATCTACTGAGCAGAACAGGAATACACAGGTGGATTGTATTTATGTCTGTCCCGACTCAGCAACACAGAACTCCGCTCAGCTGGGACAGCACTGCAGGGATGGTTGTCTTTCTGGAAGGTTCTCCTCTCTCCACAGAGGACCTCTGGAGCTCTGACAGTGTGACTATCAGGTTCTTGGTCACCTGACTAGGGCCCTTCTTACCCCAACTGCGCAGTTAAGATGGCCGGCCAGCTCTAAGTAGAGTGCTGGTGGTTTTGAACGTCTTCTACTTACGGATGATGATGGAGGCCACTGTGCTCATTGGGACCTTCAAAGTAGCAGAAATGTTTCTGTAACTTTCTCCAAATTTGTGAGTTCTACAGACAATTACTTTGATTTCATGCTTGGTTTATGCTCTGACATGAACTGTCAACTGTGGGACTTTAACATAACAAAATGTGGGAAAAGTGATGTGTTTTGAATATTTTCTGGATGCACGGTTTGTACACACACACTTTGTTTTGACTTATACAACTTTTACTATGTACTGTTGACTGTTGACAAATATACAGCATGGATAGCATTTCACAAACTAACTTATTGCAAGGAAGGATAATAAGTAAAATAATACTTCTTTCACGTCTCAGCCCACCTGTACCTTTATCCCTATTTATTTGAAAAAGAAAGAAAAAAATATGGAGTGAGTCCGACTGGGAGTGGGGTACACACCATGCCTCCAAAGCCAGTCGGCTTGACCTCATATAAACAGGGGTTTTTAAGGCACTTATCAGTTAAATTATAATCAACCAAGTTTATTTATATTTTTACATTATTATAAGGTCACATACAATATAAAAGAGGGGTCAGAGCCACAACATACATAGGGATGACCCCCTCACTCAAAGCAGAAAAACATTGCTCACCCTGGTGAGTAACCCATATACAAACATGGACCGGGTAAGTCGCAGATCTTCCACCAACATGTTTGCACCCCCTGGGCTTCTTCAGGGAGGGGTCAATCCAAGCAGTTCACCAAGGGGTGGACCAGTCAGCCAACAGAGGAGTGGAGAGGATCATGGCACCGCGATATCCGACCCACAACGCCACACAGCAGTCCCGCAAGAACGGGAAAAAAGGAGATAGAACCCTACAATAGAAACACTATTTTATTAAAATTGTGAAAAGAAAGAACTGTAACCACATCCTGCCCATAATCTATGGATTAAGGCATGGTACCTATTAGAAGATAGCACCTTATCAAATTTAGCCCTTTTTGCTGACTTAACCTAACCCACTTGTGTCCATGTCCCATGTGAAAACAATGAAAAGAAAATTAATGTTTTTTACGTAAATCAGAATAGTGTCCAGTATACAGATTTGTAATAACAGCTGGGGCTCTTACCATGCTAATTCTTAAATGTACACATATATGATAATAACACCATATTTTTGAATTGTCAATCATAGTAAATCAGAGAAACATTGTAACATTGTATCAAATATTGACTGAATACATATGAGTTTTCAAAACAAATGTTAGTTTATGAAAAAAATACAGTTATTTAGTTGACATATAGTCACTAATGTGACCCCTCCATACTATGTTTAATGGCTTTGCAATTTTTTGGACATGATATTTTGCACTGTGTTCTTGTGTAGAGAAAGCCATCTTGGTAGAGGCAGAGCTTTGCTTTCTCAAGTAAGCACATTTATTAGAGAAATGGGAAGCAGTGTCATGGTTCAGCAGGTTGGAGTAGTATACTCACTGTGTCATCAGTCATATGTAGACCAAGGTGCAAAGTCTAAGGAGTCCCATCTAGTTACCAAAGCACTCCGAAAGGAGTGATGGGCTTTGCTGCGGGAGCCATTTTGCGCCCCTTCTGACAGCAGAAGGATCCGAGAACAACATCATCAGGCAAAGACTTAGTCATAAGAAAAGCAAAAGATCCCGGTAGGCTGCAAACATCACAGTCAGGGTGGTCCAAAAGTCATTATCTGTAACTGAAACAATCAACGAGTAAACTGGGTTACAAGGTTCACAGGATCTTTTTGTTCAAGCAGATATTAGCTGGCAGGCACTTCCTTAAATATTGGGTTTTGTGTCCTGATTGGACAGGACTTCCAGGTGAAGTTCCAATGAGTTTGAGAAGGGGGAGTGCAAGTGATGACAGAAGGTGTACTAGAAATACACAGTAGAGGGAGTAGGGAAACAGGGAAGCTGATTATGGGTTATTGCTGCTACAACCAACAGAAGGAGCCAATCTTTGATAAATGGCCCGTGTCCTCTGTGACTTGGAAACAGGGGCAGGAGGATCACAGGGAGAGGGGACATCAGTAATCACAGATCTTTGAGATGTATCATACCTGTCAAGTATGCTGTTTTGGTTTGCTTTTATGTGACTTTCTCTGACAAATCCTGATTTCAATTAATTAATTTCAATACAATTTGAAATCGGATTCATTAAGGAGGAAGGGGTCCTAAGTTCCCACCCCGCACATCATCTGCACAAGCCAGGTGGGAACTTAAAATGGAGAGAAATGCCCCCTCCCTTCTAAGTTAGCCTGCTACTGAATGGAAGGAAAAGCTCCCGATACTAGAAGTCTGTAATGTCCGGTATTTGAAACACAGAAGTATCACTCCACCGTAGTACTTAATCTTTCTGAATACCAGAAATGAGGTCAGTCACATCACTTCCTGTTATTTTTCCCTTAAAGGAAAACTTGACAAGTATGGATGTATTGCGATCTGTGACACTGACATCCACTGATCAAGGCATTTAGCCATTTCAGAGCTCAGGTCTTTTGAGGCAGGATGTAGTGAGAAAGCTTTGGACAGCATCCTGCCAGCACCTCCCACCAGATATCTACTGAATAAACTGCATTTGTTCAGTAGAGAAGTTGAGAAGAACAGACACAATGTTTGGAAATCCAGGATCTGAAATACCATTTGTGATGCAAACCAAAACAATTTAATTTTAAATGTAAGGCACATTTTGATGAGCAGAAAGAAGAGAAACCAGGGGTGGACAAGCTCC
This sequence comes from Ptychadena robeensis, assembly GCA_036250615.1. Lineage (NCBI taxonomy): Eukaryota > Metazoa > Chordata > Amphibia > Anura > Ptychadenidae > Ptychadena > Ptychadena robeensis. The sequence continues at coordinate 164,398,122 of CM070033.1, forward strand.
CGAACAACATCTTAAACGCAACATATACATTTCTAAATACTTTATTTGTTCACACCAGTTGATCTTCCAATTCTGTGCATCTGAGTGACCATCTCAGATCATGCCTGGTGATGTCTGTTTACCAACTTATCCTGCCAGGCTTTAAAAAAGAGTGATTGATCGGTAAAGGATCACATAGAAAAACGGTGTTTTGCAGCCAAATTCAATAGATCGTACGTAAGAAGTGACAGCAATTACAGCCACCATTGCCTCTATCACAAGCAGTAGCTTCCTGGATTGCAAATAATCAGTGACAGATGACTTCCCTTCTCCCACTCACATCACCCGCACTGCACAGACTCTACTTCATGTACATATACACACTGTTATTGCTTATAATTAATCTCCTGTCTGTCTTTTCTTTTTGTCACCTGTAAGAGAAGCCCTGCGAGATATTTATGGCTTAGAGCTTCCAAATCCCGGAATACAAAAACGCATTCATTGTTCTGCCTTTGACAGATGAGACAAAACATACTGGACTTTGGTCTCATGCTGTGGAAGAAAAAGGATTTCTATTATGAAATTTGGGCAATGAAAAATCAAAGCACATCTTGCCAATGCAATTTAATACATTTATAAAACAAGCAGCAAGAATGCTTTTTCCTTTGAAATTTGAAGCAGAGGAGTAAAACCTAAGATGTAGCAGCAAGGCTTAGAGAGAAGAGTTCAGATACAAAGGAAAGTATACACTCACTTAATTATGACTAGAACAAATCTGCAGCATGAATTAGGCACCCCTATGCTACATGTTAGTTCAAGGTAATACACTTACATGATAGTTAAAACCAAAATTAGATTGGCAGAACATTGACATGCTGCTATGAACCACCCATTATTCAAATTTAACATCAAACCTTTCCCCCTATAGAGTCTACTTTGGCATTTTCTTTCCTTTTTGTATGCAAAAGCTTCTGTCTCTCATCCTCAGGCTTAATAATATTAAAGGTGCCTACACATTTGCTTTAACTCTCAAACCTGTTATTTTTATTACACTCTGTAAATTGTCTTTATTTGAATTCAAAAAGTGAAAGTGAGAATGGGGCAGAAGGAACAGTTGGGGCTGTTGGGCAGTTGGGTACAATGTACAGTTGGTTGGAATATCAGTACAGCAATGGCATGGAGATATCAGCTCACTGCAAAAAGTTAGGAGAAAGTTGTGACTTTGCACAATAGATCTTAGATTTGATCGTGATGTAAATATCGATTGCCAGTCTAACCTCAATCAATCATACCACCACACAGTGGGACCGATTTTAACAGGATCAATTCCACAATCATGTGGGAAGGAGGTCTGGGAACTGTACATAGTGTTTCCACGGTAATGAAGGGGTTAACTGTATTTTAATGAGTAAGGCAGGTGCAGGGTGACTCATTGTTATGTGTTTCTAAAGGTCACTGAACATTCTGGAACCTGTGTGTAATGTAACCATGGTGAGCCGTTTGGGAGTGGTCAGCCGAGGAGTAGAAGGTAATGGAAGGCCAAAAGTAGAGAGCAGTAAGAGAGCTCTGATGGATCTAATGGGAAGTAGGCCACACTGGCCTGCAGATCAGGAGACCTGGAGTGTGCTGAACTTTAACTTAGACTTCACCCTTGTCCCCCTGCTGGGGGCAAGGGCGTCCTAGCCAGAAGTGTCACCACAGGAGAGAAGGCTAGGGCAGAGCTGTTCCCAGATTGGTACTGCAGCCGCTGTTCCCAGATGGTTCCCATGGAGTGATAGGGACTGTAACAACACTGGATGACTGGATGTACAATAAAGAACACTGTATTTATACCAAGTGTGGACCGTTTTTGTGGGATGTGTGCAAGGACCAGCTAAAGAAAGCCCACCTCCCTGCTGTTAAGGTGAGAGACTGCTTGGCCTGGCTGCTCCTTGGATGGAAGGGTTTGCTGGAGAGGCCTAATGGAAGAATCTGAGAAATATCCCAGAGGTGAGATCACAGTTGTCCCCTGATTCACCCCTGTACTAGCGGTGCACTCAGTGCTGTAGATGGGCGGTCCACTTTCTTACACTCATATAATAGTAAGCAAGCTCCATAGTAGAATCGCATACAATTCAGTCGAAATACCTAGAAAAACCATCAGATACTTGTATGATCGAAAATATATTTACCAACATGTCTGATCACTTTGCGATCAATTGCGTTTAACTCTGAGTCTCAGAAAGATCCACTGGTAGGTTTCCATGCTGCTTGTATTTTAAAGGGACAAAACAATGAAATTAGCAAAGTACTAAATGTGCAAGCAAGTTCTTGAGAAAAATGTGGATCTGGCCATTGATTCACCCTGCCACTTTTAGCACATTTTGTCTAGCTGACATCATGGCCCTTGACATACAGCAAAAATAAAAAATATCTCCTGAGATACCAGAGAGCCATCAGTTCCTTCATTTTAAATTGCAGATATAAAGGATATAAAATAGAAATGCCTAGACACTCTTGCATACTAGGAAGTGCACATATAGGTTTAACATATATATTTTTATATAAAAATGTAATCATTGTACCTGCTCTGGCAACTTATAGCCTATTCCGTGCTCTCAGAAAAGGTATCGCATGGAGACTTCGGGGTTTTCCGTTATTGATAAATAAACTTAATTAGGGCTTGTCCCCACTTCAGCGACCTCCCACGAATCACGTCCATGTATTTGATGGGGTTCATACCCACAGCTGTAGTCGGCCCCGCTTTTGATCGCAGGCCACGGGGGGGGGGGCTAAGCGGTTGTGGGGGAGGTGCAGGGGGCATCTCAATTCATTAATTTTAACCATGCCCATTCATTCTCTATAGGCATGATCAGGGGTGATCAGACGAGATTGGGTCAGATCTCCTGTCCCACCACCCCACCCCACTTCCTGCCTCCTTTCCAGGTGATAGCGATCTCCTGTGATCTCCGTGCCTCAATTATAATGGCGGGAGATCGCTAGTAGGGTTAAGCCCTAAAGATGTTTTATTCAATGCAGAAAATACTTTAATCTGAAATATTAAGTGGCTTGGCCTGTGTCGACTTACACAAGAGCTATAACCAGGCTAACTGCTGTGATAAACAAACAATTGTTTTCTTTTCATTTCTTTCATTTATGAGATATTCTGTTATCTATGTAGCAGGTTCCTGTGACACATGACAGATAATAATTTCTCCTTTGGACATAAATCTCAACACATTCATTAACATTGTGCATCTGATTGTACACAGCAGTCACCTTCAATGATTACAGTTTCTAGTAGGGGAAGATGACATTGACAGTATGACTCCATCCTATACTTCCAATCATGATTTCTCTATAAATGTACAGGCTATGAAAAACCATTCTTCAAGTATGTATTGATGGGAATTAAACAGAATATGTCAGCTGCCTGCAACTTGTCGCTCTTGAGCTGAATGCGGCTCTTTCGCCTCTATTTGTGGCTCCCTGGCTGACAGCAAGCCTTCTCCCTTTTACCACGGCATACACTTTGAAAATAGGACCAGACATAAAAGAAGAGAGAGAGTGTAGCACCAGCCAAGATGCAGCTCAGTTTTCTTACCATTGTCCAACACTGGAGATGGTGTCCACGAAAGGACCACAGATGTGGGTAGAAGAAGAGAAGCCAGGAGAGAGGGACCAGAGAGACCAGACCTGAGTCACCGGACACCACAGGATACTAGGCAGCAGCTCTGAGGGTAAGATTGAGGGACCCTAGAGAGGGAGAGGGTGGTTTTACACAAATGAAAACCCAGCCACACACCACCATCCCAGATTTTACTTAACTCATCCTATAGACACAGCAGTAAAAAAATGGTCACCAGTACAAGTCCAATGGGTAAATCTTACCAGCAGAAGATGTGTGTATTGCAGACAGAGATGTTTTTTTTTAGATTACAATTTTTTCATTAACTTTGAACAGCAGAAACGTTCATTAGACTTTTCCATCTTGTCTGTGGAGTCATTTAATTAGGTAGAAAATAGGATGGCTGGTATTGTATAATGGGGAACACATTTTCACAGCATGCCGCTTCTATAGGTGAAAATTGATATCTTTCGAATGCATTTGCTTATAACAATTGGCAAGTTTCTGCCGTATTGAGAAATGGGAGGTTTGTGAAAGAGAATTATTTTTCAATTTGCTAATGTGTTTAGAAATGATATGTACAGTTCCCTGTCTTCATAATGCATATGTATTATGATATATGAGCCTTGTGCGGCTCAGGCTATCAATTTAATTATAGGCACACTTCAATCAGAATAAAATAAAAATGATGTACACAACTTTTATGGCCAAGGCATCATGGTTTACATATGGATAATCCTAAGGCAACACTGCTACTGATTGGTTGACAATTATTCATCCTATAGAACCTGGGTGTCACACACTGGCTGGGGGGGGGGGCCAAATCAATGTTACCCTCCTTAGCGCACTGCTGAGGTCCAGATTTTTGTACCAAAAGCACACCATAGACTTAGAATGATGATGTAGGCCTGTAACTTCCCAAAATATGTCCGTACAAGGGTCTAGTAGAAATCCTAAATATAATAATATTTGAAACACACAATTATGTAAAAAAATTACATTAAAAATAAATAAATAAATGAATAAAAGGGATAATTTGAATGATAAAATCTCTAAAATACTTCTTTTGTATGAAAGATTTCATAACAGTATGTATTTATATTTAGTTTATAATAAAATTTGTATTTAATTGGAAATGTGTTTTGTGTTTTTTTTTACTTTGAAGTATTGTTTTGGATACAGTTATCACTGTATCCAGTATAATTCCCTTTGGCCCCCTCTCTCCCCTGGTGTGATGAACACACCAGGGAAGAAAGAAGGGTTAACTGCAAAGGGGCACATCTAGGGAATCACACTTAAAACAGTTTTCTCCATAACAAACAGTTTTTGTGCAATTTACTTTTGAATCTCCTGCCGCTGCCTGGATGTGATGTCACCACCTCACTCGGGGAGGGGGGGGGGTCCAATCTCCTCCAGTAGCTTCTTCTTCAGATCGGAGCCACGGTAGCAGTGTGGAATGTTAAAACTGCACTGCCGGGGCTCCATCTCGTACAGTTCAGTACTGACAGGACAGCGCTGGACGAGATGGTGCCATCAGGAATGGCAGGGGGGTTAGCCTCCTAAGACTTAGTCTAAGTTAACTTGGGGGGAGTTTATTTGCTAACAAAACTCACCCCGAGTTCACCATGGGCATACTCACCTGTCCACCTAAAGCCCATGGTGGTTCTTTGCATCAGCAGACCTGCAATCTTTGCGAGTCCACCCTGATGACTATATATGATGCTGGAGGGGCTCTAGGTAGGAGGCACCATTGACTTCCATGTAATGGAGGTGGCGTTGCGTTTATACAGCACAGTCAGTGTTGATCCAGGGGATGTGTTTGGGGGGCAAAGGAGGGCAGAAAATCGCAGTGGATTTTGTTGTAATCCGCCCAGGAGGTTAAGATATTTATGACACAGGTGTGTCTTATATTTGATGTCAAATAAAATGATGCTTTCCTTGTCCCAAAATTCAATGTTAAAGTAAAACCTAAGTTTGTTTCCATATGGAAAGGTTCATCATTATATCTGATGGGAAGGAAGAACTTCCAAAATTGTAGGAATTTTTTCAATAAATAACAAGGTTGGCTTGTGACTTTTTTTTTTTGACCCACTCTGTTTTATTTTGACAATTCTCCAACACAGACTCTGGTGGCCATGCTATTTCTCCAAAGAATGTGCTGTGGAACTTCAATGGGCTGTGTATAAAGCTACTCATAGATGGGTAGATTCCCAGGCATTCTGCCAGCGACGCAGCACTCTGTGGCACTATGATCCCAGAGTGGTGACGTCACCACGCTGCTTTCAGTCATCAGCCAACTTTATGGGAATCGCGATGTGTACCACTCACACATGGATTCCTGTAAGATACTTTGGATGGGAACCCTGGTCCCATCCAAGGTATAGCGATCTGGTTGGTTGCTCCAGGTGGGTGCCTCTGTTTTGCAGACGATCGACCCCCGAGCAAGCGTAGCAAGCGATCACAGTTGTGGATCTCCTAAACACAACAATAATAAGAAATAAAAATAGAATATAAATAGAATGAAATATAAAAAATATTGGATGGAATAATGAATGGAATAAAAAATTACGTTTTGATAAATACTGCAGTTCTCTATTATTTTATTAAATTGGTTATTAATGTATTATTTAATTAAAATCACATCTCAATAGGAAAGTATCAAATTTTTTCTTGTCAAACAAAAATGATTTTGACTCTCCATTCATGTTGCTTTATATGACTTATTTTAGTAAATATGCATACCAGAATTACTGTCTTTTTCTAGGTGCATCCGGAAAGTAATCACATCACCTTTTCCACATTGTGTTATGTTACAGCCCTATTCCAAAATGAATCAAATGTATTTTTTCCTCTATTCTACACACAACACCCCATAATGACAACATGAAAAAAAGTTTTGGCAAATTAATAAAAAAAGAAAACCTAAGAAATCACATGTACATAAGTATTCACAGCCTTTGCTTAATACTTTGTAGATGCCCCTTTGGCAGCAATTACACCTATGATTGGCCAGCCATTCCTCTTTGCAGCACCTCAAGCTCCATCAGGTATATAAAGCCCCCCATACACCTTAAAATCAATCCATACAATTTCCATTAGATCTACCAACAACTGTGTAGTATAGTGGCCTCCCTGATAGAATACATAGTGATTGGAAGGTATATATCACTGCTATGTAGTGCCGGATCCTCCCTGATAGAATACATAGTGATTGGAAGGATTAGGAAGGTCCTCATATTACATGGTTTTGGTAGAAATTTTTATTGTACAGAAATTGTATGGAAATATTGTAAGGTGTATGGGGGCCTTTAGGTTCCACATAAGGTGGTTGCCTTACATTTTTATGTAAATGTCGGTGTCTGGTTGTAACATCTGCTGAGATTGCAGGTATAGCACAGTGTATACTCTATTCTATGCCCTATGTCTTCCTGGTCTGTTTATGATCTGCAAGAGTGGAGGATAATGTTAAAAAAATGTTAAAAGTATGACTTCAGACCAGAAACATTGACTGCAGGGCATATACATACACAGTTCTCTTCTTAACTTGCCAACTTTACAATATAAGCCCAAAAAATTTTTGTCATGGTCCATTTTTGTTTATTACTTTCTGCATTTCTTCCATAAAACACTGAAGCAGATCACACAAAGAGACTTTAGTGCCTGCATATTGGTTTTGGGTAATCCACTCTTTAGGACAGCTTCGCCATTGGCAGCCCACATATTTATGTGATAAATTCAATTTGAAAGGCAAACATGTCTATAATATATGTTGTATTCCATATAATGATGTGTAAAAGTGTAATGAATGACCAATGAACAGAATAATGCTGCAGTCATTTACCTGCAATTTATTTAACAGTATGAATAGTAATATGCTGAAAGGGACCTGGTCCTTTCTTTTGTTCATATATCATTAGTACCGTATACAGAAATGAGATAAAGAGACCTTCTTTCAACTCTAGGGATGTATGTATCAACGCATAAATATAAAAAATATATAACTGCTTCTTAGCAAGTCCTCAAAGTCAGTAGATACAACGTCAGATAAGCAACAACACATTACACAGGTGGTTGCAATGTGGGTTGGTGGTGCCATTACTGCCTTCTTTGGCACCCATCACACTAATGTGCAATCTGTATTAAGGCCCCGATGCACCTTACAATCTTTCCATACAATTTCTGTACAATCAAATTTTGTTCTACCAAAACCATGTAATGTGAGGACCTTTCTAAACCTTCCAATCACTATGTATTCTATCAGGGAGGACCTGGCACTACATAGCATTGATATATACCTTCCAATCACTATGTATTCTATCAGGGAGGACCTGGCACTACATAGCAGTGATATATACCTTCCAATCACTATGTTTTCTATCAGGGATAACCCGGCACTACATAGCAGTGATATATACCTTCCAATCACTATGTATTCTATCAGGGAGGCCACTATACTACACAGTTGTTGGTAGATCTAATGGAGATTGTATGGATCGATCTTAAGGTGTATGGGGGCCTTTACCCTGTGTGATAAGTACAATTGCAGGGCCTTGGAAAATGTTTAAACTTCTATTTTACAGAGTAATACTGGATCACACAAGTGCAACTTAATAACGCCTTCATAAAGAGTTAATGCCAACGCTGCAGTAAGTAAGGTTTTTTTTATTGCTAACATATTTCTTGTAACAATATCACATGGGAACCCTAGTCATAGATGGAACCAGTGCTATCACTAGCCCAGTGTAGGTAGTAAACCATTTTACACCCCAATCTATGACTTGCCCCCCCCCCCCCCCCTCCTTGTGAATGGTCAAGTCTCTGGATATATCTCGTATGTAAAAATGTCACTGCCATGTTCTTGCAGATTTAGTAAAAAAAAGAACTTCAGCCTAATAGTATGCGTTTACCCCCTGGCCTTTCCTGTTTATGACACCGGGTGACATCAGTCTAGTGAAATCCAATCTAGTGATGCCACTAAATGCTAATTTTAATATGGCAGAGATTTGATGGGCTCCTCTAGCTCAAAACATCTCAAATAGCAATATCCATCACTTTGTATTTGCAGCCCTATATCTTATCTGCTATCTATATCTATTTATAACTGGGGTACCTCCCTCCAATGCATACCAGACCCTTTCTGGCAAGCCTAGAAGGATAGGAAGGAGGGGGGGGGGCACTCTCCTGTCCCACAGGGCACCATGCCATACCTCAACGTGTAGGAGACCCCTCATAAAGGTAAGGAAGTTTCTTGTCCTTCTTTCTTGTCCTTCCAGGCTTGCCAAAAAGGGGACTGGTATGCTCTGTAGGGAAGGACCCCATGTCGTTTGTGGCCTGCCTTTTCCCAAGCTTACCTGACCCTATGCCGGCAGAGAGTTTGGTATGCTCAGGGGATGATCATGCTGTTTGGGGTCTTCCTTATCCAGAGCCTATGCTAAAATGGGGTCTGGTATGCTCTGTGAGGGTGAACAGCATTTTTTTACATATGATTTCTGACAATAAAAATAAAAAAAAACATTTTGTTTTTGTTTGTTTTAAGCATTGATACCCCACTGCAATGACAGGTGTCTACACACTTTTGACACCTTTTTAACCGCCCTAGCGTTATGGACGGCAGCACCTCGTCCAGCGCTTTAACTGCTAC
>CM070033.1:164439627-164450565 GCA_036250615.1 Ptychadena robeensis
GTGGTGCGGTTGGAAGAAATATCAATTCGGATGGCTTTAATTTTGTCTTGAAAGTATGTGACCAGGTATATATATATACACCACACACATCTTTCTTGCAAGATTATTACACATTTGAGCCACCCAGGCTTTCTTCGGTTGATCCCGATCGAGAAAGCTTGGCCGAACAGGTTTCTAACATGTTGGAAAACCTTGTTCGATTTCCCCAGAAGCCTGGCAGATAAATATGGAATCTCTCATATATGTCTAGGGAGCAGCAGGTAAGTAAATTTTTTTAGGATTGTGGAGCAATTCACCATCATGCTGACTGAAAGTCAAAGCTAACTAAAGCTAAATGTACTACCGATATGCACTGCAATATAAAAAGGGCATCCGCAAGCTAACACGTGTTAATGCTGGTGTTAAGTTAGCCATACACGGGTCGTTTTCTGATCAATTGGGAATCGATCGCAAACAAATCAAGGTGTCTATGGTTACCTTTACTTTTATATACTTTTATATATGGTATTATGTATCGATCGCGTTTTCGATAATTTAACAAACATCAAACATTGCAATAGAATTAAAAACTATACCATATTGGTTGTTTGACATTTGCCTGATTTCGATCAAAATGTGATTCCAATCAAAAATGGTTGCCATGATACAGGAAATAGTTCCATGCAAATTAGTTTTACTAAAAATTTTCTGACATGGCCGATCATTTTTCAGCGATTTCCTGTTTGCTCTTGATCAACTTTGGTCGACCGAACGAGGTTAGATGCCATCCATTTCCATTAAAAATTGATCCCTGTAAGTCATTTGAATGGAAATATCGAAGAGTGTATGGCCACCTTTATTGTGCTGGTTGTTTACAAATGACAACAGCAACACTGAAATGCAATGTTATCATGTCTACTGTGGTCACACAACTGACTTCTACTTATCGAAGTAGATTAAAGCAGAGAACACACGGCTCGATATTGAAGCTGTCGGATGTTCACTGCAGCAGCGTGATGATGTCATCACGCTGCTCTCAGATATCAGAGGAGCTGGAGAGACAGCATTGCTTTGCATGGTCTCCATGCAAAGACATGGACATTGGCTGTGATTAACGGTCATGTCCAATATCCCTGTTATCGAACAGGATTGATTGGTCCCGCTCGAAAACTGGGATGGCCACATATGATATGGGCCAAATAGATGGCCGTGAGTGTGCATGGCGATCAAATCGACCATCGATTTGGCCAATATCTACATGTGTGTACCCTGCTTAAGGAGCTTATCATTTTGGGCCAGTCAATCTGCTGCTTCTCCTTTAGGCCCGGTTTACATGGTCGTTTCCTAGGCTGTCAGTCCGCAGCAGCCCGGGAAATGACCTGCCACAAGCGCCTAAAAAATTGTGCGGGTGCTCGGGGGTCGTTTTCATAATGACCCTATGACAGGTCTATCAAACGAAAGCCCGAAAACCGTCTGGTGGACACCACTGTTTGAGACAAGACCTTCAGGTGCTATTGCACTACTCCTGGGAACATTCTGAAATAGACAGAAATACCGATACTTTGGTAAATTAAGCAGAATATAAATTCAGTGTTTTCAAGCTGTGCTGGTTTCTCTGGGTGGGATATATGTATCAGAATCTGCAGCTCTTTGTTTTTTTCCGTTGTTTTACTTTTTGGATTTGTAATAGATTTTCTAAATGTTCCTATTCCCAGATTGCTTGTGTGTAAGCATGGGCTTAATTAGGCTAACGGCAAGCTGATCACATAAATGTAAATCAAGGGTCCTATAGAGAGCTTTTATTATTCTAAAAGGAAAATGTTCTTTTATCAGTAGACTGCTGACACACAAAAATTAAAATGGATTTCAGGCTGAAAAACAAATAAACAAGCAATTTGGCTGATACTGTGAGCTCATCTGACCATATTGTGTGGACAAAGGGTAAGATGTTCTCTAAAGCAAGCCATACACGTGTCGGATTCCATGGCCAATTGATCACTCACCCGATCGATTCCGGCGATTCTGCCGGGAATCACAGGTGTGATCAATCGGCCAATTAAGAGTATCCATCGCTGCATACCACCTTGTCCAACGGATTCCGGGACGATTCCGTGTCCGATTGTCCACCTCACAAATGGCAACTCCCCCTGATCTGGGCAGAATCAATCTGATGGAACCAACATGTTGGTTCTCTGTCGGATCCGATTCTGGGCCCCTGAACGATCGGACCTGATCGATTGGACAAGGTGGGCTGCATGCGATTCCGGCACGATCGTTTGGCGTCCACAGCCTGAATAATGATGTGTTCGGTGTTCAACAAATAAAGGACAAGAAAACAAAATGTATTGTCCATTGAATGACTCTTCAAGAAGGAAGCAATAAGAATTAATTGTGATGTAATTATAGGATGGTCTGCTGAATGAATAGACATATGTACTCATGTGTGCAGGCTAATGCAGATATTTGTCTAAACAAAAGCTTATTCGATAATTGTATTTTTTTACAGAAAGGGTCAATTGATGCATATTTATATCTTTATCAAAGGATGTGGCCAGCCTCAGCCACATTGGAAGATAATTATGGGTCAGAGCTATTGATCTGCTCAAGGATTTAAGACGTGTATGTCTGCTTGCCTTTTGTATTTTCACACATTTGGACAGTTCTAGGGATGTCATCATCTTTAGTCCTGGTTCACATTTATATTTTTATGTGTATTGGGCAACACATGTTAAGCATATCCAAAAAAGCCTGTTTACACAAAAACGCATATAAATGCATGTCAACGTGTAAAAGCAACCAGAAAATACATGTTGTATATTTAAACAATGAGTCTTTAGCAAACAAATCCATCTGATTGTTATTTAATTCAAAGAAGTAAACCCAGCACTGGTTCTTTTCCAGTAGCACATTACCTATAAACTAGCTGCATGATTCATAGAAAAAGCTGCAAAAATGTGACCCATGAACATGGTATTTTCACCAAAATTGTTGGAGATGTAGAGAAGGGTTGTGCAAACAGAAAAAGTTAAGTTAAAATTCAGATTGGAAATATTCGAATTGACTTTGAATTTAACTTGTGCAAAAACATGCTAAAGCTCTACATCGCTACCAATTGTGAACAGTGTTCAATGACTTAGCAATTTCCGTATTTTTCGGACCATAAGACGCCCTTTTTAACCCCCAAAATTGGGGGCAAAAAGTGCCTGTGTCCTATGGTCCCAATGTGCGACCCCCGCGGCCACTCGGCCGTTGGTGTTCGCAGCTCTCCTGGCACGGAGAATAGCCGGGGAGCTGGAGGAACTATAAGATGTCTGTGTCTGGCTCTCCCATCTGAACTGTGTATTTACGTATGCCAGCAGAGCTCAGAGACCTGAACTGGCATAGGCAATGAAGAGAGAGATACAGATGAACATCTATACCTCTCTCCAATCCTTGGGAACTGCAATCACTCTGCAGCCCCCACGGACACAGTTACATCGGCAGAGGAGAGGGAGAGGAGAGCAGAAGATAGCCCGGCCCCCCACCCCTCCTTTCTGCAGATCAGTGTGAAGTATGACGTTCTGCTGAGAGTGTACTGCTGCTAGTGACATCTACTGGCTGAATTGAATATTGTATCCATTAAATTCATTGTGTTAACCCAATTGATGTGCAAACTTATTAAATTTTTTTCAGGTTTTCCTGCCCTAAAAACTGGGTGCGTCTTATGGTCCGGTGCGTCTTATAGTGCGAAAAATACTGTAACTCACAAAGTCAGCTAGACAAAATGTTGGCAAAATAAGAAACTTGGATATAGTCAAGGGCCAACAACGTGCTATGCATTGAGTGCTTACATACAGGTGCATAAGCATTGCTTTGCTGAACATCATTGCATCAACGCAGTTAGCTACATTGGCATGTGCACACATGTGTCAAATAAATAACCATTAAATGCTTAAATGCTACAGGACTCAATGCAGTGGAATCTACTTGCGATGCCAAAAACACATGGATTAACAAGGCAACAATTTTGGTGCATACACAGACTACACACACTGTACAGTGCATGCAGTGTTTGTAGTCCGTATGTTACCATTCCTTTATGTATAGTGCACAGACAGGGATGGGGTCAAACATTGGACAACACACACATTGTACATGGTCCAATGACCCCCCGGCTGGGTTACTCCCATGTTTCCTCCCATCTGACCTATCCTGGTGCTCTCTATGGCTCTGCCTTTGCTGCAGCCTCCCTCTTTCCAGCTGTACTAATTGCTCTTCCTTACTCCCTCAGTAGATGTACCTTCTGGACTTAATAAGCTTTAGGCATAAAATAAATAATCCCAGCATGCCCTGGGCAACAGAGGCTTACTGCGATGACACTAGTGCACCATTGAGCAGCCAGGATTTCTATTTTTCTACTCCTGCTGTGGGATTGCAGAAGCTCAGTAAGTGTAGCAGGCAGAGGGGCTGCAGAGAAGGCAGATCTATCAAATCTTCCACCTCTACCATAGGCCGCAAATATTTGGTTGGCGGGCCAAACTTGGACTATGGACCAGATATTGACACCTATACTTCAGTGATTCTTAGCAGCTAATTATTGGGCAATTTGTGGGCCGACCAATGAAAATATTTACCATCTCTATTTCCTAATGTGCTATGGCCTCTAGATATAGGGTGCTATTAGAGGTGCTATCTGAAAGAGAAAAAAAAAATGTCACCATATGCCTATTGGATTACCTTCCTACTGTCAAGAACAGTAACATTCAGCGGAACCTCTAGGAGACACAGGTACCTTCCACCCACCTACCCACCACTGTTTGTGAGCACCTCAGTTTAAATCTGATAACAGATTGTACTGTTCCATTATAATTTCGTCATTTATAATACAGTATGACTGCTTATCTGTTCAGGTGATGTTTAATCACCAACCAAAACAAACATCTTGAAATGAAAGTGCAATCAGTATAAAGAACAGGCGATAGGGAAAAGGACAGTAAACATAAATATTTAGCATTTCCCTCTCAATGAAAGTTGACCTGCTTTCATGTTTATTTAACATTCAGCGGGGTTAAATGATTTGCAAACACTCTCCAGCGTCGCAAAACAAAACATAATTTGTTTTATCGGCTTAACTGGTTACATTAAACCTATAACTAAACAATCAATCTTGGGAAATAGATATAAAAGTTAGATAAATAAAGCATTACAATAGACAGGTTTCAGGCTCTGCATAACACAAGTATAAAGCTCACTTCAGATCTAAAGCTGTAATCTAATTATTTCTGAAAATTCTTTATCCAATAAATTATTCAAACACTATTGTCAAACAGTGAGTCAGAACGGAGTGTTGGCTTTACTATGCACAGGCTCGATAACAATTTAAAGGGTATCTCTGCTTCTGAATTAGATTCTGTTTTCTGTTTGGGACCAGAACCATTCCAAAAATGGGGGCAAAACATAATATATTTAACGATTTATGATATATTGTTTTAAATATCTACCGTATTTACAGGCGCATAAGACGTCTGGGTGTATAAGACGACCCCCAACTTTTCCAGTATAAATATAGAGTTTGGGATATTCTCGCTGTATAAGACTACCTCTCACCAAATAAAAAAATGTATGTCTACTATGACTTTAAATCCCCAGAAATCTAAAAAAGTAATATAGTGTAATACAGTTGTGTATGAATTATAAAGTTTTTGTACAGCTATTTAATGTGTTCTAGCTTTAATCTCAATCCCCCTGCAACACCAATTTCAGCCACAATGTCGCTAGTGAGCACACTTGCTGTCAGTAGCAGCCAGCTACTTTTACACACATCGGGAAGGAGAAGGAGGGGGCCGAGGGGGAGCGCCGACAACCATATCTTTGTCTCGCTTGTGTAGCTACTCGCAACGAGGTCTTGTTTCAAGTCGATTGCTCTCGCTTGCCTTGTATGTTCATCCTGTCCACGGTTGTTCACAATGTTTATAGACAAATTTCTAGTTTCACAGAAAAAAGGAAGTTTTCGTGCAAGACGCCCATTTTGTGTCCCACAGTCTCCATCAAGCAAACCTTAAGGGAAGCAAGAGACTTTTATACCTACAAATAACTCATCCTGAAGAAGAGTCTGTTGAGACCACGAAACGCATTGATGTTGAAAGTTTTTTTAATCTAAAGCATAATTTGCACCAAAACGGGCGCCTTGCAGGAAGCCTTCCTTTCTTCTGGGAAACTAGAAGTTTGTCTATTAACAAATTTAGATTATGACATTTAACCATGGCAGTTTTATGTGCCATGTGATCTAGTATATCACATCTGTCTGTAGGCATGATGTCTGAATGAAGACCTAAAGTATGGCAATAATGCTGTTTAAAATGTGCCCAAAAATGTAAACGTTTTCCATTAGATGTCCTTTGTTACAGATAACTATTGAACTGTGCAGCCACATTTGACTTCTTCCGTTTGAGTGGCTCTTAAGTCACCCTTTTTAAAATGCATTCTGTTTTACCTGATCACCAAGAAATATGAATAGATGTTTTCAGAAAAAGAAAATTAAAGTAACTGGCTTCAGGTTACTGAGAAATCTGACAATCTCTCACAGAATAGTAGACTGACACAAATGCCCAACACTGAAATAGCTACAGATACCTATGTGTTTGATGCCATTAAAATGTTATTTAAAAGAGCACATGCCTTTTATATGCAGTTGCACATCACCATAACCATAAGGTTTGTATCTGCAGCTGCCTCTGCTTTCTGAAAGCTTTTTGTTGATATAATTTCAAAGGTGTAAATTCTTTTGAAGCATATTTATTTCTGCTCCTGTGCCATATTTCTGAACTTTATTTACTTGGCTTTTTTCCTGCTGTCAATTCTTGATCTTTTTTTGGGTTCTGCACAGTTGCTGTTGTGTTTCCACGCTTCACTCGTATTGAATTCCTTAAAATCGCCTCCAGTGTAGGGTTCTATAAATGAATGTACAGTATTTTTGGACTATAAGACACATTTTTTTCACCCCCAAAATTGGGTGGGAAAAGTGCCTGCGTCTTATGGTCTGCATGTGTGACTTTTGGCCACCGGTGATCGCAATTTTGCGGGGAGCTGAACTGTATTGGCTATATTTGCAGAGCCCCAAAAATATAGCCAATGCAGTGTGTGTGTGGGGAGAGCTGCACTCGCTGGCATCTTCCTCACACACGCAGCAGAGGGGAGACAGGGAGATCGGTGTGCTGTTTCCCCCTTGGGGGGCGCCCTCCCTTCCCCGTGTGTGAGGAAGAAGAGATGCCGAAGTCTACTCTCTAGTGACACCATTTCTGTGGCTGAAAAGGGGTACTGCGTGAGATTTTTTCACATTCAAAACACATGAAATATTTTTTTTCTGATTTCCTGCTCTAAAAACCGGGTGCGTCTTATGGTCAGGTGCGTCTTATAGTCCAAAAAATATGGTAAGTAGTGATGAGTGGCATAGGCAACATTCGTATTCGCGGCATGCCGCGAATTTTATGGAAAACATTCGGAAAATATTCACATTCGGCAATATTCAGGGTTTTTTCTTTATTGAGAATAGCGGCAGTTTTTATTGCGAATTTCGCGCGCGCAATATATGTTTAACATGGCGCGAATTTTTATGCAAATTTTTAAAATGACGATTTTCGCAATATTCGCATCACCCCAATATTTATTTAAAAAACTTTTGATGGTGTTGCTAAGCTCTTGTTGCAGCCTTCCCATTCGTCCACTTGCATTGAGAGGCGTGTGTAATGGATACAAAATACCGAATATCCGGAATTGCAAATATTCGGCAATATATTCACCATCTTCGCGAATTTCCGAATTGCCGATATTCGCGATTAATATTTGGAATCCGAATATTTGCGGTCATCACTAATGGTAAGTACAACTTCTTGTAGCGAAATGAGTTGACATCCCATTTTCCAAGGAATTGAAAGGAATTATTAGTATTCAGAACAGTTGGGTCTACCTTGACAGGCAACTCTCCTTGATTTCTCTGTCTAGATAGTATACAATCCGGTTGGATAAAATATTTCTTTAACCATGCATTGAACCACCTATCTAGACAAAACAGAATTTAGATGCAACGGCTAATTAACTTATTTTTTGCACTATAAGACACACTGGACCATAAGAAGAATCCCATCTAGATATCAAGTGAGTTTATACACTAGCAGTGCCCGTTCTCTGGAAAATGCTGATCAACTTATCAAGAGACACATTTTACAATCTGGCACTGAACAACTTACCCATGAGTAGATATTTACATATGGGAGGAATTATAAGTCTTTGTCAAAAAATTTATTTATTGCAATGCAGAATGTTAATGAAAATGCACAACTTATGCTATCTAATTGTAAAATGTCTCTCTCCATAGGTTGATCAGTAGTGATGGCTGAACTTCGGGCATGTCCGTCCCCAAAGGGCGGATCGGACTTTAAAAAAAAGTCCGCCATCCACCCGTTCGTGGGCAGATTCAAATTCCCCACCTCTAGGCAGGGAATTTGTATCTGAAAAACTGGATATGACGTCAGTGACGTCACATCCGGTACCTGGAACGCATGACGTCCCGGTACCTGGGACGTCACTCTCTGATTTTAATGGTCAAAAATGGACAGAAAGAGATACAATTTTATGACTTAAACTGATTCTGCTGGAAGCAACAGGCTTAGGTATCCAATTATTGAAATCACGTATAGTCTCAATCAGGCCGGAACAGGGGTCCAGAGAGCCCATCTTACAGCTTGACAGACATTTATCTCCTGGTGTCGGGATAAATAAAATGTATTTATTTTCAGAAAAAAAAGAAACAGAATCCCAATGGGAAATATATTTGAACTACTTTACATAGGAATTGCCCCTGAGCTGAGCTTGTGTTTTTGTACACACCAATTAGGAAGAACAGAGTCGTCCATGAATAAAATAGGAATTATCAATTAGAATTAAATGAAGTGCAACAGAAGAAGAAAGTAATTAGCAAAATAATGATTAAATTAAAAGTGAAAATTCATTAGGATAAACTTGATTAGCAAGTCTCTAGTAGATTACAAGAGTAAAGTGAATTTCTCTGTTTTATGAGATTGACATGTAAAGCATGACTTTATTTATACATATTCTTATCTATTATTGTACCATTATTGTTTAAAAAGGTTGTTGTTTGTTTAGGTTTTAACTACACTATGCATATTAAGCGCAGTGATATTAACGTAGTGCAGAAGCCGCCCATTGATGGAGATGTTACAGGGCTGTCTCCACAGCCTGTCAGAGCCCCCCAATCCATTGGTCTAACCTCCGACACCTCAGCCAATAATGTGGCCCTAATGAAGAGGAAAAGGTGGGCTTGCGCTCCTTGCATGCGCTAAAGTTGGTCATTATGCCCAAACCCAAGCTGGGATCGGGCATACTGGCCTATGCTTGGGGGTGCCATAGACCTCTATGTTAATGGAGGGGCGTCATTTCCTGGACCACATGTCACCATTGATGAGTAAAGGGAAGGGGGGAGAGCGGTGAATCATGAGTACAGTGTGCTCTGCTTTGATTGTCCTTATCGTACAGTTCAAAACCGCAATAAGGCCAAATCTCTAAGGAGGTTGACCTCCTGGGCGTTAGCCCAAAGCTAGGACGGGTGCAGTTTGATGTTGGATCAAATTGCGTCTGTGCCGGGATCGGGTGCAATTGCCGGCTCTCCATGATCCTGCAGCGTTTCTACATATCTGCAGACTCACGGAGCCTTTCCGGCCACATGTCTTCGGTGTCATCGGTGCTTTCCCTCCGCACACACCGCCGGCGTCTATTTGACACTGACGGTGTTTAGTGAGCCGTATGTCCGAGTGAGTGTACTCCGCCACGTTTGCCCGGAAAACGGCTTAATGCTGCGAAAAGCCTGTAATGCCCAGTAAGTCTTAGAATCATTCTTAGAATTGATTCCTTTGCAGTTACAAAGATAAAGGTATGTACTCATTTTTCCAAATAGAGTTGGATAATTTTTTTACCTGACTGATCACTGCTCTTTCTTTTTTTTTCTGAATTCCATCACTTTTCATCTATAGCATAATAAGACGAATATAATCAACTTTTATATAATCCAATTAAGCAATTTATTTTACTGTTTAATTGAAAACAAAAGCAGAGGACCAGCAGTAGACATTTTTCAACATCTTAGAATAAAGTTATACCTGGTGTCTCTTATGGCCACATTGAAAGTGGTACAACTTCTACACACAACCAGGACTACCTTTTCATTTTAAGCTTGAGCGACCAATCAAATGAATGTACCAATTGATCAGATGTCGCAAAACACAGCACTCACATATGTGATTTACTTCACATTCATCACATTGGAAGAATTGGCCCAGGTGTACTCAATATTTTGCCAGAACATAGGCAAAGTGGTTGATGGTGAAAGTGATTGTTACAAAGACAACAAAGACATTATAAAACTACATTTTGCGATCATTATTTTTCAGATGCAAACTGCTCCAACTACTTTGGTCATTTATTTTTCAAGTAACAATTAATTGTTTGAAAATAAAAGCCACACTGGGCTGTTTAATTGGCTTTGCACTGATTTTCTTGCTTGGATGTGAGATGCGATGCTGATGAATAAATGGACCAAATAGATTTACAGCTGAGTTTCTAGCAGCTGTCAAACAATATGTATGCCAACTGGGATTGCAAAATAAGCACCGAACTGCAGCCAAGGCTTTGAAGCCTTGATTTAAATGAAGCTGTGCACGTCTTCAGTGTTCTTGTGATTAGGATATATCTTAGAAACTAGAAAAAAAGTCTGATATTATTAGGTCAAGAAGTTGTGACATTTTAGATTTAAAAATAATGCACAAACACATAGAATTAATCTAACCAATTGCAGGGTCTACAGCTCACTGAGATCTAACTGTTACCAGTCTCCATTTTTATTTGAGTTGGCATTTGAATATTGTTTTTTTTTACAAGTTGATGATTAGTTCAGATTTGCTTATTTCT
>CM070033.1:164457504-164510098 GCA_036250615.1 Ptychadena robeensis
TGCTGAGCAACCCAGAACCGAGTTCTGGGTTCGAATCCCAGCAGGAACCTAACACATATATGCCTTTATCATGATCTATGATATGTGAGCTGATCTGAGTGTTCTCCCAAAAGTGAGAATTCTCAGTGGGAAAAAAGAGAGAAAGAGGAGATACAGTAGACTTAAAAATTGATATGATCTCATGGAGGAGCGGATTGTGAAACTGTGGTGGATATGTTGATGTGGTAATTCACTTACTTCTTAGGTCACTGGTGTAATGCAGGCCTCTGTGAGGCTCTGTATATTACCAGTGACTTGTCAATGGTAGAAGATGTGTGGAGAAAACTACTTGTACACTGTCTCCACTCAGTGTAGATGTGCTTGTTTGCTCTTCCGAAAGCCTGTGGGTGACCGGAGGGTCTAGGGTGCTTCATTCTGGACTTTCGGTGTGGGGCAATACGAGAGGGTAAAACAGATGACCCACTGCAAAATGACTAAAATTTCTTTATTTGCTTTGTATTCAATACAATCAGGAACAAATGGTGGTACATTAACGCTTGTACACAGCGTTTCGTGGCTCACTGGGCCACTTCTTCAGGATTTGAGGAATGAATCTTTAGTGCTGGAGCCTGGAGGGGGATGGTTCTTACCACATGAGCCTCTTTCCTTTTGCAGTGGGTCATCTGTTTTACCCTCTCGTATTGTTTTACTGTTGGCTCATCTCACAGAAATGAGAAATATATTTCTGACAAGATCAACAGATATTTTCTTACATTGATCAAAATGTCCTTAGTCGAAATGTATTAATGCAACCTATGTTTCCATTGGCTTTGCTTTATATGCAGTAATGGAAATAAGATATCTAAGACATGCTGTAGAACTTTGATACCGTGATGACTACTAGTACATCCCATTTGTAAATATTTGCTCAAGGTTGTAACGGCGATTGTATTTTACTTTTGCTCCAGTAATTATTGCAAACAGAAATGACATAGACAAACACTTGGATATGATACGAACAATGCAACTAAACAGTCCATCAGCTAACAGCTGAGGGCCATTAAAATCATTTGTTGTTGTTGGAAAGAGTCAAGTGCTTAGGGCCCTCAGAGGATTACTTGCTGGTTTTCCAAATCAGTAAATAATAAACAAAAACACATGTCCAGCTATGTAAGTAACTACAGCTCACACTAATATTATAATTGGCTTTATTTGCCCATTTATTTACTTTAGCTTTTCATCATTCTCTGAGGATAATTAACAGAAGCGAGTATGTTGAAAATTAAAAGGCATGCTGAATAACACCCCCCGATTTTTTTGTTTTTGCTAACTCACAGTGCACTTAATAGGCATGAAAAAGCGGGTATATGGGTCCCATACAACTTTAGACTTCTCTGTCAGACTTCCTTTAGAGCTCTTTTGTTTTACCAAAACCATGTAATATGAGGGAGTTTCTAAACCATCAAGTCTACCTGTGTTCAATCACAGAGGACCCGGCACTACATAGTTGTTGGTAGATCTATCTGACAGAGAGATCTAAAGGTATATGGCAAGCTTATGTTAGAAGAGGTGCCCCCCCCCTTTCATTCAATTGCAGTGTCTGATAGTGATAATATATCTCTATACTGGCCTATTAGCAACCATAATCTATATCTCTTTGTAATGCACATATACACTCTGGTTTATAAAATTACAAATTATATCAACCTTGAATATGGGCAAGAAGCAGCACAAGCAGTGGGTGGCCAGTCCCCTAGAGACTTTGAAGGTGCATGAATTATATAGCTATCTTGATGAAGAAATCAAGTTGTTTATTCACAAAATGTCCACATTAAACCAATTCCATGTTGTACCCATGAGGTAAAACATTTTACAAGCCTTTCAGTCAAGAAGTGCAGCCTGCCAACAGAGCCTTTGGCTCCCTGCTCCTCTGTGCACCTTCAAAGTCCCTTGGGGGCTGGCCACTTTCTACTTAAATTGCTTCTAGCTCATACTCAAGGTTTACTTTTCTGTTTCAGTTGGGGTGTGGTGCTTATGTTTTGGAGTCCATCTGATGTTCTGTTCTTAGTTTCACATGTAGTGAAATATAACATAATTCGCCTATTTAAATGTATGCATTGTGGAGAAATTCAACTTCACAACTGACACGTGCACCAGTTACTTTATGTGCTATATGTGCATTCCATATGACTTTCCATATGCATTCCATATGACTGCATTCGCAAAGTAACTGTGTGGTCCTGGGATATGTATATGTCTTTGTATAGATAGAAACTTGTGCTCCCTATTCAGCATTGGCACAGGAAGACAGGGTGTAGAATACAAGAGAAAAGGGTGTAGAATACAAGTAATGAACGGGCAAAAAGCTGATACACCTTCAGTCAGATCTCTGTCAGATCTCTCTGTCAGATATCCTTTAGATTTACCAACAACTATGTAGTATAGGGTCCTCTGCCATTGAACAAAGGTAGACTTGATGGTTTAGAAAGTCATATTACATGGTTTTTGTAAAACAAAGGAGCTCTAAAGGAAATCTGACAGAGAAATCTAAAGGTGTATGGGGGACCTTACCCGGTTCAAAATTCATGGATGCTCCACCTCCCCTGTGACTTGCACTTGCACAAAAGGTTACATGGGAGATTAGATGTCACTGCTGACGTCTACTTTTCCATGTACACATGCTCCCCCAACCACATATGAATTGGGTGATGCGATTCAGATCTGGATTGGTGGAGGGAGTGAGGACTGGAAGGAGGATTACACTCCAGGCCTGGAGGATCGGACACTCCAGGCATGGCGGCGCAGGAGCAAGTAGCCTGGAAAGCTGAGAATTTATTTTTTTATTTAGGGGTCGCTGTCTCTGGATAAAGACCCGATGTAGGTAAGTTGTGTATATATGTTTTTTTTTAAGTTTACATCCACTTTTAGTATTGTTTGTAGGTTTACATGAGGATTAAATATTACTTTAATGTGTAAAGCCTCCCATACACCTTTAGATCACTCCATACAATTTCCTTTAGATCTACCAACAACTATGTAGTGCTGGGTCCTCCCTGATAGAATACATAGTGATTGAAAGGATTAGAAAGCTTGTATGGTAAGATTGTAAGGTGTATGGGGGGCATTTGACACAGTTGTTCTGTAAGGTGCTCATGCATAGTGAATTCTGGATTTATTTTAGATAATGTGAGCAGGTGCAGCTCTCCTGACATTAACATTTATTATTGGTGCTTGTTATTCTAAACACAAGTGTAATCGCTCCTAAGCTGTAAAATTATGTAGAATGCCATTGCAGAGCAAAGCTTGGTTCTAAAGTCAAATAATATATTTGTATGGTTTGTGTTTTCTCTGTCTTAGAATATTTCTAAAACAAATCCAGAATAAGCATGCAGCTCATGTGTTTGTGTTTGATATCATAAGATCATCTTTACATCCCAGCAAATTAGAATTCTTGAAAAGAAGTTCAGCAGTTAAAGTATTGAAGTGGAAACAAAATGGAAGAGTGACTGGTGATAGCAATCAAAGTTTTTAAGGTATTATATTAAAAAGTAGGAAAAGAAAACAAAGCAGCAATTCTAAAGAGGAAGCGAGTGGGTGAGGAGGTGTAGTGGCTTTTTGGCGATAAGATTAAATCAGCGTTCAGGTTTGAATTTTCCACTAAGGCTTATAGCTAGAGAGACAAGTGAGGACACTTTGTTCAGAAGCTGCACTTCAAGCTTTCTTTTTTAAATAAAGCTGACCTATCACCGGCTTTTCTGCTGTGACATCTACTGGACGCCAATTATAGGGCGTAATGACGTAAGGAAATGTAACAGCGCCACAGCAGGGGAGGAACCCGGCATCCCTCTAACCAGTGACAGCCTGGAAAGTATTTGATCTTGGCTCTGCGACTACACAGATATGTTTTTCCTATTGAAAATAATAGTGACTACGTGCAATTTTACACTGAATTAACCCTCAGAAGTGTGGAAGATAAATATGGACTTTAGGAAACAGCAGGTAAAGCTGGCCATAGATGTCTCGATCCATGATCGGCTTGTAGCAGACTCATTACAGCGTGGTGATGTCACCATGCTGTGAGGAGTCGGTTACAGAACTGATGGGATCCTGTGTGCTCCACTAACACAGGGATTCCCGTCAGATTGAAGCCAATTAACTTGGAGGGGGAGGAGACTCCCCATCCACAGTACTGACTATGACACGATCTGCCACAAAAAGTACCAGCAGGACGGATCGCCTTGCAATCCAACCTGACGGCTTTTTGGGTCAAAACTTTAAGTGGGCACCCCTGTAGTTGCGGGAGACCGACCACCATGCGTTCGTAGTGAGCGCGCATGCCGGCCGTTTATGGCTGGCTTTAGTATGTTTTTATAGGATTGTGGAGCACTTTTAGAACCATCGTGTTAGCTCAGAGGTAAATTAAAGTTTGATTTTATATAAAACAATTTTTTTTTATTTTGAGTTAACATCTACTAGAGTAAACAGCATCTTGCAAAGGGATGAAGAATTTCAGGATTTTGCAAATAGCCCAAAAAGTCTCCCATATACTCATGTAACTTTTTCCCTTACATGCATTTTTCTTTCACATCCATGCATAGATATGCTCTAGATCAATGGCCGCTTCGAGCGCCATGCGCATTCACGGCCATCTATCTTGTCAACCGATCTCACTTGAAGACAGGTCTGTCAAACAGGTAACGGCAAATGTCCGTAAATCCTGATCGAATGTCAGTCCTTTGGATGGGGACCCATAGTGTTGGAGCCCATTTTAAATGTCTCCCTTTATTCTTGCCAGATATCTGTTACCTAACAGTGTACCTAAGAGCCAAAAGTCCAATTAGTGGTTCTGACATCACAGAGATTTTAGACTCTATTGTCTGCAAAAGTAATAAAAATAAATAATTCATTGTAAGAAATGAAATGGGGTAGATGAGGTATGGTGCACTTTTGAAGAATAAACTTGAGTTTCCCTTTAAGGTTCCTACTGGGGTATTATGTCCACTTTAACTTCTCCAGCCAAGCTTCTATTTTCTATTTTGTTTTTAATTTTATTTGGCTATGCTGAATATGGCTTGATTTAATATTTGATTACTATCTTTCTTTTTTTACATCAGTCTTTCATGCATGTGAAAATCATAATAATCATTAATAAACTATTTCTTTAACTTGCAGAAAATGATTTTGGACAGATGAAAGATAAGATACTGACAGCGCCAAATGGGCGACAATATCAATTTGAGCGTTTGACCTTGGCTGATCAATTAAATCTCTGCAGCAGAGGAATACTTGCCTAAAGTCATTTCCTTTGTAGTTTTAATAATTCGCTTTAGAAGAAAGAATCTTAAAAGGAAGCAACACCCGGGAGAACAATTAATTAATGTAGACTATTAGATGTATTTTTTTTTCAACTGAAAAAAGGGCATTAGTATTGTATAATAAACATGCTTGCCTAATCAGTCTCTTCATTTTTATGTAATATAATCAAAAGCATTTCACTGAAACCTGTAGGCAGGAAAATTAAGCATTATTATTAATATGTCCAGTACTCCTAACAATGCATTAATATTGCTAGGTAGTGTATTGCATACTGGATCTTAAATCTGATTGGTAGGACAGTGAAATATGTTACAGGACAGATGTTATCTTGTGGGCAGTGCACGCTGGCAGACATAACTACAAGCCTCTATTTCTGCCCCACACCACCCTACATGCAGACACATACATATGTACAACACTCAAACATACACAGACAGATAAGCAGGCATATACACACATATATACAATCCAGCAACTCACCATTTCCAATGCCCTAACAATGCTTCTATATTGCTCTATAGTGCATAGTAAGCCATAAATACATTAACCTCCCTAGCGCTCTTGCAAGGTCCAGATTTCTGTAGCAAAAGTGCACCATCAACGTAATTGGAATTTTTTTTATGTTGCAGTCCTGTAACCTCCCAAAATCTGTCTGGACAAGGGTCTAATAGACATCCTGAATATAATAATGTTTGAAACACACAATTATGTAAAAAGAATTATTTACTTTTAAAAAAAATAAAATAAAAGGTATCATTTGCATGATAAAATATCTCAAATACTTATTTTGTATTATAGATTTCAAAACAGTATGTATTCATATTTATGTTTTGTTTATAATAAAAAAAATTTTTACAATTGGAAATGTGGGGGGTTTTATTACTTTGAATTGTATTATATACAGTTATCAATGTATCCCGTACAATTCCCTTTGCCACTCTCTCCTCTGGTGTGATGAGCAGGGAGGGTTAACTTCAAAGGGGCACATCTGGGAATCACACTGAAACAGTTTTCTTCATAGAAGACTGTTGTAGTGCAATTTACATTGGAATCCTCCACCGCCCCCTCGGTGTGACATCATCGCATCACTCAGGGGGGGTCATCGGCTTCAAACCAGCTCATAAGGGACATAATTGATGCTCTGTAGTGAATGCATCCTTAAAGCTGTTCTTTAGGTATTTACTTACCTTTGCAGAAGGCCCCCACCCACTTACAAGGGTTACTTTCTTGTTTAGGTCTAGGGGTGACAGGAAACAGTTATACTCTCCCAACCCTGCACCCATTTGACAGTTCCCCGGCATCTTCCAGTCCCCCTTAGCATGTGGTATCCTGATGTCACCTTATTGCGTATTCAGTCTATGGTTTTACACAGCAGGGAGAAGATTGAGGGGAATTTTTCCCAAAGCCAGAGTGGAACTATAATACTTTTGAGTAACCCCTACATCTTCAGTGGGGGCGGAGGACCCACTGCAATGCTTATTAACATTTTAGCATGTGTCCAGGTGGAAATGTAATAATAACCTAAATGAATATACATAGTGTAGGTAGTACAAATCCAAATCTTTTTGGCAGCTAAAACAGTTCATATATATTTGCTTTATCTATCTCTTTACCTTTTTACATGCAGTTCAGTGTAAACATTTGTATATACTAAAACAGATATAACAGAAGCCATCATTCACCTTTTAAGTTGTGTGTACTGTAAAATAAATCATTCTTAAAAATCACAGACACTTAGACATTAGATTTAAGGTGTCAAACTAATTTTGATATTTGAAGATTGTCTTCCAAAAAAAGAGCAAAGGAGCTGTGATTACAGATAATTTATTAACAACTTCAAAATGCCTGTAGGTTTAGAGAAGAATATGTTTTAAAAAATTCGACCATTTCGAGGATTTCGAGTTAATTTCAAACCCCCTGAACATGGAATCATCACCAAACTTGCTGGAGATGTAGAGAAGGCTTGGGGGTATACTACAAAAAAATTACGGAATTTTGACTTTGTTTTTAAACTTAATTTATGCAAAAACTACATATGACAGAGCAAAACCTTTTTTTTTTATGTTCCCACAACCCTTCTCTACATCTCTAGCAATTTTGGTGATGATACCATTTTCAGAGGCTTTGTAATCAGCTCACAACGTTAGCAAGTCGAAAAATTCGACCATCTTTAATTAGAATAAAGAAATTATTTAATAGTTCACTTTAATTTATTTCCTATGCCCTCAACGGATGCAAAAACACAGAGGAGACAACCAATCCACAATACTTGTCTGCAGCAGCAGCTGTTCTTGTGTTCTTCTTCTTGTGTTCTTCAGAATGAGAATAGCCGCTGCTGCAGACAGTTATTGTGGATCGGCTGTCTCCTCTGTGTTCTTGGACACGTCAACACACCCCAGCCCCGCTAAGTGCATTCCTTTGGCGGGGAAGAACACAGAGGAGACATACCTTTAGAACTGGCACACAAAGGGTGTCTGGACGATTTTTACCCAATTTTTTGACCAAAAAATAATAATTTTTGGTATTAAGTATAAGGCTGCAATACCCATATTAAGTCATAATTGCCTTTGCTAGAGAGGGGCAGTTGTGGTTGTTCTCTTCTTGAATGAATGTTTCATATGACTGTAGACTCTACAGGAAGCTGCAGAAGATGTTGGTTCTATATGAATATATATCTGAGAAATATACAAACTGTTCCTATACATCCCTCAGCAAATCTATTGGAGGTTATGAAGTTGTATAGCTTTGCGATTGTAACATCTACAATATCCATTGAAGATTCCTAAATGAATTAGTGGTGAAGTTTATACCACATTATAAATGACAACTAACTATCAGCTATTATTAATAGCAGTTTTAGATGTCCTCAGGATTCATCCCGGCTTCTTTCTTTTCATCTTGTTTTTCCTCTTTATTTCTTTATTTCTGATTACAAGATGATTTTAAGTCTTTGGTCCTCCTCCTTATGCAGTTATGTTGTCAGCTTGATTTCCTTTCCAAGTTATAAAGGCATTTAATCAGATGATGTTAAATGCCAAATATTCCCTTGATGTCCAACATGTAATAGAGTCTTCCGTTGCTGTAGCGGTAGAAATAGCCCTGCAGGGAGGCTCCTCATACAGAATAATGCTGTATGACATTTTGATATTAAGTGAAAATATTAAGAGAATATATATATATATATATATATCTCAATTATGAGATACAGTAGCAACAAAGTCTGGATGGGCATCTTTTTTTAGGGGCTTATAGGGGAAACCTCAATCTTTACTGTATAAGGAAATAGCAATAATGCCAGTAACAAGATGTTCCCAACAAAACTAGTAAAAACAAAACAATAACATCCTTCAAACCTACTGAACCTATAATTACAACTCATACTAATTGATTCCTGTGCCATATAACAAATACCTTACATGCCTTTTAAAGCAATTCCAGTATATAAAAGGCAGTCCCTTGCCAATATTTAGAAGCAGTGGCATTTCTGCAGAAGTCAGATACCTTTTAATAAGTCAGAGCTAGAGCCCTTTCAATCAGTAAAGATCATACTCCATTTTGATTGCATAGCTATTAGCTTGATGCTGGAAGGAGCTAGCTTAAATTTCTTCCTTGCCATTGAGTTGACAGGTAGGATTATACTTATTTACTCTCTGCTACTTTGTGTAGCTAGCACTGTAGTGTAACACAAGCTACCACAAACTTACGTTTGTTTGGCAATGAGAAAGTTACTATCTTCTCTGTGCAGTATGGAGTTCTGCCTAGTACAGGGGAGGTGCTGAGGTGTCACATGGAGTATAAAAAAGATTATTAGGAGGTGCCTGGGACCTATTGCTAGTCCCACCACCTGGTGTGAGTTCCTGTGAGATGTGAGTCATCATCCAGGACATCCCTGTGGGTGTTAGGCCTAGCATCCAGTCCTCAGGGACCGCAAAGATAATCTCATAACATATGTAAGTGTAATTTCCCTACTGGGCTAGAAATTGACGGCCCATTCACACTGTATGCGTTTTTAAAAGGCATGCATTTTTTTATAGGCATGCGTTTCTGCATATATACAAACATGCATGCTTTTTTGACATTACATCTGTGTTTGCGTTTTGCATTTTCGTTTTTGAACAAATTAATGAAAAATGCAGGAAAAATTAATAAAAAATGCATACAGCAGTGAGTTTTTAAAAACGCACATGAAAACGCTGTGTTTTTAAAAACGCAACGCATATAGTGTGAATGGTAACATTGGTTGTCTATGTAAAAACGCATGCAGTAAAAAAACATGTGTTTTTAAAATGCACCACGCATATAGTGGGAAATGGCCTGAAAAAGGAGGACTGCCCCTTATATACAACCTCTATATTAGCGACCATTCTCTACTTTCTGTTACAAAGACAGCAGGACCACTCCACCTGGGTTAGAGCCTCAGCCAGTTAATCAACATTGTACCCTATTAAAGGTCAAGTTTTTACAAACAATTTACCAGTTTGTGTGTGGACATTCCTTTCAATATACTAGCAGAGGCCTGGGTAAAGCAATACTTGCTTAACCTTCTGAGCGTTTGGCCCGAATTAACTCGGGCTGAGTTTCATGCATCATGAAACTCAGCCCCAGTTAACTAGAGCCACGCTCTAGGTTTCGCCGTCTTGCTACGGCGGTCGGGAGCACCGGCATGTATGCCGATGCTTCCGGGTCCGTCCCCGATCGCGTCACCGGTGACGCGAAGGGGGCGGGGGTAGGCGTCGCCTATGGAGGGGCGTCGCCTTTCTTCAGCATAAGCCCGGCGTCTCCAGTGACGCCGGGCTTATGTAAACAACCTTCAGCTAAGCAGGCAATCACTGTGCTCCGCCGCGATTGCCCGTGGCATGGTTTTGAAAAAACCCTCAAAACCATGAAACGCTCAGAGGGTTAAAGAATCTAAGTAACCTTGGGGGACAGAGCTCAGGCAGTGTAAAGTGTTTTTGTAAAATACAATACAAACAATTAATATGTTCTTCGACTTCTGAATGTTTTGTACATGTTTGCAGCTTAGTCTGGAGTGATGATTATAATGAGACAGAAGTTCGGGTTTCATGTAGTTCATTTTCTGAGACAATGTGATAACATGGCTTTGGAATTGCTTTGTGCTTTTTCTTGTTCTTGGTGGCTCTGAGGCAAAGCAATGGAAATAGTTGTCAGAGTGAAAGTTTCCTCAGAATTACACAACGAATAACCTGAATGTTTTGTTTTCCTGGAGCTGCTGACACAGTGCTTAACATTTTCTTTCAGTGTTTTTTTCATTAAATGCGGTCAGTTCTGAAATCTCCTTACCCTACAGACATCTTTGATGCTGCAGGAAAGAACAGACTTTGTTTGGTTTTCTCCTTCAATACTGTACAATTACAGCAGATTTAAACTCTGAGAGATCTCCAAAGCCAGGAATGAAGTTGAACTTTTTTTTTTCGATGCTCCACTATAAATATTAAATAGGTGACAAGACAGACTACAATGGTGCTTTAATTTTTTTAAGGAGAAGATGAAATATTACTAAGTTATGGATACTATAGAATGTAGAATGAGTTAGAAAACAGTGTCTGTAGATTACACCAACCGAATGAGGTGGCAAGCCTCCGGGACTCTCACAGCAAACAAATATTAACCCCCTGGGCGTTACGGGCTTTTCACACCATTTCCTATGGCACGAAAAGCCACTCCAGCGGTGTATGGGGAGAAAAGCAACACCCCCTCCATTGACATGGAGGGCTATGGCGCCACCCCCCTTCCCTCTTTGGTGTCACCGATGACGCCGAAGACACTGAATTGCTCTGTGTGCCTGCAGCTCTGTAGAGATGCACCCATACTGACTTCAGGCATAACGCCAAGTAGTTTAAATAATAGCTTAACAATTGACCTCCTTGACCCAACTATTATTTAGTTTGCCATGAAAGACCCAGAGGCTTGCCACCTCATTCTGTTGGTGTGGTCTACCGACACTCTTTTCTGACTCATTTGCATATGTGGGATGTTGGCAAAGTCACAAAGTATTGGGATCGGTCGGAATTTACCAACATGTCGGATCACCGTGCGATCCGACATGCAAGAGATTCCTGGTTGACCTCTCCAGATGAGCGCATGCGATTTTTGGCCAACCGACCGCCGTACACATTCCCACCTATTGCGGTGGTAACTAAGCTGAAACTTGGGTGCGCCCACCTGATCGGCCAACAAATCATGCAGGAATCTGCCCGGGTATGGTTACCTTAAGCTCCAAAGGTTTGTTGAATACTGACTTTGAATGTGTTTCTCTGTAGACAAGTTACCTCTTAATAGTAACAAACCTGTTGTAAGTAGAAATATAAATTATCCTTGTTGAATGTTCTCAAGTCAGAAAGCCGGACCATGTATTGTAATGGAGAATGGCTAAACACTGCTAATGTGTGTATATAAACAGCGGGGAAGAATGTCATAATATGTTCCGTTTGTTATTGTATTAGCAGAAGAGATATTTACAAAAGGAACTCAAGAACTTAATACTTAAAAAGTTAAATTTTGTGGTCTATAGATATAGGGGCAATTCTACTAAGGTGGCACTCCGTTTGTAATAAATCCCTGTCCACGTTCCATGGATGTTTAGACATTGGACCCTTTTGTATATAATTATTTCAGCCTTATGTTACTTTTCGAGGTTATATTTTCAAGAGATTGTGATTGTGATCACTTGTTATAAGTCTGATTATAACGTTTTTCAAAAAATTATTGCATTTTGACTTTCAAATGACATACCTCAAATGAAGCCGACCCCCAAAAAACGAGGTATGCAATCTTACCCAAGAAAAGGAATGACACGAGTAGATGCTAATGTGCTTTTGTTTGGGACTTCATTATATCAACTAGCTCATTTGTGAGTTAATTGCAAAACCCCAAAACATGAAAGTATAATTTATAGTTTTTTACCACATTTTGGGTGCTCGAGTATATACAGTATTTGCTTTTAAGCACAGACTGGAAAGGCCTGGAAGTGGGCTGAATAATGCATACTGATGACATCTTGCTGTAGAAAAAGGTACTGCAAGGGAAAACTTTTTTTTGCAGACTATTGATATGCATTGGGACATATTGCTATAAGGCGGTGCGTTTTGATAAATATACAACTGCACATTCTTACTGAAATTATGTACATCATATTTAAATCAGTTTGTTTTGATTAGCTGTATATTGTAAATGGTTGCCATATGTTACAATACAATAAATGCAACAAGTAAGTGCATTTAGCAAGTTTGCTTTGATCAACAGTAGTTCACAGATCATTCACATATCATTTTCTGTTAATTCTACCAATTAAGAAAAAAGACGGGAAAAATATGAGCTTTTCATTTCTGGGGATCAAATAGATTTTTCATGTTTTTTTAAAAAAGAGAAGAAGAAGCAATTAAAATAATGACTAAAATAATGAATAAAATAAAGTTTGTGTTAAAAAACAGAGGTAGGTTAAATTACAGTGTTGTATTTTATTTTTATCTCTAAGAAATGATACAAAGAATTATGTGCTGTTAAGCGTAGAACCAGTGCTCTTCCACACTATACGCATTGTGTACAGGCAGCTCAGCTGTTATGGTAAACAAGTTTAGAGAAATAAAACACTTGCAGTGTGCAGTGTTGCATATGCAGCGTGCTCAAGTGTAAATGGTAGAACAGGTTTTCTATGTAAAGCTGCCTACATTGTTGTAGAGCATTGCGCCATTCACTAGCAGCAAAGCAGCGCATACAGTAAACCCTGCGAACACAGGAGACGCGGATTTACAATTTTTCATTCAATTCTCGTTGAAATGATGGTCATGCACATTCGCGGCGATCCCTTGGCGATCGATCATACGGGAATCTAATGCATAGACCCTTGTTTGATCGATCCCACTCTAAGAAATGTTGATGGAATGAGGAACCACCATATTGGTATATTCCAGTCCCCATCAAAAATATTTCCTGGAAATCGATCGGCCAAAGAGGTGCGCATCAATTTGACAAACGATCATTCGACAATCGATTGCGCTCATCACACTGCGATCAAACAGGTATCAGCCATGTATGGGCACCTTAAGGTGTTTAAGACATTCCTTCCAGGCGCAAATTGGACAGATCAACCAGTAATCTCCCGCATGTCCAATTGCACAGTGACACGACATGTCTGTATATT
Organism: Ptychadena robeensis; assembly: GCA_036250615.1. Lineage (NCBI taxonomy): Eukaryota > Metazoa > Chordata > Amphibia > Anura > Ptychadenidae > Ptychadena > Ptychadena robeensis. Next base: position 164,470,961 of record CM070033.1, read on the forward strand.
AGGTAGAGAAGTAAATGGCATGTTATGAGTAGAGATGGTCGAATTTTTCGACTTGCTAACTTTGTGAGCTAATTGCAAATCCTCTGAAAATGGTATCATCACCAAAATTGCTGCAGATGTAGAGAAGGGTTGTGGGAACATTTGAAAAAAAAAAGGTTTGCTCTAGCACATGTAGTTTCTGCATAAATTAAGTTAAAAAATTCCGACAACTATTTGTGTTAGAGACATACTTGTTTCTTGTAGTGTACCCCCAACCCTTCTTATTACTGGAAATCGTCGAAATCGTCGAATTTTTGAAAAACAAATTTGACCATCTCTAGTTATGAGCAGAAACATGATGCTAGCACACAGCGCATTTAAAGACTAACCCATGTTTACACTGATAAAATAACAACCAACCTTTATAAAGACAGGGCACTAGTGTTAAGATAGTAGAAGCAGTAGAAATAATCCATCCATCTTTATTGAAACAACAGTCTGACAATAAGTAGCAATGTTGTATCCTGTCAAATGAAGTACCTGCTAGTATTCTATCAACATCAAGATTTGTACATTGATTTCTAGTGTTTCATAGATTTCTATCTAGACTAATTTCCGTGCTTGTCCCCCAGCAGAAGGATCTGTTGTGTCAGCTATTACGTCATGATTTTGGTTTTACTACAAGAGAAAACAATCCATGGGTAAAGTAGCACTTATGAAATATTCTAAATATTTATCCTAATGGCATTTCCTTTAACTGTAATAAAACAAGCTAGTGGGTATTGGCTTCTAATTCTCTCCTTAATTACCAAATAAATCATAATAACAAGCAGGATAGCAGTGGGACAAACAAACAATAATGCATCAGAACATGTTTTAGAAAGTTCTAATAAATCAGTTTTAGCATTAATGTTTAGCTTGTGGTTTCAATGGTCTGGTGAAAACAAAATTACGGCGCATTAATCCTTTGTACTGTAAAAAGAAATTGCTGATAACTTTGTTTTATACATTCTGCAAATGTTTTGCGATATTTTTTATGAACATATAGTTTTGTGTAGCTATAAACAAAAGAAATAGGTGTTATACATTTAACAATATCTTATCTAGGTCACTAGAACTTCTCTGGATACAAAAAGAAGCTTCTTGTATTCTTACAAAACTATGAGCAAAATGTGTTTTTAATGGGAAAAGATCCCAATAGTATCTTATTATGGAGAGCACTTGAGCAAATAACTTTCCAATATATGGGATATCCCTTAACAAGTGGTACTCAACCTGTGGGCGGGACCCCCTTGGGGGTTGAAAGACCATTTCACAGGGGTTGCCTAGCTTACTAAAAGCATAAGTATATGAGCAGCAGTGCTGATGCCCACAAGCGGGATGGGAAGTTACAAAGGAAGAGCAGCTAACTTAGGAGGGATAATGCATTACTCTACCTTCTAACTGCCCATCCTGTACATCACATCATGCCATAGTGATGTTGCGAAATGTCACTTCCAGTTCCAAATACAGGAAGCGACACTTCGTGACGTCATGTCTGTGGTTGCGGATCTTAAAAGGTTGAGAACCACTGCCTTAGACCAAGGGTGGGAAAACTTTTTGACTCCTGGCGGGCCACGGCCGATTGTGCCGCCGACCACTGTGCGTGCACACTCGCAGCCGTCGGTCAGCGACAAATTCGGCTTGTGATTGTGGGTGCCACATGGGGCAACAGATTCCTGTCGCCCCAAAGCTCAGTCAGCCAGAGAACGGACATGTCCAATGCCACTGTTATGACAACGCGCTAGCAACCTCACCTGAAAGGGCAGCGCAGTGGTACAAGGAGGGAAAAGTTTTGGAAGATGGTAAGAAATGCATGGCAGACCGTGTCACTCCATCAGAGGAGAGCTGAGAAAGGCAATTTCAAAATATTGCTTTTTAATGGACTTGAAAATGCTTCACACAAGGTTTGTGGTTGACACTTCTTCTTCTCCTCATCCAGAGTGTATATATTCCGTGCACTCAAATTTTTTTTTAAAGGGTCAGCTTAAGTGCAGGCCCTCAACTTTTTTTATAGGGTGTACTAAACAGAGTGCACTCGCATCTAATGTTTTACACTGTCTGCTCACCTGCAGGCACTGTCATCTAATGTTTTAGAGCATCAGATCAACTGCAGGCACTGTGGTATAATGTTTTAGAGTGTCAGCTCAACTGCAGGCACTCTCATGTAATGTTTTAGAGTGTCAGCTCATCTGCAGGCATTGACATATAATGTTTTAGAGCATCAGATCAACTGCAGGCATTGTCATATTATGTTCTGAAGTGTAATCTTTTACATTTGCATACAACTGGCATAACCTGGTTCCCAGCAGCGACTTTGGAGTCCAAGATGCATCCAAACATGGTCCCCATGCTGTTTCCAGTCCATTTGGGTGGTATTTCTGTCACTTTCTGACCTTTACCAATGGATGGGTTGTATGCCATTTTCTTACATTAAGCTCCGGTGCTCGGTAGAATATCACTTTGGTGCCCGCTCATCACTAGCCTCCAAGTCTTACCTGTGCAACCTGTCTACCATATGGAAACCTGTCCAATATGTGGCAACGTATAAATATGGTGTAATAGCATGAATAAAAGGTAAAGGTAAAGCATATTTCAACATCATTATAAATGGCCTGGGCTAATCATGGGAAATGTTATCTTAGGACAAAGTGACCAGACAGGAAGTGAGAGAGCACAGTCTAGGCAACAATACTGGTTTTACAGGTAAAGAAGCATTTTTAAGGGTGAAATTAAAATGTTTTGCTGAATACTAATATTGGAAGTTCTAGCATGTATTATCTAGTACTGTGGCTTTCAGAAGCAAGGCCAAAATATGTGTCTTCCCAAAGGCCCTGTATACTAATTATTGTTATCTGAGGTTTGGCTTGGATTTCATCTAACATTATGAATTTTCATTTTCCTAGGTACACAGCGATTGTAAAACCCATGGATATTCAAGCCAATAATGCTCTGACTAAGATCTGCATCAAAGCTGCTCTTATCTGGATACTGTCCATGACTCTGGCCATCCCAGAAGCTGTTTTCTCCGATTTGCACCCATTTTATGACAAGGAAAGCAACAAAACATTTATCAGCTGTGCCCCATATCCTCATTCTGATGGACTGCATCCAAGAATCCATTCCATGACTTCCTTTTTAATCTTCTATATTATCCCTCTGTCCATCATTTCAGTATATTACTATTTTATCGCACGGAATCTGATCCGGAGTGCATACAACATGCCAGTGGAAGGAAATGTGCATGTTAGAAGACAGGTAGGTTGTATATAAAAAACAAATGTAATGTATTGGTTTATATGGCTTATGTCTTGAAAACAGAATGACTTAATACCTTTGATTAGATCAGAATGGATGAGTTAATTTTTAATCGGGGCTTTAGACCCAGAATCTTTCTTTGAATTATGTAATTTTATTAAATTAAGTAACGCAAAGCTGATTTGAGTAAGCCAATGTAGGTCTCCCGTGTGATAATATCTGGACCCTCTGAGCAAAATTTCTACTATAGCAAGCGTATCCTAACACTACTGACATCAAAGAGCGACTTATGATATTTCTTTCATGTCTGTTCTCCTAAATGAGAGCCAAGGGCTACACTATTGTGGATCTTCACAACTCTAAAGTCCTGGGCACTCCAGATATAAAGGGGGGATGTGTGGATTTTAGTTTAAGATTTTTACTCAACAATTTGTTTACTCAAACCTGGAATTGCAATATAACCTCCTGTCCTGCAGTGGTCATAGAAAAGGGTTCTTCTAAACGTCTTGTTGGCTATTTGGCCATTAAAGACCTGATGTATTAATCAGCTTGCCTAACTAATTAAAGTTATTGGCTTCCGTTAATGACTTACGCAAAGCTATTTGTCATTCTAACCTTTTGCTTTAAGTACTTTGATGTGGATCAAGCGTGCGTGTAACTAGTTAAAAATGTTATATCCATGCTTGTGATTAAATGGCTAATAAATGAAGTAATTAGATCAGAAAAACAAACCAATCAACTGGCATTTTAAGTTTTTAAAGTAAACTTTAGCTTATGTTTTTCTTTAAATTTTTGAGATCGGTCGACTGAAAATTGGTGCATGCCCACATGGTCAGATCAACTTAATTGGATCGTAATTGTGAAAAAATCGTTCAAAACATGATCGGACATGTCGGAAAATTTTGATCGGTTGAGTACAAATTGAGTACAAAATATTTTGTAACTGACGGATTTTGATCGTTCTTGATCATTTGCATACTAATACTTCATTATCATCAAATGACCATGCCCTCTGTACACAGCCCATCTGATTGAAAAAATAATCGCCCGATCAAACAATCAATTTCATGGACGATCAAAAATAAAAAATCGATCAAAAACTGGTTATTCCATGTGGAGTATATTCTATTTTCCATCAATCAATCTCTGATTGTACGATTTAAATACATTGATCGTTTTTAGTCTGTCAGACGCTAAAATCTGTGTATGTATGGGGGGCATTATCCTGTACTGAAATTGCTTACTGTGTGATATAATGTGAGCTTTTCACAATGTGAACTAAGTTGCATCAAGTCAAACAGCCTAACCTTATTTCCTGGTTGATGGACAAGCATTACCTAATCATGTTTCCTTCCCAGTCACCCTTAATTAATTCTCAAGAACAGATTATTTCGTACAGGAATCTTTATTATGTACAGCACCCTCCTTGTCCTTTCCAACTGCATGACCATCCTAAAGGACAGGCACACATTGATAGTGTCACTGGATGTAAAAAGGGTACAGGCTAAACAGTTTTTAAGTTAGGAATTGTGAAAGGCAAAATATTAAAAAATTTTACTTCCAATTTTAGGCAGACAACAGAACCCATATAAAGAAAATGACAAACAAATTGGTAGTTTTCACAGAAACAGGTACATCTAAATATCATCTGTCCTAGAATCAGTTATTCATGTCTTGCACTTCAAATGTGGGTAACTTACACCTGCCAAAGCAAGGCCTTTCTAGCAGGGCAGAGATCTTTATTTGATAAGTAGGTACTGTATTTTTCACACTATAAGGTTCAACCCATTGTTTTGGAGAGAAAATGTGAAAAAACTAAAGAATGTAACAGAAAATTACAGCAAAGCAGGCAGGCCTGGGCCATACAGTATTTACTATATATTCCTCCAGCCAGACCAAAGGGCAGTGCCAGGATACAGAACTTTGTTCCAACAGAGTGTGCAGGACTGAAACGGTGGCATGTTTCTATACATTAGCAGTACAAATTCTCATAATGACCAACTTACGGAGAGACACATTTTACAATCTAGCAACATCCCATGAGCAGCTATTTACATATGGGAGGAGAGATGTTACATGATAACTTTGCTGCAATGTAGAATGTAAATGTACATACACAACTCATGCTATCAAAAAAGCCTCAATTTACACAGCTATCTTATGGCTGCTTACACATAGGAGAAGGCACATTATATATTAACAACAACAGACTGAGCTCCCTAAGCTATTAAAATAGCTCATCTCTCCTCCCATATGAAAATAGCTGTGCATGGGTAAGGTTCTTTTATATTCTGTCTATAAGACACACAGACATTTTCACCTTAATTTAAAAATAGTAAATGGCAAGTCATATTTACTGGTCTTCTCGCTCCATGGGCTTATGACTGGACAGTGAAAGGAGTTACAACAGGCTGATAAGTTCATATCCCATTGTGTCTTGAGAGTATAGGTTTATTTTGGTCCCAGCCAAAAGAAAGGCTCGTGCGAGGTGCACAAATAGAGTCAGGTCCAGTTTATTGGTAAATTAAATATATATATATATATATATATATATATATATATATATATATATATAAAAGCATCAATGCCTTTTGTGGCTAATATGGCCACTTCTTCAGGATGAATAATGTTATTCTCCTCTGTCTCACAGCTTCAGTTTGCAGGGAGAAGTTTTATTTTCATGTCAACCATATATAAAGTTCATATTCCAGTCACTTCTACATTTAAACACTTGAGCACAACTGCATAACTGACTTATTCCTTGTGCCTCTTCTTGTAAGTGACTCCAAAGTTAAATATCTTACTAGGGTTTAGCTTTAAATGTGCTGTTTTGAAAGCACACTTCTTTCCAACCATATTATGTTACTGATTGCTCCTGACCTGTTCTGCTCATTGCTGTCAAATATACAGCAGTTTTGTTGAATATAACTTTACATGGATATAAGTAGTTCAAGGTTCAAGGAGGGATATTAAATCACTTTATGTGTTAGAAATGTCACTGTGGTGATCATTAAGTGACATAAGATGGCAATTTCTTTTACTAATCTAGTTACCTTAGAAGACGTTGTGTATTATTCATTCTGCATTCTTCTTACTGCAGTATGTTCAAGATCTCTGACTCATGGTATGTACCAGGGAGGGGCAGAGAGCATGAATTAAGTGTTTTATTCATGTCCATGCATAATTGGCTGCCTATGATCAAAATATCTTCCAGAGTATATCAGTGACTCAACTGGCATAGCTGAAATGATTAACATTGCTGCATATGTAAAAACATTTAGCACAGTATTTTGTAAGATATTGTGGTTTACCTGGTAATTTTTAAGTTTTATTTTAATACTTTTGTTTGTAACACATGGCTGCAAAAAGAACTTAATCAGGACTATTGATTCTTTTATTAATTATCAAACCCTAATATGATACAGTAGAGCTCAGAATTCTATAGAATTGACCAGAAATCCAAGGTACAGTCCTATTATTTATGAAACACTATTTCTGCATTGCAAAGCCTTGAGGAAGGGCGACTCCTGAGCCCCGAAATGCATTGGCTATTACTTCTGTTATATTTACACATTTGTGTGTTGTAAATAATACAGAGGTTATGGCCAGGATACAAGGATAGCAGCTAGTGATGATCACATAAAAACTTTTTTACCTACCTTGCGCAAATCAGCACTTGTACATGCACATATTGGGAATGTAATGCGTGGTAGTTCTGGGTACTGATGTAAAAAATTTGGAATATTCACGATTACTCAAGATCTTTGTGAATTCTGGAAGTATCGATATTCGTAGTAAAAATTCATGATTCAAATATTCACAATCAACTATAGTAGCAGTCAGCATAGAGTACCCATGTTGACTCTTGTCCATCACCAAAATGACCTACAATGGCCATATCATATTTGTGAATGACCATACAAGCCTGGGAAATGTATCCACTTACAAAAAGAAGCTCAAAAAACCCAAAAGCATGGGGAGACTGGTAGGGAATCATAGTGAAGGTATCAGGGCCCTTTCACGTTAGAACAAGGGCGTGCAAACATTTTGACTCGCAGGCCGCAATAAACCTGTCTTCGCCTATGCCGTCTTCGAAGTCCGAAATTTTAACATTGATACATTGAGTAAACAAAAAGTAATAATCATACTGACAGAGATGTTAAAAAAGTAAACATTTATAAAATAAATAAATAAATAAAAAAAAAAAAAAAAAAATATATATATATATATATATAAATCTCTACTTTTTGCATGGAATGAGCAAAAGGGAGCCAGAGTGTCTTGACAGCAAGGTGACAAAGGGCCGGATTAAAATTCGAAAGGGCCGGATATTGCCCTTAGTCTGCAGTTTGTCCACGCCTGCACTAGTCGCACTGTGGCTGCACCCACGATTTTCACCATTTTGTAACAGAAACCGTGGGGTAATAGATTGCTCTGTGTTTGCAATGTTCCATACACTTGTATGGTAGACAGCAAGTGCTGCGGCACAAAAAATGTGCGCTGAAGGGAGTTTGTGTTTTCACACTGGGGGCCGCACTACATTTGTGTACACAAATACGGCTAGTGCGAAAGGATCCTCAAGGAGTTTGTTCTTATTAGAGATGCTGATAACTTTTATTGGTAAATCAGCCGTAAGGCTCTTCAGACAAGTGATATTATAAAGCAAGTGCTTTTCTCATTCTCAGTTATTTTACTTACTTTCAATTACTTTTTGTTGTACAAAGCTCCACAAACAATGTAAGTAAATCTGTAATGTTTTATACAAAGAATACTTGAAATAGTTATTATTGTAAAATTTTATGGGGAATAATTGAAATGTAATATTAATTAAGATAGCAAACATTTATTTAAATTCCCTTAATCCAAAACCACCGTTAGCCATTGAATCTTACAATATGATCTGTGTTTCTTAAGTAAGTAATATCTGGTTAAAAGGCTGAGAACAAACAGTGAGGAAGTTATTAATCGTAATGAAAACGTCTAGTGTCATATGGGGCAGATCAGGTCATGTCTGGTGCCTTCTGGTCTTGGTCATGTCTGAGCTCCAAATTAAATCGGCACATCGTTATTACATCACACTGCTGCTTTGCTCTGAAACATCTTACTTGCTCTATCTGTCCCTCCAAGTGCCAATGAAATGTGGCTGAAATACTGAAAATATTAACTAGATGAAAGGGGCTTTTTGAATTCAAAGCCTCTAATGCTTGTAAACACCAGCCCAACCAAAACAAAATTTTCAGTTTCTGATAGATGCAAGAAAACTATGCCACCAATTATTCTCTTTATTTGTCATAAATACTGATTGAGGATTCTATATCACTGTACTGCAGTGGTTCCCAAATAAATTTTCCCTACAAGGTTACCCACTTCTAGATGGGAATTTTTTACCCCCCCCCCCATTCTAATACAGTGTCATGTTGAGGGCCATTTGACACTAGACGTGTTTGTGTTGTGTACTAGTGTGAAATGGCCCTCAAACCTTTTTTGAAATACAACCCATACAACTTTATTTGTTTTTAACACCAATAATACAGAAATGTTCATTATTCACATAGAGACACACACACTATATTCATGCAGAGATTTGAGTCATTGACATAGACACACACAAAACATGCACTCTACTTGCTGTCTGCAGCTTGTTCCTCCATGGTTGGTTTCCTACTTGTCCCTCCCGCAGCCCCCTAGCTGCGCCCCCCTGGAATATCTCCACACCCCCCCCCCCCCCCCCCCCGGGAGGCCCACCTGCAAGTTTGGGAGCCACAGCTGTACTGTATCTATGTAGGGGGAGTGGTATTACCGTGAGCTAGACTGGAGCAGTGTTATTACCCTGTTTACTACTTGTTTTGGATGTCTAATTTTTGCCCTTTCTTGTTTCAACTCATGTATCACTAAAAAAGCATAATTGAACTTACTCATTATATATGAGAAATTAAGTAAAAATTTTCAAGACCTGAAATGTGCTAAAAAAAAAAATAATTTGGCTTATATTCTGGTGAAGAAATGAAAATCGCTGCATTTTGTAGGTGGACTTTATGAGTGAATTGCAAAACCCCTGAACATGCTATCATCACCTAATTTGCTGTAGAGAAGGGTTGTGGGAACATTTAAAAAAAATATTGCTCTAGCGCATGTAGTTTTTGCATACATTAGGTTCAAACTCAAGTCGAAGTTTTTAAATTGACTTAATTTGAACTTTTTTTGTGCAAAAACTTGATATGCTAAAACAATGCTTTTTTCTTTACAATGTTTCCACAACCCTTCTCTACATCTACATCACTAATTTTGGTGATGATAGCATGTTCAGGGGCTTTGTAAGTAATGTACAAATCTGCTGAATTTAATAAAAACATCTTAAACACATTATACTTAAGACATTCCGTTTTTCCAGATTTTTTTCCAAAATTAGGTACCTCTGCTTATACAGTATTCGGGTCGGCTTATACTTCGGCATTGTTTTTATAGTATATTTATTTCTAATAATTATGGCCTCAACTGTATCTTCACCTATGGGGTCATGGGGGCAATGTCTGTAGAAAAGAACTTGGAGGCTAATTACAAAGTTGGTACAATATAGACAAAAAGACAGCATCTTACTGTATTTCTGACAGGAAACAATACACAGGAAAATGTATAATGACCAATAACTAATGTACATTAAACTGCTCTATTTATTATTTTGCCATGAATTACACTCAACTGTCATTTAGGTTAAGAAATTGCCCCCGCAGGTAGAGGTACCTCTCTCTGCCGCTCTTGTACTGTTATCAGTTATCCTTACATTTTCAGTATGTCCAAAAATGCAGCATCTCCAGTAGAAGAAGAGGTGCTTAATTCTAAAAGAAAAGAGTTTATCATGGAAGATGTTGTAAATAATGCAAGCGATACCAAATATTTAAATCTGAGTTTTATAATACTTTAAGTTTGTAAAAACAGCAAAGAGATGGCCCGATTTTAGCCTACATATAAATGTATTATGTAAGTGGAGAAGGGGTTTGATGGAGTTTTCTGTTCCAACTGGCATGCTGTGAAACCTCCCTGTCTGTCTTCTGAATAGACGGAAATGTCAGCTTCTTGACTTTGAGTTGGTGGAAGTCTGCATAAGAAAATAATACAAACAGTACAACTTGGCAAATCACAGGCATCTGGTGACTCGTTCCAAATCTTTGCCGGACTATCTGAGTCATAAGTCATTTATAAACAAAGAAGAAAATAGAACTCCTATACAAGAATGAAGTATTTAATATTATACCTTTAGCAGGTTGTCCAGCACATTTCAAACAGAATGAATTAATTTCACATTTTATAAACATAACAAAATCCCCTTCAGGCAAAACAGAAAAGGCATGACTGATTTGGGGGTACAAGGTAATTTGTCCAATATGCCAGTACTAATTGTTGTGCTGGTGATGTTAAGTGGATATACTCTATTATTCTGATCTAGCATAGCAGTTCAGTCAGTAATACACGGTGGGTTTTATACTAGTATCTTCTTGATGTTCAAACCTTTTGAACACAGCATCTTGCAAAGGCAAATTTCCAGCACATTATCCTTTGCATTGCTGAAATGTAAAGTGGCAAAATGCAGAGAGCTGCAAAGGAAGCTGGAAGAAAAAAATGTTCTTATGAACACCCACCTTTCACAATGCCCACCTACGCCTTTGCTTGTATTCTTTGGTTCACCAGGTCTGCCCAGGCAAATGGTTACCAATCCAGACAACCTCCCCCTCCTTCCCTACACACCATTTATAAATTAGAATGATTTCAAACCTGTAGATTCATAGCGTTGATGTTGTGGTTGCATAAAGTTTCTGTTGTCAGGTGTTTGTTCCTCTTCAGTAGTGATGGCCGAACACAAGTTCTGCCACAAACATTCCACGTTCGCTGGTGAGAAGAAGCTTATCATTCTTCCGCTGGCCAGATCTGGAGCAACAACACCTGGCCAGTGGAAGAATATGTTCACTAGAGACCAGTGAAAAAATCATCTTAAAACCGGCGTCACTTCCGTTTTTTCCAATTCAAAGTTCCCATGAACAGCTAGGGAATTTGAATCTCCCCAAGAACAGGTGGACGTCGGACTTTTCTAAAAGTTTCAATTCGCGAACAGACCTGGCCAATGTCCGGCCCTCACTACTCTTCAGTGGTAAACTTGAAAATACGACAGTTTATGGTGGATAACACATTATCTTTAAAGGGTTTTATGGAAGTCACATTTGGCTGCTTTCCAAGTTCAAACTACAAGTGTTTTCTATTATCCTAAATCATTGCATATATAGTAGAAGAATATCTTTATATGGTTTATAAGTAAGCTACTGCCGTTATGGCAAAATCAACAGGCATTTTCTGTTCTTGCAAAGAAATTGTTTGAAAAATGTGAATGAATGCAGCTAGCACATCTAAGGATTGGTAAGCTGCAAAGTAATAATTTTCTTTCTTGGGTTTAGATACACCTTGATAACTCCAACGATGATTGTATGGGTATCTCTGAACTTCACTGAGAGAAGAAATGGTTGCATTTTTTAAAATTTGACTAGCTTACTTTGTGAGTAAATAACAGCCACTGAACATGGTATCATCACCATGATTGTTGGAGATGTAGAGAATGGTTGTGGAAAAAGTGTTGTCAGTAATTAAAAATTTTTTACAAATCAAAAAAAAAAAGTGCATATATACATATCTCACCTATATCCAGTATTCATTTAGGTACTGAGACCCCTAAAGCATAAAAAGTATACTTACCTTTCCTGCCTGCTTGTTCCTGCTCCACCATGTCTGGAGTGTCTTGCTCCCTCCACCAATTCAGATCTGAATCCAGTGAGGTTTCACCCCTCCAGCATCATTGGATTCAGATCTGGCTGGCTGCCGGGCACAAGGGGACTTGGGAAAGTAGACGTCAGTAGTGACATCTACTTCCCCAAGTCCCTTTGTGCCCGGAGCCCCCCCCCCAGCACAACGTCACTGGGGGGGTGGTACATTGCAGGATTTTGACACTTTTACCAGGTGTGTATTTTTTTTTACCTCCGACCTGCCACAGAGGCAGCGATAATAGAAGGCAGATGTTGAGGTGATAGGTCTGCTTTAAGCTCAAAGTCCAATCAAAGTTTACATGTTGAAATTTCAAATTAACTTTGAAATTTATTAACTCCCAGTTACTCTAATTAAGGGTCACTTCCTCCCCCTGAGGGCCCTTTCACACTATATGCATTTAAAAAATGCGCACTTTTTTTTACCGCACACATTCTTACATAGGCAACCAATGATACCATTTACACTGCATGCGTGTTTTTTTTAAAAGGCCCTGCTGTATGCATTTTTTTTTATAAATCTTTCATGCATTTTTCATTGATTTGTTTAAAAATGCAAATGAAAAACACAAACATAGATGTAATGTAAACAATGCATGGGTTTTTGTATATATGCAGAAACGCATGCCTTTTTAAAACGCATATAGTGTGAAAGAGTCCTAACTGACAGGTACTGGTGAACCAGAATGACTTTTCTGAGAAGCTTGTGTTCTAAGTACCCTGTTTCCCTGATGATAAGACACTGTCTTATATTTTTTAAAAACCAAAATATGCGGCAGGTCTTATTTTCGGGGGATGTTTTATTCTGCTCACTCTGCTCACTGCTCACAAGGGGAAGGGGACAATGAATGGCACAGACTCACTTTTTTGGGTATTCTACCGGCGCAGAGGCGTGGGCACGTGCGCAAGCCTATGCAGTCACTTCCTGCTCTGCACTACAGCCAGCCCTGACGGAGGCACACAGTTACCGAATGGGAGATTTGGGCACGTATCATGGGTGTCTAATTTGCGGTGAGTTTTCTGCAAAAATCGGGGGGTTGGTGGTGTCGTATTATCGCGGATACACTTAGAATCCTACTTTTTATGATATTGAACACATATTGAACGCAAGGCGGACAGTTCGGCGGCGAACATGGATGTTCGCCCTCTTTCTGGCCGGCGAGCAGTACGGGTGTTCGACCTGCCCCGTTCGCCGGCGAGAAGAAGATCTATATTCTTCCTCCGGCAGGATCAGAACCTGCGAGATCGTGCCGGAGGAAGAATCTTTTCACTAGAAGACCGGGCATGAAGCCGGTCTTCTAGTAAAAATACCGGCTCGGAGCAGGAAGTGACGTCAGTGACGTCACATCCGGCTCCCGTAACCAGGAACTATGCATTCCAGGATGCGTTCCAGGGACCGGATGTGACGTCACTGATGTCACATCCGGTTTTTCCGATTCAAATTCCCCGCCTGAATGTGTCCGCGAACAGGCGGACGGTGGACTTCTTTAAAAGTCCGAACCGCCCGTTCGCGGACAGTCCAGGCCGATGTTCGGCCATCACTAGAAGTACTACAATTTTTATTCCCATTATTAGTTGGTTTGTTTGAGACTTTACTGCATTATTTATTATATTTGATAATGTCAGAAGGAAACACTGAGTTTCCCTTTTTAAAACTGTGAATTCATATTTTTTACAGCAAAGCTCAGCATTGCATTCTCACAAAGACCGTTTGTAGTTTTGTAAAAAATACAGTTTTTTGTACTTTGGGCTCTGGGTTCACACAGTATAGATAAATGTTTGCTTAGCATATAAAGAGGTTTATTCTATAACATGAGTCTTTTCTCTGCTGCATTCAGCTTTTCCTCAGTTTTCTACAATCATTTTGATTAGAAATATATTTTATCGATTACAAGCCAAATCATGAAGCTATAGGCACATTTAACGACACGCACATTTTGTTATCATCTTAACATCGTCAATGCTCTGTTTCTTTCACATGCATTCTTCTTACAAACACAATATTTATATACAGAAAAGAAAGATCAATAAAAAATACGTCTTCATATACAATAGAAGAAACCAGTAGGTAACTAGATCACTCAGTAGAATACTCTCAGTTTTGCGCATGCAGTCAATGGGTGGCTGTCAATCATACCTAGCCACCCCTTTTTTGTCCCTATGGACAACAGCAGGTGAGACACAACATGTGCTTGTGTTTCACAGTTCTCTGGTTTTGGGAAATGGGCAATAACCATTATCCAGTTCAACTGTGCACACCTAGTCTTAATTAGTTTCCTTTTAACATAGTTTAGATGTTTAAGATGTAGACAATGTTGTAGATCGAGTCATCACTTACAACAGTTTTGGATTTTGGATTCATCCACCACAGTGTTCAGTAATAGAAAATTGACAAATCACGGTTGCCAAGACTTGGCTTAATGAAATAGCATGAGTGATATCAACATGGCTCTGACATGGCTTCCATTATCTGAGAGTACTGACTTGGTGAAGAATCCTTAAATACCACCATTGGCCTAGCATATATAGAGGTGACTGGCTGTAAGTGGAATTAATATGTAGAGGGAACTCTTTTATACAAATATTCACTGATCAATTAAAGCACCATACACTTCATCAATAATCTACACTGCACCTATCCACTACATTGACTGATCGCAACATAAATGCACAATTCTCAACTACTGCAAATAAATTAAGGCGCCACCGTGTACGCTGTGCTATACATTAAATCAACACTATGCTGCAATCAGTGGCGTAGGAACCACTATAGCAGCCATAGCAGTGCTATGGGGCCCATATTCACAAGGGGGCCCATCACTTCTGGAAGGGCAGGGATTGGAGTGACAGGTTGGGATGGGGGGGGGCATCACATTTTTCGCTATGGGGCCCAGTCAGTTCTAGCTACGCCCCTGGCTGCAATGTGTATACTGTACTATATACACTGTGCTATTCGTTACACATCTCAGACTACTGAATTCTGACATTCTATGGTACATTCATAGAAAAAAATTTTTGTTATGTGTTATTTCATCCTGTTTCATAAATCACACGCTTTTATTTATCAAGGCTAAAACAAAGTGATTCATGTCATTGGCTTTGTTTGCCAACAAACATATACAATGTAGAATTCACAACTTATTTATTAACAAAGGACCTTGAGCTTGTCTCCATTGCTAAGAAGAAAGACTGTCATCTCTCAAAGCAGGCTTAGAGCAAAATGCAAGGTTCAAATCCAGTTTGTAGTACATTATGTCTGAATGAAAGCAGCAAAAAATCAGCCAGAGAGTCTCTTCCATAATAGACCCTAAAGCCCGCCATGCACGCATAGATCCATGGTGATTTTGCAGTTGATCAATTGATCTGCTCATTCCCAGCAATCGATCACCCTCAAAATCGCCTGCGGATTGTAGCTGCCCACCTGGAGCAACCGATTCATGTGGCCCACAATAGTAATGAGCGACTAGGCAATATTCAAATTCGTGTAATTTTGCAAATATGTGTGCTACTAGTGTGCTACTAAAATACTTTTAAATAATTTTCATATTCATTAATATAATGCAAAACTTAAAGCATATCTTTGGCAGAGAGGGTTTTGCCACAATTGTTAATTAAAACAATCAAAATGTACAAAATCATTTAAAATAAATAGAAAGAACTGAGTTGCATACAAAATGAGACACCAAGGTGCCCAGGGAAATAAAAAATATGGGAGGAATATTAAGATAAAAGATAAAACATAAAAGAATTTGCTTTGGAGTAAAACATATGTAAATTTTAAAAGATAAACCCTTTAGGCAATACAGGTTCAGGTAATGACAAAAGAAAAAAATTAAATTATCCGCCATAATATTCGATTCCATATTCGTAATCTCGAATATCCGCACTTGTGGACATGAATTGCGATCTAAAAATCGCAATTGGGATCAAATATGCGCAATACATGCAAGTCAATGGAGCTCGGATATTCGACTGGGAGAATATCCATAATTTCCGTTTAAAAAAATCGCATTGCGATTATATAATCGCAATCCATTGCAATGAATGGGAGCGCGAAAAATCGCAATAAAATCGTGAAAAATCGCGTTCGCGTCTGATATGCGATTATATATTCGCGGATATGCCGAAATGCCGATATTTGAGCAAAATATTCGAAAATCGAATATTCGAGATCAACACTGGCACACAACACAATCAGCCAGAGAATCAACATGTCTGGTTTTCTTTGGATGATCACATTACTTTGGATGGGGACACAAAGAGTGCTCAGATCCTCTGAATAACTGTCCACAGTGTGATGACACAATTGGATGTTTAAGAATCACACAGAGATAGCTGCATGTATGGGGGGCTTCACACAAGTAGTTTTTTATATTGAATGAATATGGCACTGTAATTTCACTGCATCCAGTTTTCTTTATCTGATAAATTAAAATTTATTTTAAAACTCTGAGCAGCTGTTTGAGCTTGAGTTCCTAATTAGTAAATCAAACTAATCTTTCAATTAATTTCATTGAAGAATTTTAATTTATGTATCTCACTTCAGGCTGAGCTCATACTCCGGGGTCCTGTCTGCTTTGAGAGTCTTCCATTCAAACTATAAAGACAAATGTGTGCTACTAAAAATACTTTTAAATAATTTCCATATTCATGAATATAATGCAAAACTTAAAGCATATCTTTGGCAGAGAGGGGTTTGCCACAATTTTTAATTGAAACAATCAAAATGTACAAAATCATTTAAAATAAATAGAAAGAACTGAGGAGCATACAAAATGAGACACCAAGGTGCCCAGGGAAATAAAAAATATGGGAGAAACATGTTCCAAGATAAAAACATAAAGAATTTGCTTTGGAGTAATACATATGTAAATTTTAAAAGATAAACCCTTTAGGCAATACAGGTTCAGGTAATGACAAAAGAAAAAAAATAAATCTCCTAATTTATTATTTCAATGCACATGTCGCAATGAGGATCCAAGATACCTCTGGTATGTAAGTATGCAATTCATATTAACTAGTGCAAATGTATAGAAAAAAGAAGGGAGTAGAGGAAACAGTGAAAAGAAGGAAAGGGAGATAACATGATGGGATCACAACTTGCGATCTTAGTGTTGTTGTGTCTAAAATTAATGAAGTCTCCTGCCCTCATCCTAATCTTGAAATAGAATCCAAAATACTCGACATGGCAGTGAAAAGCATTATCTATGTACAGGATATATAATAAGCCAATTACTGTAGGCATGCATCATATAACTTTTCATTTACTAATAAAAGGAGAGCAGTTCAACACTACAACACAGTATATAGAACAGAAACTGGAATACTGGTGTATGATGTAAACTGGTATAAACTGGTACAGGCTGGCCTGCTAGTCTGGGGATTGAATCATTGGTTGCCAATTTCACCCCCCTATTAGCAAGTACAACTTGCCTGGAAAGGTGCAGTCTCTCACTCCAGGACACTGGCAGGCTCCCCACTAAAGATGATTTGGGTGACGCCACCCCACTGGTACTAAATATTATCTCCAGATCGCAGTCTACACTAGTTGGGTCTTAGGCTGAGGGTCCACTACGTTTTGGCAAAATATAGTGGCAGGAATCTTTTGTATGTGGCACATACCCGCTATGTGTGTGCATTATGCGAGATTTTTGCATTACATGTGTGCATTACACTATTACACTACAGGCCAAAAACTTTCTGGTGTTAAATGCAATTAAATTCAGATGTCCACTTACTTATTATTGGCATAGTTGGAGAATTCAAATGTCTTGGAATAATGAAGGGTGCAGCCATTAAGACATAGCAAAGGGGGCCTCTCTTGGCTGATGATTTACCGTATTTTTCGGACTATAAGACACAGCAGACCATAAGACGCACCCAGTTTTTAAAGCAGAAAACCAGGAAAAAATATTTGATATATAAAAGTGTTTACATTAATTGGGTTAATGCAATATGAAATGAATGCAATATCAGATTCAGCCAGTAGATGTCAATAGCAGCAGTACACACACACAGCACATGACGTCACCTCTTCACTGATCAGGAGGAGGGGGGTAGGCTGCCCAGTCTTCTCTCCTCTGCTCTGCTCTCCCGGTATTGCTGTTCCTGTGTCCGTGGGAGCTGCAGTGATCACAGTTTCCTCTGACATGGAGAGAGAGATAGGTGATCTATCACTCTCTTCATTGCTTATGCCAGCAGGGCTCTGGGCTCTGTTGGCATAAGCAATTATACAGTTTAGATGGGAGATCCAGCCATGGGCGGATCTCACATTTGACAGCTCCCCGGCTTTTCCCGGGTGAAAAAATGTCTTATGGTTCGAAAAAATACGGTAATAAAGAGTCTGTAATGCTCCCTGTTTAATGCATGAGACATTGTTTTTCTTTGCACAGGATAAGCTTTGACAAGAGCAAAAATATTCACCCTCTTCAAGGAGCTAGAAGAAGACTTTTGCCAAGTGGAACCCCATTGTATGTGCAGAACATGTTACAGGAGTAATTTTATAGGGTGTTCGGTATCCCATGCAATTCACTTAGAGGTTGTTAGCATGAGATGCCATGCAACATAACCCACCACAACAGACCACCCTTGTGTGAATTTGGCCCTTTAAGTATCTAAAGGCTACTTCTAAAAATGCATTTTACCTAATGTTTTGAATTGAATTTATTGTTGAATCATTAACACCATATTCTATGGAGATATGGACAACATGAAGAGTTGTTTCTGTAATGGTTAGATGTCACATCCTTTAGGTGCGTGCTTTGTCAGGTAAAGCAAAGAATAATGTCTCACAACCCCAATTAATGACTTTATGCCACAGGTAAAAAATGTGTTCATTTAATTTAACTGTGATTTATAAAATAGATAGTCAGCCTCCTCTATTCTTTCTGCAATTATCTTTCTTGTTATATTGGTGAACAGCTCGCACAGAGTGCAGTTAAATGTGATAGAATATGTTGTTTGCTGCTAACCTAATTTTGTTTGCTGCTAAAGGTTGTTCAATAAAATATTTCAGGTTGTTAACAAGTACATATTATTGCAGCAGCATTATTTAGTGTAGCGTATGTATGTAAGGTGACCTTCACTTCTTGGTTTTTCATTTTTTTCTTTCTTTTTTTTTTGCTTCTGCCATTTAATGAAGATTATAGATGGTCAAATGTTTTTTGAAATTTCCACTAGCTGCTTTTGAATTGATTGCAAAGCCCATGAATATTGTATCATCAGCAAAATTGATGTAGGGGTATTTCTCTAGCCAGGGGTGGTCAAACTTTTTGACCGGTGGTTTTTAAATGTGACATAGGGGCCAGATGAAGAGCCTGTAAGGCAAAGAGGTTCTAAGTCCTCGTAGTTAGGACAAAAAGAAAATATGTTCAAAAAATAAATAAATAGAAGCTTTAACATTCTATTGCAGGCAACTTATGGCCTCTAGGCCTATCCTCCACTTATTGCAAGGAACTTGGGTAGCCAGAGCCTCTAGACACCAAGGTGGCAAAGGGCCAAATTACCATGCTGAAATTTCTTAACTCATTTTAACTGTACAGATGCAAAACATTTTCCCCAAAAATATTCTCTACATCTTAAGCAATGTTGAAAATTATACCTTGTTTAGAGTTTTTGTAATTAAACCAAATACATTTTGCGACTATTTCTAATAAAGGCTTTTAAACATTGTATGCTCTGCATTCCCAAGTATAGATAAAAATAAAAACATGATTGCCCCTAATGTATCTGATTATGTATCTTGATATTCAAATCAGTAGTAATTAGTATTTTTTAACTGTAATTGTTCTGGAGAAAAGAAGAGGCTTGGATGGTCATTGTAGCGTGTGTCCCATAGACTCAACAGGAAATGAGAAGATATATTCAAATGGTTATCAAATGTTAGGGAAATATATTTTTAGTCAAGCTTTTGCCATTGTTTTGTCATTGGAGTCAACAAAAGCACAATTGTCTTAAATAAAGTAGCAGTTATGGTTCCATGTCTCAAGTTAGTCCTTTGTCTCTGACTGGAACAAAATCCTCAACAAATTCATGCCACAGTTTTTTGTCCTGAGTGATTTTTCCTATATCAGTCCATGATACCTTCTATTTTTCCTCCTCTACACTTCTCCAAGTTGTTGTTGGTCTTCCTATACCTTTCTACTGCTTTAAGGATTCCACTTCTCAATTGAGTCTTCTATATAGAGAGTATGACCAATCCATCCCCACGTTCATTGCTTTATCTGTGCATCAACATTCCTATAAGAAATATTAAATATTATTTTGCTAACCTGAATAATGTATGTTTGGTAGAACACGTTTTAATTTGTATGCCTATCTTGTGTCACTAATTTTTGTGTACTTTTTTGCCTTAGATTGAATCCCGAAAACGACTTGCTAAAACAGTCTTGGTGTTTGTTGGACTCTTTGCATTCTGCTGGCTGCCGAACCACGTCATCTATTTATACCGCTCCTACCATTATTCAGAAGTGGACACTTCCGTCCTGCACTACATCACCAGCATCTGTGCTAGAGTGTTAGCTTTTACCAATTCCTGTGTAAATCCGTTCGCTTTGTACTTGCTCAGCAAGAGCTTCAGGAAGCAGTTCAACAACCAATTGTTCTGCTGCAGGCCAAGGCTCATCGTCAGGTCGCAGAGTATGGGAAGAAGCACCACAAGAATGACCTCTCTGAAGAGTACCAACCATTCCATGGCCAGCTTTAGTTTGATAAATGGCAAACAGATCTGTCACGAAGGCTGTGTATAAGATCTGTAAGTCTTATCCTGGACATTTGTGCACTTCCACCTCCTTACTTTGTATTTCTGTATGTGTAAATAGGAGAAGTATTATGAATATCCGTACAGGGTTCTTGTTTGTTACAGGGATATTTTACAGATGTTGACAGTCAGCAACACATCAGCAAAGTAGTTCAGAAACAATCCAGTCACAGAATTAGCTTATATACAAAAGCTAGCCAAACACCTTTAGTTCTCTCTGTCAGATATCCTTTAGATCTACCAACAACTATGTAGTATAGGGTCCTCTGAGATTGAACACAGGTAGACTTGATGGTTTAGAAAATCACTCATATTACATGGTTTTGGTAAAACAACAGGAGATCTAAAGGAAATCTGACAAAGAAATCTAAAGGTGTATGGGGACTCTAAGGTTTATTAATGTCCGCCATTTTTCTTTGTTCCTAGATTGTGGGGACATAGCACAATTTCCTCTAGAAATTGGTATTGTACATGCAGTGCCTTGAGTTTGAAATATATATATATATCGAATGCTCAGACAACAGATGGAGATTTTAGGTGGGCCCAGGGCTGCTGAAGTCTTAGTTCCTGCTTCAGTTGTAGCATTTATAACTTGGCGTGACATCCGTGCATGTTTATTATATACACTTGGGTATTATGAGGAAGCTATGTATACATAGGGGACAAGATCAAATCCCTAATATTTTTAAGATGGACGCTGCTGGTGTTTTGACTTTTTAACATTTTCTGTAGCTGATGCTATTTTACTATGTAGGCTCTTGACATCTGCTCTAGTTGCAATCTGAAATCCATTTTCCTTAAATGAAATCAATTGTCCAACATAATGCTGGGAGCAGCATCAATCTAGAGTGTTTTCCTTTCAAATTCGACTAGCTGATATTAGCTGAGTAATTGCAATGAACAAGTTATCATCAACAAAACTGCTGGAGATGTAGAGAAGGGTTGAGGGAACATTACAAAAAAAATATGGCTTTAGCACATGTAGCAAATTAAGTTATTCATCATTCAAGTCCAAATTTTTATGGACTTTGAACTTAATTTATAGAAAAACTACATGTGCTAAAACAATATATTTTTTGTACCTTCTCTACATCTCCAGACATTATGGTGACGATGCCTTATTCAGGGGCTTTGCAATTAACTCTGAAAAAGAATTGACAAAAATTCACGACCATATCTACTTAACACATCTTCCTTCTGAGATTTAAAATAATTCCAGGCCTGTCTGCATTGGTGTCCCCTTCCCTTTTCAATGACTGCAACAAAAATGTTTTCTGTGCTCAGTAATTGTGGTTCAGTGCTTTCAATGTAACCTTTATGTTTAAAGCTGGCCATAGACGGGTAGATTCCTGTTAGATGGACGCATTGTGCTGTGCTCGAGCTTTCGCCGATTGTCGGAATTGATCACTCAATGTGGGCAGCTTCGATTCTTGCAGGATCGATAACAGTGAACGCACATGGCACTCAATCATGCAAGAATTGACCCCTCTATGGCTGGCTTAAGGCGGTTTGAACTTATCTACAATTTCTAGCATTGGCCTTAATGTCAATGAGGTTTTTCTCCCTTTAAAAATATGGAAGCTGAGAAACTGAAACAGTTTGAGATGTGTTTGTAAATGGTATAAATTGCTTTGTTTGTTATTATTTCCAGCATAATGAACCTAAATTATATGTAATCTATCGTCACCAACGGGCTTATTCAATTAAGAAAAGAGTTATTCTCTGAGTGCAGCAGTTATATTTGGAGAATTTGTAAAAATGAGTTTTGATGAAATGAGTAGTAAAGAGAGCTGATTTTTTTACAGTTTAATTGGCCATTATATTGGCCTGTAAATCTGTCTTATCTGTAGAGAAAATATAGTAAATACAAAGATATATCTAAATCATAAGCTTCTCAGGTTGCTAAGATCACAAATTGATTTGCTTATCAGCCAAATGAACGCAAATTGCATATACAATTTTTTCCTGGGCTGCTTTAATGAATACATTATTCTTTTTTTGGATTGTAGACCTGTTGGACTGCTGGCAGTTCTAGCTGAACATTAGTAGCAAAGTCACTGATTGGCAACTTCTCAATTGTGAAAATCAGTTTTAGAATATATGCTGCAATAAAGAAGGAACATAATTACAAAAAGTTGCCTATGGGGACAATACAAATAAAACTAATTTGGTGAATGAGAAAAAGCTAGTCATAGGCTAGTCATAGGCATAGCAAAATACTTCTGTGTGTTTATAGTTAGAAAGTATGGCTTCTTAGGATCTTGTAGCAAATATGTTCTATCCTTATAATTCTAGTTTATTCAGTTTGAGTAAGCTTATTTCGGCATGCTGGTCCCCTAGGCCTCATGAAAGTAAACATGAAAAGTAAACACTTGACGCTTTTTGCTTTAGAAGATGTTCCTTTCATTCTTGTAAATTACTACAGTTGTTTATACTGAATTGAAGTTCCTGCCACCTCCAAATGCTGACCAGTTTTTCATATTGGGGCCCTGGGACAGTAAACATAACTGATTTTAAATGTTCGGTAAATGCAATCTTTACCTAATATTCATGTCTACTTATCATAAAAGACCATTCACTAAATATCACACTAAACAGAGATTGCAAGCAAATCTAGTTATTGTAGTCTTCAAGATACAGAACCGGCCAGGTAATAATTTAATGCAATGGTCCTCAGTTTACCAAAGCTCTTTTGGATATAGACTGGACTGTTCATATTATTCGTCTCTTAAGGGCAAATCCTTCCAATGTCCTTTTGGTGCCCAGTTTCTGTACGATTCTGTACGTTGATTCCAACAGCAAATACAAATAAAAACAAAACCAATTAAAGCCTCTCATTTAGCTCATTATTGATTTGTATATAGTTTAAAACAGGGTTGGAAGTTCTGTTTTTTATTACCCTACTTTCTGTCATTGTGGCAAAAGTTGCAGCAGAAATTATGAGGATGGGGAAAAATAGGGGGACACAAATAGCAATGAAAAGCTAATAGTATTCTAGCCTTCACCTACTCTAGTAAGAATTCTCTGTGTGTGTCCCTCCTGAAACAATTTCCTCACATTTTTTACCCTGACAGTGAAGAAAAATCTCCACAACAGTAAAACCTAAAGCCCTCCCACCGAACACCTAAAGGTCGGTCACCCGCAACTACAGGGGAGCCCATCTTGAGGATCCAACCAAAAAAGCAGGCAGGTCAGATCGCATGCAGATCCGTCCTGCTGGTTCTTTTTGTGGCCTCCGATCCTGCTGCAGGCAGTTAACTCAGAGGGGGAGTCTCTTCCCCCTCCAAGTTAATTGGCTACAATCTGACAGGAATTGTGTGTGTTGGTGGAGCACACAGGATTCTTGTAAGTTCTGTAACCGTCTGCTACAAGCTGGCCATAGACCGAGACGTCTATGGCCGGCTTAAGTGTTCCCAACTTTATTCAAAACCTCTTAAAAAGGCCTTCCTGAATGTATACCATAAATAGGTCTTGAATCTGAGCACTTTAACCCCTGCAATGAACTGGTAACCCTTACCTTGCACTTTAAGGGCCCTTTCACACTATATGCGATTTTTTAAAGGCATGCGTTTCTGCATATATACTAAAACGTATGCATTTTTCACATTACATCTGCGTTTGCGTTTTTGAAAAATGCATGCAATATGAATCAAAAATGCATACAGCAAGACGTTTTAAAAAACGCATGCGGAAACGCTGCGTTTTAAAAAACGCAACGCATGTAGTGTGAATGGTAACATTGGTTGTCTATTTAAAAACATGCACAGTGAAAAAAAACGCATGCGGTAAAAAAACACATGCATTTTTAAAACGCAACGCATATAGTGTGGAAGAGCCCTAATACTTAAACTTATACAAAGTTGGCTATTTGCTAGTTAGTAGGATACTATAGTAGGGTCTTACTACCATACTATAAATGGTCTTTAATCAACTGTAAGCAGGTGCAACTATTTCTTCAATCCCCTCCAGCAATTACTATAGGGCTGGGGACAGTGTCCACTCTGCCTATTTGGAGCGCCGCACCCGAGGTCCTGTTTTGAAGCTGCTGTTTGAAGCTAAAGATCAATAGAGGTGTCTCCAAGATGCAGAAAATCAGCGCCCGATACTGTAAAAACAGCGTTACTGCGTTACAGCGTTACTGTAATTTTCTAAGAAGTGTCAGGGTGGGAGAGAACATTAATACTGCACTGAAACCAGTATATACATAATAACTATTTCCAGGGAAGGGATTATAGTGTAAAAAGCACTTATAACCCAGGCTGATGTTTAAATAAAGACATCATTGGTCTTCTGGGAAGAGAATAATGTGAGAATAATTTCAGGAGGAGCACCAGCATCTCTTTATGAGGTTATAGATATCTATAAGTATGACACATTGACTGAGCATGATTCATTTATTTGCTGACTTTGATCAACATGAATGTCAACCACTTACAACTAGTTACTTATTTGCTGACATGATAAAAAGTATGATGACAGCCTATCATTAAATAAGTGGATTGACATATTTAAAAGTGAGCCCAACAATGGTTTATAAATAGAGAAATAGAAAACAATGTCATACAGATCTTTAAATCAAAAGTAGAGATCTCAGCACCGAAAGGCAATGATCCAAATTTAGAAAAGTATGTGTACCATTTAAAGTAGACCTATGCTTGAGAGGTTAATAGTAGAGATGGTCGAATTTTTTTTTAAAAATTCGACCATTTCGCCGGTTTCGACTTAATTGCAAAGCCCCTGAGCATGGTATCATCACCAAACTTGCTGGAGATGTAGAGAAGGGTTGGGGGTATACTACAAAAAAGAAAGTAAGTCTCTAACACAAATAGTTTTTTCACAAATTAAGTTCAAAGTCAAGTATAAAATTCGAAAATCGGAATTTCGACTTTAACTTTGAACTTAATTTATGCAAAAACTACATGTGCTAGAGCAAAACTTTTTATTTCAAATGTTCCTCCAACCCTTCTCTACATCTCCAGCAAGTTTGGTGATGATACCATTTTCAGGGGCTTTGCAATAAGCTCACAAAGTTTGCAAGTCGAAAAATTCGACCATCTCTAGTTAATAGGTGGCCATTACTGACCTAGTTCCATAAACCTCTGCTTGTCTGGTGTTGTGTTGTTATCTTCTGTCAATGACCTAGAATGAGTATTCATCTCAGGGGTTCAGCTAATTATAATACATTTTGTCCAGCAGCTAGCTAGTGACTGAAACTACTGAAACAAGAAGCTTTACACACAATCAGCTTTACACACAAACAACTTGCATTCTTTAGAATACATTTAGCAATGGTGGTTCATATGACCTTTCAGTGATAAAACTGTCTGTGGTAACCATGTCATGAACTCAGCTTGAAACATTTATGATGTTAAGGGTATTGCATGGAGAACAGTGATCTAATTTACATTTCATTAATTTTAGGTTTTTAAAAGATGTCAAATATTTAAAAAAAATCATTTAATAGGAGATTAAGTATTTTCTTTTCAAAGCTAATGAGATATACAGAGTATTGTTTACCGACAATTGAAGCCATTCCTTGAACACTACATTGTGCAATGAAAAATTTAATAAATGCAAGTAATGTGATAATATAGTGCCTGCAGACTTCAAATATGGAGTTAGGTTTAAGCCTGTCTTACTAGGAAGTGATAACCTTGCCACTTGAGAACAGATTACACCTCATAATTATTGTTTTAGTTCCAACATGGCTTATTCTAGAGTTTATAGACAGTACATGCATTAAAAGTACATGTAAACCCAACCAATCAAATTATTGACTCCTGATAAACCTATTGTTCTTACCTGTTAAGTATTTTTTACCCATTTTTTTATGTGACTTTTCTGGCCAAATCCCAATTTTAATAAATCCCAAAGTTTTCTCTGGATTTTGAGATCGTGTTAACTTAGGAGGTGGCGTTATTTTCCCTCCTAAGTTTCCAATCCATTCATTATCTGCACAAGGGTTGCACAGGGTGGGAACTGAGGAGGGACAGTAATGCCCCTGCCCTCCTAAGTTAGTCTGCTCCTAAATAGGAAGGAAGGGAGATAAATCTCCCGATACCAGAAGTGACGGTTGTGACGTCCCTTCTGGTACTTGGAATGCGAAAGTATCACTCCACATCAGTACTTCCTTGTTACAAATACCGGAAGTGAAGTCACTTCCTGTCAACTTTTTAGCAATAAGGGAAAACTTGACAGGTATGATGGTCACCCTGTCACAAACCCTTCCAGTAGAGGCTGAAATTAGCCATTCAAATACATTACATGGGTATGTTCAACTGTTCATATCAGGAAAACCTTAATTAATAACACACAGCAAATGCTGGAGTGCATGTAGAAAGGAAGTAGATCAAATGATGGGTGGAACCAAGCACTACTAAAGATGGAAATAAATCAATAAACAACGGTTTTGAAATTACTGTTTACATAAAATCCCCAATATTTCACTCATCAAATGTCAATTGATTATGATAAAGGCCAATCAGATGTCATTCTCATTGGGTTTCCATGTACTTTTAAGAGATTATGTACTGTTTTTTGTATTTTACCAAAGCAAGCAAACTCCCTCTGTTTACTGTACAGGACAATGTAGCATGATATTTTTCAGTGATATAAATATATGTTTTGTACAGATGGACATTTTAAATAGAAGCATGCTTTTAAGCTGTGTATTTTCATAAAGAAAATATGTAATACCTGTATTAGGTAACAGTTGTGAGAACAACATCACAGATTACTAGAGCACAACCCTTTTGGAGAAAAGAGAACACAATGGCTTTATGAAGAGAAATGCTTCAGTGGCTGCAAATGTTCAAAGACAAACTCTTCTTTTCAGACATTGTAATGATATATAAGTAATGACAGTGAAATAATTATCTTTGTTCTAAGCACTCATTGAACATATGCGCTGGAGGAGAAGACATTTTGCTCCACAGCAAAAGTTTCAGGACAGCTGCACAGATAAGATAAATGCTTTCTTGTTACTTCCTCTGAAGCCGGAGGAAGTTAAGGACATTGATGACAAGCAGGAATAGGAACTTTAGGAAAATGAATAAAGGAGGCTTTTTGTATTTAAACTGCCAATTTCTTTGTACCCAGGGCCATGGGTATCCTAGGCCAACAATGTATATAAATTCAATTACATGGCCATAGATCTTTGGTTCAGTGACACAAAACTTGTATTCTCCTCTACTCCTAGTCCCCTTGCAGTACTATACGTGTTTCTCTGTGGGCATTATGGACACATCTGCATGACATGTCCATGGTGCCCACCCACGGTTTAAGGGCGCAGTATTAGTCATGTTGGCGTTACCATGTCCTATTCATTTAAATGAACACCTGCACTCAATGTGCTTTGTCCTTGTCACACAACACGCCTATTGTTTATCAACACAGCTGGGCTTTCTGAGGTGATAACACGCCAGTATAGACCCATAGAGAAAAGTTGTGGATGTCCGTACAGTGTGTGAATGTGGGGAAAAATTATTTACTACTGGTAACTGACATGGTAGCATAGCTATTAATGCATCAGTTACAGGCAATAAAACAAACCACCGCTGCTTCACTGCTAGTGTGAACTGGCACCAAAACCATAACCACACCACTCGATATATCAGTTGTCAATTTTGTGTTGCTGTCAATCACTCTTGGCTGTCCCATTCTATACCTGGGCATCTGTGGATCAGATGCAACATGGCACATATGTCCAGTGCAAGGTAATTTGGCAGCAAACAAGAGGTTCCCAACCATAGCTGTCAATATCACTGGCCGGGAAAACGAGACGTGACGTCACTTCCGTTTTCGGCCATACTCTTCTGTGTTCCAGATGCCGGAAGTGACATCATTAACGTCACTTCTGGTATCGGAGATTAAAGACCCCTGCCTCCTTTTCAGTTCCTGCCTAACATAGGAAGGAAAGGGTGTTACTCTCCCCAGTAATGTCCCACCCCACACATCATCTGCACAAGCGGGGAACTTAGGAGGGAGAGTAACATTCCCTTCCACCTACCTCCGCCTGATATATCTGTGATATTGTGCAATCGGGATTTGGCAGAGACAGCCACATAAAAAAACGTGACTTTCCTGGCCAAAACAGGAGGGTTGACAGGTATGTTCCAACCTCACCTTCTTAACCTAGCCTTCATCTATGTTATCAAAGGTATGGGAACTTTCCAAAAAATCATTACACTTTTAAGGTAATGCGTTATAGTTATAGCTGCAAATTTTCCATTAGATTGCTTATAGGTGTACAGGTGTTGAATATTTACATAAGATAATTATAGTAGATAATTTTGGACGACTTAAGGCAGAAAAATTTAATCGAATGTAATTAGTATTCAGAACTGAAACCATATATATTTATATATACATAGATTAAATGAAACCTCTGCTTACCTCTGTGCCAGCATGATGATGGAAAATTGTTCCTCAACCCTAAAAAAACATGCTTGCCAGCAGTTTCTCTGCAATACCATGAATGGTCATTAGATGGCTCTAAAACAATTGTTTTCAAAGCTGAAGACAAATCTCCTGAGACTCACGAATGGAGCATCATTATGGCAGTGAAGTCTCCCTACCCAATTAGCCACTATGTGATTTGTCCTTCAAAATAAGGGATATATTAAATTAAATACTAATTCCATTTATTCTCTTGTATTATTAGGCACAAGCTACTCTTTGAACATGGTCAAGGGAAATTATTAATTTACAAAAATAATTATTTCACTGTATTCTTTTATCAAAAATGTAAGGAGTCTTTGTCATTTGAAATAAAGTAAATACATTGAAATAAGAATGTATTCCCCCTTAGTACATTGTCTTCTCCAAATAAACATGTTTCATGAAGTTCAAACAAAGCAATGTTTGCCACAAATGTATAGTAAATGTATTTAATGATATGGGTAATTGTTATTTCTTTCTATTTATACAGACTGAAAACAGACTGATTTCCTTGTATATAAGACATGCTTCTGTAATGTGAAATATTAATGTTATTGATGTGAGTTTTTATTTTTTACCCAACATGT
Source organism: Ptychadena robeensis (assembly GCA_036250615.1). Lineage (NCBI taxonomy): Eukaryota > Metazoa > Chordata > Amphibia > Anura > Ptychadenidae > Ptychadena > Ptychadena robeensis. Next base: position 164,500,825 of record CM070033.1, read on the forward strand.
GAATGGACAATAAAGCTAAAGTGTCCCTCCTGTCTGCATGCTGAGGGAGGAGGGGTAAAGAATGTAGAATGTGTTTCCAATAAATTTATACATTTTGATGTTACTTGACAATGACTACAAATGTCCTCAATTGCTTTATAAAATTCTAAATTGTCATGTGAATGTATCCTGAGATTCAACTTTTCAGTAACATACAGTTATTCACCACAGACAACATACAACTTTAGAGCTGATCCACAGGCTGATAAGGCTGATGAGGTGGTTATACATTTAATTATAAAAAAAAGTTTAGAGTTTAAGTGATACCCTTTATCTGTATTCATCGATGGCTAACTCGGAATAAGGGCTTGTTTCCGCTAATGCGGCCGACAGCGACACAATTGCCGCCACTTAGAACTGCCACCGCTAAAAAACGGATCTCATGTGGTTTTAAGCTGCGGCCATTCACCTCTATGTCGGTCAGGGGTGGGCGGCCCGCGGAGAAAAACACAGTGACCGGAATTTTTAGGTCCAGGCCGCACCACAGCCGTCCCCTGACTGCCCCCTGACTACCCCCTGACCACCACAACATGGCCGCAGTTATATTGCCCGCGGGCGGCCCCATGAGTTGAAATAAGCCCTTACACTCTACTACTTAAATAATTATAAAAGGGGCCTGAATTTGTTTTATTGGAAGTCCCTTGTATTTTCCTGTTCAAAAGTATTTATACCCCGTCAGAGGGAGTGGTGGCATGTTTGTACAAGTCTTGACAGTTACTATGCTTACATGATGAGATGATTGATATGTGCCACTGCTTCTTCACTGACCAGAGACTAGAGACGCTTGGATTTTTGTGAGTTAATTGCAAAGCCCCTGAGCATGGTATCATCACCAAACTTGCTGGAGATGTAGATAAGGGTCCAGGATATTCTACAAAGTAAAAAGAAGTATTGCTCTAATACATACAGCTTTTGCGGACATATGATAGGGCAATCATTTTCTTCAAACCAGGCTGGTGGTGAGGGTGATCAAACTGTGCTGGAACATGGCTGAAGTGTCTGTCACAAGACAGCCTGAAGAGAAGTCAAACATTCATGTGAATATATTTTAACTGTGTATTTGATTTCTTGACTCAAGTTCACCTGTAAAGCCCCCCATACATCACATACAATTACCATGCAACTTCTGTACAACCAACTTTTCTTCTACCAAAACCATGTAATAGGAGGACCTTTCTACACCTTCCAATCACTATGTATTCTATCAGGGAGGTCACTATACTACATAGTTGTTGGTAGGTCTCATGAAAGTTGTATGGAGGAATCTGAAGGTGTATGGGGGGCTTAAAGCACACATCTTGGCCTAAACTGCTATTTTCATCTAGGTCCCATCTAAGCTTGCAATTTTGCCATTATCATATTACAAAAGCATAGCTGGATAGCAATATCTAATAATTTTTAAGGTGGCCATACACGAAAATCAAAAACCGAACAACTTGTTTGACTGATCAGAAGTTATCAATATTGAAAAAATTGCAATTCCCCAGATGTGCCCCTTTTAAGTTGACCCTCTCTCCCCTGGTGTGAAGTAGAGATGGGCCGAACTGTTCGCCGGAGAACAGTTCGGCCGCGAACACGGCATGTTCGCCGTTCGCCTCGCCGGCGGACAGTACGGGTGTTCGACCCGTACTGTTCGCCGGCCAGAAGAAGGTCTAAATTCTTCCTCCGGCAGGATCACAACCTGTGTAATCCTGCCGGAGGAAGAATCTTTTCACTACAGAAGCCGGTCTTGTAGTGAGAAGACCGGCGGAAAAACCGGATGTGACGTCAGTGACGTCACATCCTGCGGCCGTAACCAGGAACTATGCGTTCCAGGTTGCGGTCCACGGACCGGATGTGACATCACTGACGTCACATCCGGTTTCTCCGTTTCAAATTCCCCGCCTAGAGGCGGGGAATTTGAATATGTCCGCGAACAGAGCGGACGGCGAACATCTTTGAAGTTCGACCCGCCCTGTTCGCGGACACCCCAGGGAGGGTTCGCGCCATCACTAGTGTGAAGTCACCAGGTCCATCACACCAGGGGAGAGAGAGGGCCAAAGGGAATTGTACTGGATACAATGATAACTGTATCCAATACAATTAAAGGTAAAAACGCAAAACACGTTTCCAATTGAATACAAATTTTATTATAAACAAAATATAAATATGATTACATTCTGTTTTTAAAAATCTATCATACAAAATAAGTATTTTAGAGATTTTATCATTCAAATTATACTTTTTTTTACATAATTGTGTGTTTCAAACATTATTATATTCTGGATGTCTGCTAGACCCTTGTACAGACATATTTTGGTAAGTTACAGGCCTACAACATAAAACAAAAAGTCTATGGTGCACTTTTGGTAGAGAAATCTGGATCTTACAAGAGCAGTAGGGAGGTTAAGCATCGAATGTATATATAACGTGTCATAATGTCATTTCATCGTTTTTTGTTCGATCTGAAAAATTTGCATTAAGCTACTTAATGTGTTTATTTGTACTGTTTGTTCTTATACCGAATGACCTGGAGTGTTTTTGGCTACACCCCGACACCACAGCACTTCCGATAAAAATAAAAATAAAACAATAGTGTTGTTATCATTTAACATGTTTTAGTATACATCATATATAGATAAAGGTATGACCAATATTCGATCAAAATATCAAACATTAAAAATATCAAAATAAAATCTATGATGATGATAAATGCTAAGAAAATACTCTTCTAACTGGCAGTAAATGATGACACTTACTAACTCTACACTCTATCTGTAATCATAGTGGTTTCTTGGCTCACAGCATATTGTGGATAGGGATGGACTTTTTCGCCGAAAATTCGCATAGTCGAATTTTGATGGGGTAATTTCGACTTTTCGCCGAAAAAGTCGAAAATCAGCCTGATATTTCGATTGAAATCGAAATTTGAACTTAAAAAAGAACTTTGCTTTAGATTTGCCGTGCCGCTATTTCGCGTGCGAGTATCGCCATTGTATTAAAATTTTTCGCATGCGGGAGTTATTGGAAAACTCGCATTGCCGTAAATTTGCATGGTGCTACCTAACTTTGTCAGCTTATTGCAAAGCCCCTGAAAATCCTCACAAAAATTGCTGGAGTTGTAGAGAAGGGTTGGGGGAACATTTGAAAACAATAAGTTTTGCTCTAACATGTCAAGTTTGTGTATAAATTGGGTTTAAATCTCAACTCTGATTGTAAAGCTCTGCTACTATGTACACTGATTCTTCTATTATAGCTCATTTAGCAAATCGAAATTTTTCACCTTATGTGAATTTTTGACCTTATGCGAATTTTAGGCTTTATGCGAATTTTTGGCATCATGCTAATTTTCGACTTCGACTAGAAAAAAGTTGAAATTTTGCAGTCGTATCGAAATTCGTTTGGCAAACTCGAAATTTAAGTAGAATCAAATTTTATTCATTTCGACCATCTCTAATTGTGGACACCATTATAGGACATTATTTGTTTCTCTATTCCACTGTCCTCAATGCACAAGCTCCTACCATGAAGCTTCTAGCATGAACTCCCAGCCTAATGAATTAAAAAACTCATACAATTATTATTATTTTCATTGCGTATTTATATAGCGACGACATATTACACAGAGCTTTACAGTATATATAGTCATATCACTAACTGTCTCTCAGTGGAGCTTACAAGATGTATTTCTAAATATAGATTCTGAAACAATATAAGCTGAAGCGGCACTTAACCACATCTACTCCCCAACACAATTGCAACTCAAGTCCCTTTTTTCTAAGGTCGCAAAGGTTATCTAAGGACGCAAATGCAGCGCAATAAAGGGCAAACGTGGGGTTTTATTGCCTGTAATTGACATGGTAGCATTAACATGCCCAGTAACCAGTAAAAAAACATGCCGCAGCCACAGCACTGTAAGTGTAAAATGGGCTTTAACAGCTTTGGTGTGGCTTGGCAGATTTGTTAATGCAAAAAGCAGTAACCACACTAGGGGCAGCTTATCTGTTCAATGCTATGCCACCTCGTTTTTCAGCGTTAATGGCCAGGGATCTTTTCTTTTGTCTGCCACAGGCATAGTAGACATTCCACCTATGAGATTGCACTACACGACTTTTGAAGAAAAATTCATATTAGAGACAAGATTGGTGGCTTCAGCATTATGTACTTAGGTACGTACACATACAGACAGACAGACAGGCCTATATCCCAAAAAGTATTTTAAATATTCGAAATATTATCATATAATAATAGTACAATAGTAATGATAATAGTATATTGTCCAATAAGAAGGATAGAAATACAATGTATAAAGCCCTTTTAGTAAAAAAAAAACTAAAACACATCATGAATACATAACAAATACAAAGTTAATTATTAGCTTAAAGCATACCTGACAAGTTTTGCATTTGAAAGCAAGAGATGTCACCTGCCACCATTGGGACCAATACATAGAAGTGAAAAAGCACACCCACCCTACGCATCCTCAGGTAAAGTGGTTAACGCCAGCTCCTGTTACCTCTCAGAACTGCTCTATTTGCACCCTGTGGCGGGTGTTCTGTTGCTCTGAGCTTCACCATCAAGATGTGCTTCCCCTGTAGCACGAAATTACCAGTGGATGATCACATCTGACAAGAGGAGCTTCCCTGTGGAGATTTGCTGTACAGCGGTCAGGCTACTGGGTCCAGCCACTCCCCAGTGTCCATGTCCAGTTCTTGGATATTTTCAAAGTCTTCACTTTTGAAGGCTCAACTTTGATGGGCTAGAGAAAAAATTTGGCATGGTTGTAGCCAAAGATTATCTCTACAATTTTACCAATTTGGGGTCTGTAGCCTTCTTGGTTTCGGAGAACTACAATGCTAAAGTGGGTCACTTTTTCCCATAGAGATTAAGACAGGACAAGGAAAGCACTTTGACAGGCTCTATTTTCACCCCCCTTTGCTTTGGACCTTAAGAGACCCCCCTTAAAATCATGGAGTACCCCACATTTTTGCGAAATCTAGTCTCTACAACCCTTGGGTTCCGGAGATATGAACCCCCTATTTCGGACCATCCATAGCGATTCTGACACGACCTTTCCCACATGACATTCTGTTCTACAGGTGGAGCACATCCCGATGAGACACTGGCAAAGGGATGCTAGGACGTGGCTGAGGAAGGCTGAGGCTGCCCAAGCAAGTACACTAAGTAAAGTAAATTAGGTGAAAGCCTTATTAAAATGTTAAATGACGTTTATTTTTACATGTGATGACATCCAAAGAAAACAAATAAGGCTGTCAGAAAATGAAATCAGTTAAAATGAAGGGTTAAAATGAACTGAACCAGCTATGCAGCCTTGATATGGATATAATAGAGATCAAAAGGTAGATTGTAGACTAGTCATTTGTTATTTATTGCAAAATAAAATGATGATTTCATGATTATTTAAAATCAATTGGGCAATAAACAAAAATCCCCTATAATGTGGTGTCTCCCGTCTGTAAACTTAAGTCTGTCAGTAGCCTCGTTGGTACTGCCAGCTACTTACAGAATCTCTGGAGATTTTTGGGAATATAGAAATACAAGGAGGCTGTAGTTTCCCAGCCAAACCAGGAAACTTGACAGGTATGACTTAGAACTTCACAAACAATGCTTTTTAGATCAGATTAATAATTAATAATATAGACATAATTAGTTGCATGATTTGGATGCAGAATCCATGATTCCTAGTAAGAATTGCAAAGTTGATTTGCCTGAATTTGACAGTTTTCCACTTTACCTCAGTTCTTCTTCAATTGAATTGAGCACTATGAAGGTGGTAATGGAGTGTTTATTTTTAATCCAGGACCGTCTATGGGCCTGAAGGACCATTCACTATTGATTATCTGAATCTTTTAATTATATTATCTACCAAAGATCACACAAAAAACAGTATTTTACAAAATGGTGTGCTCCTCACCTTCTTTACTGGGATGTTATATTGTTTTTTATGATTTTATATATATATACATTTTACTGATCTTTTGCCAAAGAGTAGATTCACCAGGTGATTTTTTCTTTAACATTAAGTAATTTTTCCTGTCTTTTGCTCTGCCAGACAAATTTTTTTTGTGTGTGAAACCCCATTGCTGGCATTAAGTTTAAAGTAGGCACATACTTTTCATTAAACATTATTCATTAAACATTATAGGTTCTCGGTTTAAACATTTGCTATTTTGTCTTTGCATTATGTTTTATTTACATTTTACACGTCATTCCCACTTTTCAAAGTAATTTATATTGCTCCAGTATAGTTTTATAGTTTATTTTAAAAAATTATTAAAAAAGCATAAGAATATTTGTGTGGTCTGCCTGCAAGGTAAACATTGCTATCAATAAAGGCAAAGTAAAGTACTTTGAAACAAATGAAATTCATAGAAATAAGTTGTTTCAGTGGCAATGCAGTGTTCTAAAGAGTGAAATGTATTTTATAGCAATTCTAAGATCAAAGAATCTAAGACAAAGCTATTTCCAGTATGTCCCATGCCATAGATTGTCATTTTGAATTTAGATGGAATTCACGCCATCTCACTTCATGCTACAACACTGTATTATGCTTTGGTTCACTTCTTCTGCAGAAAATATTTGTTTTCATTTTTATGTAGATGTCTGTTCAGGTATAGGAAAAATGTTTTAGAATTTGGGATTGCACAGCCAGCAACACTTATTATTCCAAATATAGTGGAAAATAAAAATATGGAGGCATAGTTCATCATCTTAAATGATAAAATTGGCATGTAATAGCCTACCTAGTATCAACGGCATTGTAGTTCAGATGTTGGATATAAGAAAATGATCACAATATAATATACTGCATCATATATAAATTAGGTTGTTTCTTAATATACTGTGAAAAGCAATTGGGCAGCCAAATCAGATGTGAGAGGATAGTATTTGTTTGTGATAAGTACAAAAAATGATTGCAAGCTAGTCAAAAGTTGTTTAATCTATGAGACACATCAATAGTTTTGGAGAAAAATTTGGAAAAACAAAGAGTCACAGATGCATCCATACCCAAATAAAGTAAATATATAGTAATTTTAGTGAAGTAATACAGGGCTAAACCATGCAGTATTTACTCTAGCTTCCTCCAGTCAAGCCAAAAGGCCAGTACCAGGAGGCAAGGCATTTTTCTACTCCCTCCAGCCAAGCCAAAGTACAATACCAGGAGGCAAGGCTTTGATCTACTGCCTCAATCCAAGCAGGGTCAAACACAAAAGCGTCAATAGGCGCAGGCTTGGGGTGCAGAATCACCAGAGCAAACCGGGGATTTTAACAGCCCCCGATGTTAACAGCCCCCGATCCACCCACACCCCCATGCACTGCAGAGAAGCAGTCCAGGAGGTAGGATCTGGGGTTCAAACCAGACCTCATCCACCTTGGCCACATACACAAATGTCTGTACATCAAGCAGGTGCATAGTGAAGGAGGGTCCACCAAACAAAATGACCCCTCCTCTTAGCAAATTGATAAAGTGTTCCCTATGATCAATAGTAAAAAGTAAATCAAGTAAATTTACCAGGATCCTGTCAATAACTCTAGCCCTATACACAATGAATAGTAGTTTTTATTTTCACAATTAACAGAAATGTGAAAAAAATACAACCTGAAACACAAATGCAAAACCTTTACTTAATACTTTACCTCAATTATCTTGTAATAAACAGAAGTGGGAAACGAGAATAGGATTATTTTTCATTTTGATAAAGGCCACTTGTGTGTTGTGGAATTATTTGATGGTATGGTTTATACAACTGTATGATAAATGGTAATACATTAAAGAAAAAGGATTAATACAATGAGAAGGAAAAATTAAACCATGTGTATGATTTCTCCCTTTAATAGTCTTTTAATCTCCCTTTATAAATAGATTTCAAGACCAAAGCATTAATATTTTTGTAGGCTAATGCTGTAAAAGATCATTTGCGGGCGATAGCTGTAGGAAAGAGAAAGCAAATTAATTACTGTCTCTGTGAAGTATAAATAAATAATACGCTATTCATTGAGAAGGCAATAAATGTTTTTGCTAAGTGACAGTCTTTAAGTACATTCCATTCTTCTGCTGGGACTCTTTTAGATCTATGTAAACCACTGACTGCTTAGAACATTTGAAATTGTCTTCTGGTTGGGCCTACCATTATCTTTCTCTTTCTCTAATTTAATAGCTAATAACAATCACCGCTGTCGGCATAGGACAGTTTTAAACAAAGAAATTATTAAATACTTTTTTTCTTTGTAAGTACATAGCAACTCTTTTCAGATGAAAGACAGCCATTAAATAACAGTCTAAATAAAGGGCAAGCAAGCCAGTGTTTGGGTCACTTTCATTAACATCATTATATAAAAACCAAAAACATAATTTAACTTTCAATAGTATAAGAGACCACTGCAATGGACTGCAATTTTAGTCAGCATCTCTATGAGACTACCAAACATTCCAATGTAGTTGAGAAATAAATAACTACCGACCATGCCAAAAAATAATTCTTTATATTTATTTAAATATAAATTGGTGTAATTGGCTAAATTGGTGTCATAATATCAGTTTGGAACCATGTCTGCTATACACTAATGGCTACATATTGTGTAAATGCCCTTTTGTGTAGAATATATTTTTATATTTTAAAAGAAATCACAGTATACTCATTAGAAAATCGGCAGTGCCACCCCTGGGTCAGTTTGGTAAGAAGAACAATTGCAGCAATAATATGCAAATGGAAGAACATAAAATACCTGCCAATGTCCCTTAGTCTTAGAAGATCTCACCTTGTGGAGTTGATGAACATGAGCAATGAAGCAATGAACATGGAAACCCTGAGAAGGCAGTGAAGAACAGCAAGTGAAGAAATTGGCAATGATCTTAGGGCAGTAGGGATAATAATCACCAAGAAAATGATCCTGTGAAGGACACATCTCACAGAGCCCCTCAAGGTCTCCCCTGCTCAACACAGCTAGTGGTGGTTTTAGGCATGGGCAGGCGGTATCATGTTGGGGGCGGCATGTGGGCATGTTTTTCCAATGCCCAGATGTCTTCTCCCTTCTCCGTGCCCTCACCTGGGAAGAGGATAGGTGAAGAGATATATAATATATATATTATAATTACAGACCATTGCAGTGGTCTCTTATTTTATACTATTAAAAGTTAAATTATGTTTTTGTTTTTTAATAATGATGTTAAAGTGTCCCAAACACTGGCTTTCTTGCACTCACTTTATTTAGACTGTTATTTAATGGTCCCTTC
>CM070033.1:164520933-164546198 GCA_036250615.1 Ptychadena robeensis
ACACCAGGGGCCACTACTCCAACTTAAAGTCCCACGAGGGAACAGGTAGTAGTTTGGACTTAGGTATTTTTTTCAAAACAGATACACACACTAGTTTTCATTTATCCAATACACAATTTGCCCACACATTGGATTCACATTAGGTTACTAACACACATTAGGTGTTGTGCACCAATACCTTGGTTTTGATTGGGCGACCCATATATCATGTTACACTACATAATTATATTCACACGCACACATTTAGTGAATGCACATTTCCTCTCATTGATATTTTGTTTAGCACAGATTATTCGGGTTTGCCACAATAGAGGGTAGATAGGCCCCAATATGGGGAGGGTTGTTCCGCCTACAACCGGGTACTGAGTTTGCATTTACCAGCATACCATCTTCATCCACAGGTGAACGAATGCTCGGCGCTATGTACCCCTCATAGTCCCCTGTCATTCCAAAAGCCATCTGCCACTAAACGGCGTGCTGGTTGGAGGGTTGGCCCCCATTCCTTTCCCTTCAGGATCTTGCCCCATCAGAGAGGAGCTCTCAACCCACTCGAGCTGACCCATACTATACAGGCAGGTTGTGAGTATACACAGCTCTGTATCAACTGTATTTTCGACTTGTAAAGTTAATAGCATAACTTATCTGTTAGATGGGAACACAGAATATCTCCTGAGGAAGCCTAATGGCGAAACACGTCGAAAAAAGTGTTGTCCCGTGTCTTGCTCTAACCTATGTTTTATGTACATTGAGAACTTGGTTATGAGTTTGCAAATGCTTTTTTGTCTATTTAATGTAACCATGCTATACTGCTATTGTTGTACTTACTATGACTGCATTGCTCAAAAATTAACTGCTGGGAATAAACTTTATATATGTTATTCTACTCAATGACAATGTTGTCTATACCTTGTGCCTTTAAAGTCCCCTTTCGAAGCCCCTAGTCTCCACAATGGGAGGTGAAGGTGTTGATGTGAAGAACGTCACTCCTTCATGATGCTTTTCTTTTAGTACATATTTGACCTATGGGATGTGGCACACATACTTATATGGAATAGAGTGCTAGTCAAAATTCTTTGAATGTTCAATATACACAAATTATTACACAACATTTACCTGTCTGCCAGTTCTGCTCCTGTTCGCTACAAGTGAAAACCTATATTACAAGTTTTGCTCTAATGTTTAGCTGATTCCTCTGATTTTTTTAAAGATCTTTTTAGAAAAACTTTATTAAAATAGTTCATTAGAACTAAGGATTACATTTGTGAAGAATGTTTTATTCTACTTAGCTGTAATAACCTGCTGCTACCTGATTAATCCCATGCAGCTATTGTTGTTAATGTTGGTACCTTCTCCAACCTTCATTATTTTTGGTCATGACATCAAGTTTCCCTGTGACTGCCAATATTACCCATCCTCTTTTATACTCTCTATGACTAACCGAATTGGTCTATCCATCTATTAACATCATTATCATAACCCCAAACATCTTTAATGGTGGAAAGGGTATAGCTTAATCTGATTTTGTTTGGCAAACATACATGGAATGGAATACATAGATATAATTCAAAAAGAAGTAAAAGTAAATGTATTCTGTAAAAATCCAATGTCAGCCTTTAAGCCCCCCATACACGCTACGATCCTTCCTTGATTCTTGAGAGACCAACTGCAGTGTGACAATGATATCAGCTGGTCACCTGAGGATCAGCAGGCACTCCTTGTGTGCCAGGCATTACTTTTTATTATTATTATGATTTATTTATATAGCGCCAACATATTACGCTGTACAATACATTACAGTGGAGATATAACACAATATAGTACACACAAGAACAGGTTATGACACAGGAGGAGTAGAGGACCCTGCCTGGCCGGGCTTACAGTCCAATTACTTACCTGGCTGATCAAGATTTTTGCCCACATGGATCAGTTACTCCATGTGGACACCCGTGATCTGCGGGCAATTTTGCAGCCGATCGGCAGCCTGTATGGGGAGCTTTAGTAGTGATACCATGAGGGATCTTCTCAGAGACTGCAAATTTCTGCAAAACAAAAGGAGTATTCTTAAAACTTAAGCCCCCCATACACCACATACAATTACCATGCAACTTCTGTACAACCAACTTTTCTTCTACCAAAATCATGTAATATGAGGACCTTTCTACACCTTCCAATCACTTTGTATTCTATCAGGGAGGTCACTATACTACATAGTTGTTGGTAGGTCTCATGAAAGTTGTATGGAGGAATCTGAAGGTGTATGGGGGGCTTTAGATACACATATGAATACTATGGGGCCACAATGTTCCCACAAGGATGAAGATTTGAAAATAAATTGGTAAAAATTTATTTTTGCATCGAGTGGATTGAGGTCTCTTCCTGTTTCCTTAACATTATATAAGAGGTCAAGCTTGGACTTGAGATAGCCATTGTTAAATAAAACCTGAGATAAAAATTAGACACTGGTATCTGATGTAAACATATCCATTTAAACACACAGATAAAATAAAATGTAGGACTATAGGATTGTAGTGCTGATCTCAACTGTTTTTAATCTCTTTGTTGATGCCTCAAAAGCACATTTCTAATCCTACCTGCAGTCTTCCAACAATCAGTAGAGAGTGAAGTAGTGAATTGGTGGATTTCAATGGATACAGCTTAGAGTCTAAAGCTAGCCATACACAGTCGGATTCCATGGCCGATCGATCACCTATCCGATCGATTCCGGCGATCTCAGCAGGAATCGGAGGTCCGATCGATCGGCCAATTAGGTGTGTCCGATCGCTGCATACCACCTTGTCCCACAGATTCCTGGACGATTCCGTGTCCGATCGCTTACTCCACAAATGGCAACTCCCCCTGATGTGTGCAGAATCGGATCAGAAAGACCAACATGTTGGTTCTCTGTCCGATCCAATTCTGGGCCCCCGAACGATCGGACGTGATCGGACAGACAAGGAGGGCTTCACGCGATTCCCGGACGATCGTTTCGCGTGCACGCGCCCGGAATCGGAAATGGACCCGTGTATGGGGGCCTTTATGCTCTTAGGCCAGTAAGTGGTATATTATAAACATGGCAATATCTCCATGAAATTCTTCAAAAAGCTTTTAACCTATCCTTTAAAGAATTTCAAGACCCTATGTTCATGCATAACATCAATTCCAAATGTAGTCTTTTCACCCAACCAGGTGGACAAAGTCATAGAGCTCGTTTATGAACTTTATTTCATGGAGTGCAGGATCTCTGTATTCAATGTGACGCGCATGAAGCCTAAAGCTAGCCATACCATCGGTGTGCACGTTTGTTCCGGGAATTGAACATAAAAAACAGACCAGGGTCACCATCCAAATTACCTAATGGGAATTGATCTATCAAATGGTGCGCACCGATTTGCTGTACGATCGATCACCACGCTGCGACCAATCTTTCATCGATTGTTCGGGTGTCGACCCGTGTAGTGGGACCTTAAGAAGGATATTGTAGTGCGGATATTCTACATTTATAAAACTAAACTGTATACCTATTGTATTGTTGGATAAAAATAATTTGTTTTATGGTAATGTTTGAATTTTTTTTGGGGGGGGGGTATTTTGTGTGCCATGTATTGTTTCACCCCCTTGCTCTGCGCTGCTTTGATTGCCATGGCAACTTCTAGTGGGTCACCTTATATTCACACAACTTTTTTTCAGCATATCACATTATGGCAGCTACGGGTCCAGCATCTTTGATATTTACAACTACTAAGTCCCAAACTCCCATAATTTCTTGGTCTCTCTTAAGGCTGCCATACACGGGTCGGATTTGCACCGGATTCCGGCCCGATCGATTCCGGGCGCGTGCACGCGAAACGATCGGGCCAGAATCCCGTGCAGCCCACCTTGTCCGTCCGATCGGGTCCGACCGATCGGGGGCTCAGAATCGGATCCGCCAGAGAACCAACATGTTGGTCTTTCGGGTCCGATTCTGCCCAGATCAGCGGGAGTTGCATTCCGGGAGGTGATCAATCGGACACGGATCCGGCAGGACAAGGTGGTATGCAGCGATCGGATTCCTTAATTGGCCGATCGATCACACCTGAGGATCCCGGCGGAATCGCCGGAATCGATCGGATGGTGAATCGATCAGCCAGGGAATCCGTGCCGTGTATGGCTAGCTTTAGTTATTTGGCATTCAACATAGCTCATTAGATAGCTGAGTTTGTCTGAAAATTATGATTCATTAATGAATAGTTTGGGGTTTTGGTCTGCAGGGACAACTCTACCACTTCCAATTAACATATTGTATTGTAAAGCAAAAACCGCCAGTTATTTCCAGCCATTAGGAACATATCTGGTTTTCTGAACGGAAGGCATTAAGCTGGCCATACACCTTCAGATTTCTCTGTCAGATTTCCTTCAGATCAGATCAGATCTACCAACAACCATGTAGTATAGTGTCCTCCCTGATAGAATACATAGTGATTGGAAGGGGTAGAAAGGTCCTCATATTACATGGTTTTGGTAAAACAAAATCTGATCTGAAGGAAATCTGACAGAGAAATCTGAAGGTGTATGGCCAGCTTTAGACTTGCTTTCATACGATTTTATCCGTTACATTCACTCATCCTTGGAAGCTATGGGCTGCTCAATTGTAACTTTTAACAGTTAATTATTCACATTTGTATAAATCTACTTTCCTAGATTTTGCCTAAAAAGTATGTAGATGTTCTTCTTATTAGTTGCTGATAGATCAAGAAAGGGTCAGTTGGTTTTTGCATATTTCAACATCTGTCTAAGAGGCATAACGTGGTTGAAAGGAATTCTCTACAAAATAAATGGAATTACCTTTGTATAAACAATTGATTTGTTTCATCCAAGGCTATTGTTCTTTATTGTCCCTCAAGGATATTTAAGTGATTAACAATGCCGGATCACTAAACAACATAAAAGACTATTGTAATGATTGCAGTTCCATTTTCTTAAGCAGGCCATACACTCTGAGATAAAAATTAGGATCCATTAAAACCGACCAATAAATGCATTTTATCGTCCTGAAATCCGCGCATGTCCACATGGTACAACCGATATATTACGATCGTAATTTCCGTTTTTTTCCGGTCGTGATTTATTGGACATGTTCAAAAATGTTAATTGGTCTGGCAACATCGGGAAACCTCATAGTGTTTTCATAGTGTTTAGCAACCAATTACAGCCGATGTGGAACATTAGCATATTAAAACTTCCGGCACCACCGGCATGTTGCTGACACTGACATGGTGGCTAAACAGCATGTCAGCATGTCGCCTACGTAATAGTAGAGAGAGAGAGAGAGAGAGAGATGTATATGCGTATATATATATATATAGAGATGTATATGTTTATATATAGACATGTATATATATACATATACCCCCCTACATCACTTCCCCTTAAAAAAAAATACATCACAATGGCCAATATAAACGGCGATTAATTTAGATTGATTTCGATGATATTCTCGTAAAAACTAAAAATTACGATCGTAAATTTGATTTTCAATGTGGTAGCGTTTTTGCCGAATATTACGATCCAAACCGATACTGCCGTCGGGATACATTGGTCTGTTTTAATGGATCCTAATTTTTATCTCAGAGTGTATGGTGAGCATTAGTCTAACAATTTAATAATGTGTTTAACAGTTCAATCCATTATTTATTTAACTTTTTGTTTGTGTGAAGCCTCTTCTTAATCCAGTTCATAGTATACAATTGATTATAAATAAAAACACTGAAATTAAGTCTTTTACTAGTCCTGTGACTGGCTTCCTTAGTTCAGTGTGACTTGTTTAAAGATCTTTCTGACAATAAGCTTTGAGTTTGATGTCGCCGTGGCATTGCAATCACAATATTCACATGTAAAAGTACTGATATTCAAAAGTAAACAGGAGATCTCAAATTTTCTAATATGGATTTTCCCTGAAGAAGCCCTATTGGGGTGAAATGCATAGTAACCTGTATCTATCTATTTCTTGTGTACCTTGCGATATTATTGTCGACCATCATGCATTGCCCTAGGGAATAGAGATGATTTTTTTTAAAAACTATTCAACCATTTCAACGCTTTCGAGTTAATTGCAAAGCCCCTGAACATGGTAGCATCACAAAACTTGCTGGAGATGTAGAGAAGGGGGTATACTACAAAAAAACAGCATGTCTCTTACACAAGTAGTTTTTGCACAAATTAAGATCAAAGTCAAGTCAAAATTTTTAAAATCTGTATTTTGGCTTTGTTTTTTAACTTCATTTATGCAAAAACTACATGTGCTAGATCAAAACATTTTTTTCAAATGTTCCCACAGCCCTTCTCTACATCTCCAGCAATTTTTGGTGATGATATAATTTTCAAAGGCTTTGCAATCAGCTCACAAAGTTAGCAAGTCGAAACATTCGACCATCTCTACTAAGGAATCAACCCAATTTTAATTGTGACATATTGTGAAGTTTCAGTAAAGAATGTATTTGTTTTTATACCACAACAGGCAATCTGTGGATTTGAATTAAACCACTGTGCCTTAAAAGTCCTTTCTAGAGCTCTGTCTAGTGTTATTACTTTAGGGGAGTATCTATCATAGCCAGGAATGTGGCACATTTACTTTTAAACCTCCATTCCCTTTCCCCATAATTGTAGCATAAATGAATTCTTTTTTTAACAGATCATTCCAATAATAGGAGATTTGCCATTTAGGGACACAAAGTATATCAGGTGAGTTTAATTGCACTTTAACACCTTTCCTGGCAAATACCTTATAGCTCTAATCATGGAAATGTAACCAACGCCGTACTCCATGCTGATTATGGAACAGTTGGGAGCAGCATTACTGTATACATATACCAGGTTCTGTCCTTTGAAACATTTCTCTTCTGTTGCCCTTTATTCCTCCTGATTGCTTTATTAACCATACTTTTTCCAGTAAAATGTTTAATATTCACTCTTGATATTTATTACCTCATTTCTCTCCTCTGTGCCTTCTGCCTGCATATACTTTATGATTTCTAGATATTCATGCTTTATTCTTCCATTGATTGATTGATTGAGAGTAATAACACCATCTCATTGCTTTCTCTATATTGCTCATACAAAATAATTTTGTCTGTATTTAAGCGCCATAATAAGGTCTGGCTCATGATCATCGCCTCTCATGAATTGGGTATTATTTATATCCACTATTTACTATGCCTTACCAGCAAGCAATATTCATGTTTCATACATTCATTGTAAAACTGACTTATCTTGTTCTAATACTTTATGCTCCCTTTATAAATTGTCAGGCCATATTGAGGTCTATGCGCACTTCTTTACTCCAAATATCATATATCCAAATAGCATAGTATTAACATTTGATAAGTAATTTTTTTGCTAACATTTTCACTGTAGTGTAGTAGAATTACACTAAATCTGTATATAAGCTATGTATATATTTATTGTATAGCTGGCCATGACCTGATGGGTAAATCTGTGTAACGCTGACAGTACTGTATGGATTGACATTTTTTTGCAGTATTATTAATTGTCTATTGTGAAAATATTGTTTACATTTATGTATATTCATAACTATTTGATGTTTATTTTACTTGCCTCCTGACAAAGCCCTAGGCGGGTGAAATGCATTGAGGGTAATTTGGCTTGGACCAAATCAAAGCCAGAAGGCAACTATATGGAGAGCTTTGTTTATCCAACATATATTGTCATTTTCTGCACTGTCTTAAAGTAAATGCCTATATTTATTTGTCTGTTTTTAAACATAGTAAATGTATTTAACCCCCTTGCCGTTCCTCTCTGACCTGTCACTGGACGAGCTGGGTTTGTCAGGCAGATTTGGACACATGGACACAAGCCCTTACTTACTTTCTTTCCAGCTACCATTTAAAAAAAGGCTTAACAAGCTGCTCTAAATTGATTTGAAATGGGAGAGGCAAAAGGTGGATGATGATGCAAAACCAGACTAAGAAAGAAGTGCTGGGCTTCACATAATCAATTTTAATTTTATGTATCAGGACAAACAGAAAATGGGCATCCGTGTTACTTATAGTATATGCCAACATCCCAATCAGTATGAAATCAAAAACATTCAAGGTGGGATTAATCCCTACTTAGCTGTAGCATCCTTGGTCAATGTGTTGAGTAACACTTGACCCTATTATTCAGGGAATTTAGCGGCAAACAGGTAAAGTAAAACAAGTTTATATAAATAATGTCAAACAAAAAAGCAAACTTTGTAACACTACGGTTAGTTGGGGCTTAGCCATTAATCAGTTCTCGACGTGTTTCTCGGTAACATACAGCTTCATCGAACTGGTTTCAACTTTATGTATTAGTTATGGGCCTGTTTTAGGAGGAAAGATTATGTTACTTTACAAAGAAAGAAATGCCTACCAAGTATTATTAATATGTATGTGTTTAAACATTTAAAGCCACAGAAAAGATTAAACTGAAGCTTCTGAAAAATCTGAGGGATCTTATTAAATAAGTCCACGAAGGACTCCTCCATTACCCAAACTGCTTGATAACCAGTTCACATAGATGGTGCAGCTGATGTTCTGATACTCTGAGATATAAAGCTTATATCAATTTCTACAGATGCAGAGCCACAGTATTCTCTCCTTGTTTGTCTCTGATACTAACGTTGTAATGTTTAACATTTTAAAGATCAGCATTTCGGAAAGAGGAACTGAAAGCTCATTGCTTTTACCAGTTAAATCTAGAGCTTTGACACATGCGTCTACATCCCCAATAGGATAAACAGAATACATCCTTCCTTATGTATCACTAAACGGCTAATCCAACAGCAATACAAATACTGGTTGTTTGCCTGAGACAAACAATCTTCTTGCAATAGGATCATCCCATTGTTATACATCCCATTGTTGTCTGGAAAGTACTTGGGCAGTAAGTAGTATAGGTATCTATTAAGTAGTATAAGTAGTATATAGTATCTATTAAGTAGTATATAGTATCTATTGTGCCAGGTGCCTGCACCCCAAAACCTCCATACTAGTGTTGAGCGAGAATATTCGAAATAAGAATAAATTCACCAAATATTTGACATTCAAAAATTGGCAATATTTTGCGAATGTGCGCTCGGATATTCGTAATGGCGGATATTCGTCATATTGTGCTTCAATATTGTTTACTGGCATACATCGCGCATATTTGTGCACATTGTGAATGGATATGCGCAATACACACAGTGCTCTTACTGGCTAAGCTCACAGAATGAAGAAGAGAAGCTGTAAAGCTGCATTGCGAATCTTTGTGAATCATTGCCAACAAGCGCGCGTGATACAAGGCAATACATTACAGTCAAATCTAATTTTACGAATTTCGAATGTTCCTTTGTATATTTGCAAAATTACACAAATTCGAATATACCATATGCCTCTCAAGTCCATACAGCCAACAGAGCCTATTGCATCAGTAAAATGGCTGAACTATTTGTTACTTTATAAAGGAAATACCTTGCCATAATAATATATAAATAACTAAAATGCTGTCAATATTTATTCTAATGGGAGATAAATGGTATTACAGGGAGTGCAGAATTATTAGGCAAATGAGTATTTTGACCACATCATCCTCTTTTATGGCATGTTGTCTTAATTCCAAGCTGTATAGGTCGAAGGACTACTACCAATTAAGCACGATTAGGTGATGTGGCATATCGGTAATGAGAAGGGGGTGGTCTAATGGGACATCAAACAACCTATAGTAGATGTGGCAAAATTAAGTAGGGCAAACTTCCTTTCCCTTTGGCAAAAAGGGTCAAAAAAGAACGGACGTGACAGGCTTAGAAAAGTCAAAAATAGGTGAATATCTTGAGAGGTGATGCAGGCACTCTAAAAATTGCAAAGCTATGAAGTGTGATCATCGAAACAACTCAAGCGTTTCATTCAACAAATAGTCAAACAGAAGTGGAGGATCATGAACAATTCGTTTCCGAATATTAATCCGAATATCGGCAATTTGGAAATTGCGAAAGATGGTGAATATATTGCCGAATATTTCGCATTCGGATATTCGGTATATTTTTTTTCCATACCCACGCACTTCTCAAATGCAAGTGGCGATGGGAAGGCTGCAACAAGGCTTAGAACACTCCCTGCGACATCAACCAGTTTTTTAAATCCAAATATGGGGTGATGCGAATTATTCGGAATTGCGAAATCGGCTACTGTTTGGAAACTTACGACGAACTCACTTTCAAAATTCCGTCGTGCGCTCCAATATTTGCAATTTTTTTTTCCAACACGCCCCCTCAATTGCAAGTTAAAATATATTACGCAAATATAAAAAAATTCGCGAAAATTCGCATCAACAAAATGCCCGATATTCAGGCATAAGAAGAATATTTGCACGAATGCGCAATATTTTCCGAAGGTTTTCACAAAAAATTCGCGGGCATGCCGCGAATATGAATGTTGCCTATTCGCCGCTCATGCACTAGTGCAAACAGGGTCGCAAGAAAGCGTTGGGGAAACACACAAAATAGGCGCAAAATAAACTGCCCATGAACTGAGAAAAGGTCAAGCGTGCAGCTGCAAGATGCCACTGCCACCAGTTGCCATATTTCAGAGCTGGAAACATCCACTGGAGTGCCCAAAAGCAAAAGGTGTGCCAATGAATTAGAGAAGAAAAGGGGTGAAATACAACCACACTGAACGAAGACACAAAAGCTGGAAACGTCAAGAACTGGGCCACACCCGCCCAATATCTCAAGGACTGATTTTTCTAAAGGTTTTATGACTGATGAAATGAGAGTGAGGATTCTGCAGCGTTTGGACTCAGATCTGCGATCAAAACCTTGTGAGAGCACGGAAGGTAGAGCCGTCATATGAGTAGAAATGATGTTGCATTTTGCCCGCACTGGGTCTTTTACGTTATGCACTGTATTTTTTTTCACTTTTAGCGCAGTTCGTTGAAGTTGTCTAGTTATCTTGTCATTTTCCCCCTCCCCTTACTCCATTCACGTGTGGCATTACCCCCTTTTTGTTTCCGGCGGGTGTTTAACCGCCCTATCTTTTCATGTTGTTTGGTTTTCCCCGTCTCTTCGCTCCATCACCCTCAACAGATGAGCTGTTTTTTGTGGGCGCCCCCCCGCCTTCTTTATTTCCCTGGGTGATCGGATGGGCAGTGCAAAGCTCAAATCCCTCCTAACTGCAAGTTTCTGGAAAGACACACTCTTCAAGTCAGTGGACAGGAACAATGAAAGAAAGAAGTCGGCATCCGTCAAGAAAAACAACAAGGATTTTCCTGCAGGGACAATGCCTACCATTTTCACCGGTCCCACAGTACCTCCACAGGCCGTTGGCTGGCAACAAGAAAAGAAAAGGGTTTATAAAAGAAGAAAAAAAACAATTAATTGACATGGCCTACTTGTTAACCTGATCTGAACCCCATTGAGAAACTGTTCTCATTAAAATGTTGTGTGATTTACAAAGGAGGGCGGAGGAAAACACGCAGTAACACCTATCTGAAAAAGTTAGTTTAGTTGCGGGAGGTTTTGTGGTTGCTGATGAATGCAAATGTTGATGGTGAAACAGATCAAAACAAAAATGACAGAATCCATGGATGGGCCGGATTTGAGTGTCCCCTGCAAAGAAAGCAGGAAGAAGAAGACAGAAAAGGTGGTATATTGGTTCACTGATTTGTTTGTTGTTTTTGAATGTTCAGGGAAAAAAGAAAAACAGGAACTGTATATTGTGAATGTTGAGATGTTTTAGATTGGTTTCATGGTAAAAAAATCAATAAGTTACACATGGGTATAAAATTTGTTTTTGTTAGTTGGTTCTAATAATAATTATGCAAAGTAATGAGTTCACTGCACACCCACAGAGATTCCCCCTAAAATAGCTTTTTTTTTTTAATGTCATATACTAAAAAACTAAAAAAAAAACAAACTAAAAAAAACTACTTCCCAAATATTCAGCTTTGATATAAATTGAGTTTTTGTGGGTTCATTGAGGGAACATGGGTTGGTGTTCAATTAAAATTATTCCTCAAAAATACCACTTGCCTAATAATTCTGCACTCCCTGTATAGAATAGAAAGAGACAACTGAAACCCTTGGAAAAAATCTAATCCAGAGTACGTTTGCCTTTCTTTAAATGTTACTTTCTTTCTTGAAATAAGAGAAAAAGTAAGATACTTGTCTAAGAACAAAATGTCATAAAAATGCAAACTACCACTTAGTATCATATTATTTTATATTTTAACTTCATCTCTTAACAATAAGGTATACAGTACATTAGGGTTTACCATTCAGAAGCACAGTCTTAACAGAAATTATACAATAGGAAGAAAAAGAACCTTATATGCCAAAACACAACAGAACAAGTTTTATCACCTCTGCAGCAAAGAATAAATTCTCTATGAAGCTTACTGTAGTTGTGAAGCCCTATTGTACTTATGGGAGTAGATGTCACTTTTGGTCTTTCAGAGCAGGAACAATTACTTTTTACGAATCCCTTGCTGCTCAACTCTAATCACAGCTCAGTCTAAATTTATATTTTGTCCATGTAATGCTTGTGCTAGAACTAACTTTTAACCTGCAGTAAATTTCAGGTTCAGTAAAGGGTCTGTCTCAAATGATTACAAAAATCAATGTGAGCTCAGATTCAAGATATTTTAAATGGTTTCTAACACTTAAATGATTCTAAAGAATCAAGTCAAGAATCCCAATTATTATAAAAGTGTTAATATAGGAATTTCAGATTTTTCTAATGAATCATAACCTTCCTTTTGTGTTAGGGTCAGCACCAACCTGTTTTACTTTTAAAATGCATAAAACTACTACCTAATTTTGTTACAAAATGCTCTGGTTAAAATGATTACCTTTGTTGTAGGGTCAGTTTTCAGCCAGTTATAATTTAAGGTTATAAAATAATAGTTAGGAACAATAAATGTGCTTCCAGCACAGGGTGAGAAACCAACATCCCAAAATAAATCAAATATAGGTCAAGTACCCAGGGTGTAGAGGATAAGCTCCACCCCGAGCGGAGATGTCCTCTGACTCAGCAGAGGCTAGGGGTCTTTCACGGTTTCAATGTAAATCCGTCACAATGCAAAAAAAGTAATAACATGAATCATAATCTTAAAAAAAGATGATAATTGTTTACTGTCCATAAAAACAATGGTAATATTCCAATCTTGGTACATGGTAAATATTGACACGATCGATCACCAGACTCTTTCTTCATAATCATTGAGTAAAGTACCATAGTGGAGTATAAGACAGCAGGCAGCATCGTGGGTGAGTCCAGAGAACAGGGAGCTTTCAGGTCAAAAGACCTGTATAAACCCCTACAGGGCAACCATAAGTGAAGCTAGGTAAGGTAACATTAAATAGGGTTGTCCAAAGGTAAGTTTAGTAGTAGTATGCTGGGTAACAGTGTGGAGCTCACCACAACAAAAGTCCTTCCCCATCAGTGCCTGGCACTGACGGGGAAGGACTTTTGTTGCGGCGAGCTCCAAACTTACTATTTAAAATAATAGTTAGGGTCAAAAAATAATCATAAACACACTTTGAGGCAGGGCTGTGGAGTCGGTAGATAAATTCTCAGAATCCTCAGTTTCTGATACTCCTGAATCCGACTCCTCTGTATTTAATATGCTAATGTATTTTATACATCCATTGAAGGAAAGGAAGGAAACATACATTAACCATAGAACTACTGGCCAGTAAACCAACACTGTACTGTAAAGGCAATGGGCAGTGGAAGGCTCCAAGAAGAGGCAGGGTGAAGGGGCACTTCAAACATGATTCATGATTTTGCTTGAATCGCATAGTCATGTATAAAGTTGAAGCTAACAATCTAAGGATTTGTTGCCTTAGCTGATTTACAGCGGTATTTCAAATGTTTTACAGCTTCAGTCTTGAACTATTGGCGATCCATTCCCTTCACTTACACCAGCGTATTTGTCCTGCAAAAAAAATTATCTAATTATCAGCGAGAGTTAAGGCCCCCATACACGTGTCGGATTCGCACCGGATTCCGGGCGCGTGCACGCGAAACGATCGTGCCGGAATCGCATGCAGCCCACCTTGTCCGATCGATCAGGTCCGATCGTTCAGGGGCTCAGAATCGGATCCGACGGAGAACCAACATGTTGGTCTTTCTCATCCGATTCTGCCCGGATCAGGGGGAGTTGCCATATTGTGAATTGGGACATTTGAACTTGCATTAAAAAAAAATTAAATTCCCATTTAGATTAAGTAGGAGTCGGAGTCGGTTCATTTTTAGCCGACTCTGACTCCAGGTACCCAAAATTGACTCTGACTCCACAGCCCTGCTTTGAGGGACTTCTCTCTTTGCCTGTGTGTCTCCTTACCTGAACAAACAAAACAAACAAAGACAGACATGTTCAGACATATAAGGCTTGCATAAGACAAATTAAGTTTAGCATTGGTTACTTGCAGAGTACAAGAGTCCTGATATGCAGTAAGCCAAGCTCTGGATCATATCTTTTCTGAATATGAGGCAGAGAACACATAACAGCATAGTGATACAGATGAGCAGGTTTCCAAGGAGGAAGACATTGTAGAGTATCTACCAGACACACATCTGATGATACTTCTGCTAAAACGTTCAAACGTGAAACATCTGTTGGAGACATGGTGGGAACAGTAAAAAAATGAACCTGAGCTGCATGCCGAAATTTTGCAGGTGAAGGACCGGGCTCCCCTTTTTTCACAATTTGCTTTTACAGACACCACCAGGGTTGTTTCATATTGTCCAATAAAACACAGGAGTGTGATACTTATGTCCACTTTTCACAAAGACGCAGCTGTGTCATCAGCAAGTGACAAAAAGCCCATAATTATCTTGGACTATAATAAAAACAAAGGTGGAGTGGACAACCTTGACAAGTTGGCTGCCACTTACACTTTTGTTGAGGACCCACATTCACCTAGAGTGGAACTCAACCAGAAAAATCAAGCGGATAATGTTTCTTGAGGAGTAAGGAAGTTCCTTGTCAAGGCACACATCGACCAAAGGGAACGGGTGCCCCGGGACCCAGCAACTGCAGTCTTGGTCAGACAGCTGCAGAGCTCACGTAGCACTCCTTCCACACCATCAGCAACACAAAGAGCATCAGTGCCAGCATCCTATTCAGCCAGTACTGCCTCAACATCAACCCTCACAGCCACAACCCCACTGAGGCCACCTAAATCTAAGAGAAAGAGGTGTCAGGTTTGCACTAGCAATAAAGACAGAAAGACCAATGTACTTTGCTTCTACTGCAAAAAATATATTTGCAACTTTTTGTCACACATGCATCTAATGGACATGCATATTCTTGCACACAAAGACATTTTTTGGAACTAGTGCCTCATTTCTGTTGGTTTGATTTGCTTAATCATTCTTTGTTTGTTTGACCTTGCTAATCCACATTTTGAGATTTACCTGTTTAGCTTTTTTTTTCTAGCTCAGTGGGCATGAGAAAGTTATCAGATACTAACTGCGCAGGACCGAAAGTCATACCTCTTTTGGCGCTGGACTTCACAATGGAAGAACCTCTCCTGCGGTGCTCTGGACGGGGAGTGAAGATTTTTTTTTTCATCTGGAAATTACCACGGAAGATCGTGGATTTATTGTGGGCCAATGGAAAATATTTTTTTTTGGTTGGGGCGGATCAGATTTTTGTTCGGGGGTGGATGGAAAGTGGATTTATTTTGTTCGAGCAGAGGTGATTTTTGTTTGGGGCGAATGGAAGATGGATTATTTTATGCCTGATTTGTCAGCACACAAAGTGAGCTGCAGAAAATGAAATACAACTTATACTCAAATTTCTGAACATAGTAGTACCACCAAAAATTCTGGTGATGTAGGGAAGGGTTGGTCAATAGCTGCCCATTTGCCACTACCAACTGGTCATAAACCACTATCAATAAATTGAAACTTAGAAACTGTTTTAATACTTCTTTTTCTATACTTAAATCACACAGTGCTGGTATGAAATGACAAGTTTGTGGTACTAATAACAATACAACAACTCACTATTCTTGCATGTCTCTCAATAACATGCACTTGGTCTATAGCTATAAAATGATCACAGACATTATAGTAATTTTGAATAAATTTCTCTGAAATTGATGTGAACGCGGTCATGCTATTGCTTTGAAACAATATTTTTCTGCAGTCACTTTGAGTATGGTCGCCTCAGGTCACCAATTCTTCTATAAACTCTATTAAAGTCTGCTGTGTATTAAATATCAGAACATTGCAATGTGCTGCAGGAAATTCTCCTCGGATAATTGATTACATAATAACATTTATAGCATAAATTGCAAAAGAGCAAAACTTTGATGAAAATAACTTCTGGCATAGAAATGTCCATTAGACATGAGAAAATGTTCTTGATGCTATAGTTGTACTTTCATTGTGTGTGTGAATTATTTCATATGTTCCCCAGAACAATAAAAATGTTAACTTATAGTAAAAATGTAAAGTAAAAAGTAAATGGCATTGTTTTCTACGACCTAAAGCCCCCCATACACCACATACAATTACCATGCAACTTCTGTACAACCAACTTTTCTTCTACCAAAACCATGTAATAGGAGGACCTTTCTACACCTTCCAATCACTATGTATTCTATCAGGGAGGTCACTATACTACATAGTTGTTGGTAGATCTCATGAAAGTTGTATGGAGGAATCTGAAGGTGTATGGGGGGCTTTATACAATCTATAACTTATGTTTTAAATTCAAGCAGCACTCTACTAATTAAAATATCTATTAATCTTATCAATATCAACTGACTGTGAATGAGTGAGGTCAGTGGGCAGATTTCAGTGGCCAGGTTGGTTAATAGAACTGGGTGAAAACTACACTGTAGAATACATGTAATAAAATGGTAAACCGTATGATGGTGGGTGTGTGTCCCCTGTAAAAGACAGATTAGAACAGGGACCTGAGGCATACAACCTAGAGCTGAGGATGAGGGAGCCCCTTATATAAATGTATCAAATAAACAAAATAGATAGTCTGCCAACATCTAGTAAAATTAAATTAAATTGAAGAGAATGAAAGTGTTGCACCAAGGGCTTTCAACAGCCATCAATAAGATGGAGTGGAAAGGGAGGCAGACATTTGAGTGTCAGTCAGGATCAAATCAAAAGTAGATTAATTTATTCAAGTATCAGAGAGTATACACAATAAACAACCAAGTCACTTGCTAAATATTAATCCATAATTACAGTTTGTTAAACATAAAATATAGCATTCATGCATTTTTCAGTTGACACATTCCTCGACGTTAGAGTCACTTCATCAATACAATATGCTTGAGGATTAAGGATAGTCACTGCAAGGAAACAAAAGAATACCATAAATATGGGGGATAGGGACCCATGGAGAGGACTATAGTCCTTGTACAGCAAGGTTAATATGGTTAGAATAATTATTACCTGGACTTGGTTGGTGCAGGTCACTTATCTCGACACCAGTAGCCAAGCGTCGCCGATCGATGCAGGAATGCAGAGTCATGGTGGGCAGACCTAGGTGCGAAGTAGGTAGTAAGTACATGGTGAGTGGAGGGTTCATGGTATATACAAAATCCCATAGTTAAAATGTCACAGTGTAAAAATCGTGTGGGTATAAGGAAAGGGTATACATAACCTGTATATACCAGGTGTATAACCTGGTTCAATCACCGTGGTGATTATGATGTGACTGTAAGAAATACAGGTAGGTGAGGCTGAGGATGATGGTTTTCTGAAATGTGTTTGTGACCTATAGTGAGGAGGTTGTGTTTTTGTGAGGGAAGGGGGAAGGAAGGGGGGGACGTCTGCAAGTGACTCAGGATTTGTTGTGGAATACAGGAGTATGACATCACTAGAGTGAATTAGTGAACGCACAAATTTAACATAATGGTCTTGGTTGGTGGTGATATTTAAGAATATGTGAATGGCATGTAATAAAGTTATGAAATGTGATTGTGAGGGGGGCAAGGAGAACCACTGCATGCTACTTGCTATATGGCCATAGGAAAGTGCAGCCTTTTGGTAACAGTTTGGAGATGACCTCATTATCAACAGGACAGGGAAGCTTAATCATACTTCCCTACTCTGAGCCCTAAAGGACCTTTGCAGGAATTTTAGAAGACCAACGTATTATTTTATTCCATTCTCATGCACAGCATCACCTAGCTAATGCAATTTCTGCTACAAATTGTATATTCTGTTTCCCAGCCTCTCAGTTTGTAAGCTTCTTTGGGGGAAATCATCATCTCAATATAGTGTTTATGAACACTCAACTCATTTTAGTATAGTAAGACTTAAGATATACACATTCACGTTTGCTCAGTCTATTTTTGATGCAATCACTTGTCTAACATCAATCAATGCTACTGCCAAACAGATTAATGTTCTGAAACTGATTTCTTTAAATAACAATCATTTCCAGCTATGAAAGAGTGGTTGCATGCTCCATAATAATCAGATACAAATTGATCAAACCACCTAAAAAACATGTATAACCAACTGAATTTCTCCAACATGACACATCTCTTTAAATTTTATGTTTAATTTCCATCACCATTGGTTGATCAATGCAGTTCAATTTTCCAAAGATCAACGTAAAAGAACAATTTTTCAATTCAAACTGAAAATTCAACTTGTGTATGGCTAGCTTTAGTTGGGTCAGATATACCATGAATTATGTATACGCCAAAATATATGGCAAATATGATTAACGTTCGTGGTTTTCCCTTGTGGTCTGTCTGGTCACCTGTAAAAATGTGGGTAAATGCAGCAGAAGAACTGAAGGAAGAAGAGTCTTCAAAGCCTAAGCAACAAGAAGGAATGCATGTTTAGGGTTATAGTCATATCAGAAAGCTTAGCCAATAAACTAGACAGCTTTGTGTTTGTAGCAGTTCATATTGGATGTTTATTTCATGTTTTTGGCAATTGTCATAGGGTAGCTGCTTAATTAAAGTGTACATGAACCATCACTATCCAGTAGGAAGTGGTATACATAGGAACCATTATCCCAAAAGCATAATAGAAAGTTTATTTTAGAATGTTTTGCTTCTAATAAAATTCCACTATTTCATTCTAAATAAATGAAGATTAAAATAAAAAGCTGTTATGAAATACATCTGAGATAAATAAAAAAAATCACAAATATGAATAATTCGTGTTTATTCGTGACTTTGATCTACACTACCAAGGGTTAGGGGAACTAAAAGGTTTAGGGTTTGGTGGCCAGTACATAAGCAGCACAAAACAATATGATAAAATAAAAATGAAATCCTCTCTGAGCTTTCTCTTACAACATGAATGTAAGAAACTGCTTTGTATTCAGGGAGTGTTTGAGCTAATCAGCTTTTCTTTAAGTTTACACTTCAAGCCTTGGAAACCCATAGAAATACAATTACAGCTACTGTTTAAATCATAGATCCAGCAGGGGAAATGTTCACTTAACACTCATAAGCCAAGTTTTGTCAACTTGTTATAAATTATTTCAATATCTTGAGAGTATGGGTGGCACCACACCACCAGGAATTTAGAACATTCCTTTCCTTTCTGATCTTTCCTTTCTTAAATTCTATGATTAACCCCTAATAATTTTTTAATCTGTGCTAGGCTCTAGAGGTCAACCTCTGGGGTCGAATGACCATTTCACAAGGGTCGCCACACTCACTAAAAGCTAACAAGCAGCAGTTCTGTTGCCCACAAGCAGGGTGGAAAGTTAGGAGGTAGAGTAATTTTCCCTCCCTCTCAACGTTCTTCCCCGCACATCATTTGAGGGTAGGAATATAAAAGAGAGGGAACATTACACTTACCTGTGTCAAGTACCACTTACGTCAAGGAGTGTCACTTCCGGCATTTAGAAAGCAGAAGCGACACCCCAGGATGTCCCTTCTAAAGCGAGGAACAAAAATGGTTGAGAACCACTGCTCTAAAGACACTATCCCAAATAGAATAACATTTTAGCTACAGATTTGAGCAACCCCAAATTGTATACATTTCTGTTGCTAAATTCATTCATGAATAACAAAACTCACTTCCATTGCTGGTGTGTTGAATGTTAGAATTTACACTCAGGGTCAGTCTAAAGGTGAAAGTAACAGAAGCCACAGGAATTTAGAGAATAGGTCACAAATCTAAATATGATGAAGGGCTGGATGCAGACATGGACAAACTAAGGCTTGGGTCCAAACCGTCCCATTTAGTCTTTTCATTAAGGCCTTTGCCACCTGGTGGCACTCCCATGCTTGATTTCTGCAATAAGTGGAGATTAGGAGGGTCTCCTAATAGCTGTAGTTTGCCCGTGATAGAATGTTTACGTTTAAAAAGCCTCTATTTAATTCATATTTTCTTTTTTAAATTATTATGTTGTCCTGCCTAAACTCCTGCATTTGAGAAAGGACTACAAGCTAGTCTAGAACAATGGAAAAGGAGAAGGGTGACCATGGAAGTAAGTAAAAGTCCTTTTAATTTTTCTCAAGAATTGCAATAATGACCACAAATGACCCTTGCAATGGAGCTACCCAAGCACACTGCTAATTGTCCCATCCGTGGAGTTTAACTTGTGTTGACTTATATCATCCTCTGCCCAATTTTAACTTCTGGAAGCTAATTTCATAGAAGCTATTTTTGAATAAAAAATTATTCAGGTTATTTTTGGTTGGTAAATTAACACAGGGGAGTGCTTTTTAAAATGTATTTAATATTTGCAAAAGCATACTTATTGACCGGTGCTCTCTGTTCGCTGTAATGAGTTATACAGTTCTGAGCTATGTATTAGGACTAGAAAAACAAACTCATCTATGCAATGACTATGGTAGAGGGATAGGTATTCATAGTTGTTAATTATGTTTCTCATGTCCTGATATAGAAAGGCTGGTGTTTTAGGATAGAACGAGTAAAGCTGCCCTTATACAGCTGATTCTTCTGTTTGATCAACTAAGAAATTTAATTGCATATTTTAATGTCTATTTTCTGAATTTGACAAAATATTGGGAAATGAGTATAACATGGAAAGAGTTAAGAGTAAATTCATAAAGGAATTATGATTTTAGAAAGATGTGCACACACCATTATTATTATAACTAGACAGGAATGGAACCAAGTTTACATCGATAACACTGGGTGGTTGTACCATCAATTGATATTGGAATGACAGTTGATATTAAAACAGCAAAAGTGGATTGAATTGCAAAATTGATCAAACAAAAGTTGATGCATGTATGGCTAGCTTTACCAGTATTAGCACCAGTTGATCTTATCAGAAAAGGTTTTTTTTAAACATTTCTTCTTTTCCTATACTATCAAGAGCCATAATTGTACCTTGTTTGTCTGTGCTTGATATGATACAAAGTTCTTTTGCTTCTCAGTTTTTCAATGTGACAGCATGAAATCCTCCACTTATCCAGATCTATAACATTTTGACATCTTGAAAAAAAAAACAAAAAAAAAAAACAGTATATCAGACAAAGGCACCTGTCATACCTTTTTCTGTAATTGTTTACATGTAAAAGTCTTCATTGATTTAAGATCTTTTGCTGAACATTCTGATCACAATTGTGATACTAGGAAATGTACACGTGTAATTAGTTTAATGACAACTGACTTTGAAGTAAAACAATGTTATATGAAATCTTTAATATTTATACTTCTGTGTGATCAGTTTAATCTATAAAGTATTCTCAGTGAGTGTAAATGTTTTCAAGCTGAAACCCAGGCAGATGAAAAAGACAAAAATGAACACAGCTGTGTCACAATTAATACATAATTGAAAGTATTATCAATGTTAATGACTTAGGGTATGAAAAGTGTATACACAAAAATGGCAGCTCTTTGAAATTTGAAAAAAAAAGATCGCAATCAACCTTTTTGAAAACTTTAAGGTGACATAGAACTATAGTGCGGTTTAAGTGGGGGAAAAAAACACAAAATAAAGGAAATAAGGAGGAGTGCAGTAAGCTGGTTGCATAAATATGCCCTCCCATAAGCTAATACTTTGTTAAAGCACCTTTTGAATATAAAGGTCAAATAAAATATATAAAGGCATATTTGGGGTGATTCACTTAAACAGTAATATATGTTCACTGTGCAAGTAAATCATCCCTGCCCTGCTTTTCTCTTTCAACTACGCAAACCTGTCTACTTTCACAATTCCGCAACACACATAACTTGATCCAGATTCTTGTATTTGCAATAAATTTGTATTTGCAATAAATTTGTATTTGCAAAAAAATTTGTATTTGCAATAAATTTGTAGATACAACAATTCATGATCTCCAGTAATTATTACCTTTATTTTACAAATCAGCACTTGTACATGCGCATATTGCAAACGCAATGCATGGTACTTTCCACAGATTACCTTCATTGCGCAAATCGGCACTTGTTTGTGCGGATATTGCAAACACAATGCACGGTAGTTCTGGGTAATGATGTATAAAACTTGAATATTCACGTTTACAAAGATATAGCACTATATTTGAGGTTTTCGCTAATTCTTGAAGTGCCGATATTCGCAATAAAAATTTGCAATTAGAATATTCGCGATTAATGCTATTTACATGTATATAGTGATGTCCAAACTGTCCGCCTTGCGAATATCAATGTTCATGAATGAATATCAATGTTCTTCAAGCCGGAGAGCAGTACGGGTGTTCGACGGGTGTTCAATTAGCAGGAGCAGTAAGATCCCGCCGGATGAAGAATCTTTTAACTAGAAGACCGATAGAGAACCCAGTCTTCTAGTGAAAAGCCGGCTCCGAAAACCGGAAGTGACATCAGTGATGTCACATCCGGCAATCGAAACCAGGAACTTTGCATTCCAGGTACCGTATGCGTCACTCTCCAATTCAAATTTGTATCTTTCTGCGAACAGGCGGACGTTGGACATCTTTAAAAGTACAATCCGCCTGTTCGGATCTGGCCGATGTTCGGCCATCACTACATGTATATATATCAGAAGTTTCAGCCTAGAAAGTCAGTCAAAATGCATTATGTATCATATAGCTAACAATTGAAGTACGTTGTAATTTTTTATTTATAATTTTAAAGCTTATACCACAGGTCAGTGTTTGAAAATGTTAATTTAATAGATGAAAAGTTAATTGAATTTCCCTACAATCAAAGAAATGTGCTTATTTTTCATTACAAATCACAAGCAAAATTCATACTTCAAGACATTCTATAGCATTTTCCTAATATTCCTAATTTACAACAATTCTTTCTTTATATTTTATACAAATCAAATGGGAAGAAATCAGAACATCTAATGTTTCAGTGATATAACATTTAACATCACCTCTCTCTTTTCAAAATCACACAATACAATTTAATTATAGTCTGTCTGATCATATTAATACATATTAATGCAAGGTTGTGAGGTTTGGGATTGAACCATGTAACCCATTCCTGCTCAGTCTAGGTAGAGATCTAATCATCCATCAGGATAGTAGATTTTATGGTAAAAATCTGACTACATTCAATAAATTCTAATTAAACAGATCAACTTAAAACAATATAATTACTGGAGATGTCAAGGGCCCCTACATTAGCATTTAAAAATGGAAAGAACATGTTAAAAAAGCATGTGTTTTTCTGTAAATGCAGGTAATTATTTAGGAAGAAAATGAATTAGCTAAAATTTGAAGGATCATAAGCTAGCCATACACAGTCGGATTCCATGGCCGATTGATCACTCATCCGATCGATTCCGGCGATCTCAGCGGGAATCGGAGCTCCGATCAATCGGCCAATTAAGAGTATCCGATCGCTGCATACCACCTTGTCCCACGGATTCCTGGACGATTCCGTGTCCGATCGCTTACTTCCCAAATGGCAACTCCCCCTGATGTGTGCAGAATCGGATCAGAAAGACCAACATGTTGGTTCTCCGTCGGATCCGATTCTGAGCTCCCGATCAATCGGACGCGAACGATCGGACAAGGTGGGCTGCACGCGATTCCGGAATCGATCGTCCCGGAATCCGCTGGGAATCCGACAAGTGTATGGGGGCCTTTAGATTATAGATCAATAGTATCCAAGATGCTTAAATATACTGCAGTTTTTCCCAAGTTAATTGGCACTGTGGCACTTAGTTGCAAACAAATGGAAAAAAACTTGGTGTTATCTACACTGAAAACATAACAAATATTATTTGTTTAAAAAAAAACAAAATTAATATTTACCACTCATTTAACATGATTTATTTTCCTAAAAGTCTAACCATGCTTCTGTTATGCTTTAATGTAAAAGGACAGCTGAGGTAACATTTTGTCTAAAAGCTTAAAGTACCTGGAATTGAGCTTGTCACTGACGCACATTAGTAACATGTGCATATTAATAAATTTAAATTTAACTTTAGTAGCGAAAAGTTTGTTTTCTTGTTGTCCGAAGGCTTCTATCTATGTAGTAGATGTGATCATTTTATTTTGTGTGATTTCTTTTTTGTGTTTGCAGTGTCAACTATATTTATGTTTATTCTGTGTAATGTAAATAATATACCCATGTATAGAAATGGTCACATTTTGTGACTAGCTAACTTTGTGAGCTGATTACAAAGCTTCTGAAAATGGTATCATCATCAAAATTAGAGATGTAGAAAAGGGTTTTGGGAACATTTGAAGAAAAAAAAAAAACAGACAGTGGAGCCTAAAGCAGGGTACAGACCTGGAGATATGGGTCAAATCGATGGCTGTTTCGAGCGCCGTGCGTGCTCACGGCCATCTATCTGACCCATATAACCCCATATAATCTGATCAATTCTACTCGAAAACAGCCTAATCGGACATGACCGTTAATATGGCTGATGCTTTGCCTAAAGACCACGGGTCTCCAGGCAAAGCTCGGTTAAGGAGAAGGAGCCGGGGGGAGACAGTTCTGCTCTCCCCGTCTCCTCCGATATCTGACAGCAGCGTGATGACGTCATCACGCTGCTGCAGGGTACATCGGACATATCGAGCCGTCTGTACCCTGCATAATCTTTAATTTAATCTTAATGATAAAGTATCAAATGACAAAAAACCACAATGAAATGTCCCTTAAAAAAGCTTTATAAAAAAAACATTTAAATGTATAGGAAAAACAAGAGTTTTTTCCATGTTTTGTTATATGTTCCCACAGGTGTCCCTGTCCTTCTCAACAATTTTGAAAACAAGTTGCAAAAATAAGGGGGAGGGGGGATTATGCGGTAGCTATATTGCCTCACCACATCCGTGTGACTAGAATTTTAGGTTGGGAGGGTGGGAACTATACCCAAGGGGTGGCCAGCCCTTATGTGGACTT